>JAPKLW010001113.1:0-33888 GCA_026898455.1 Plectranthus barbatus
CCCCCCCCACCAACCGTAAACACATATCCACTCGTGGAATGTGAATCATTGGTGTCAGAGATCCAATTGGCATCACAGTACCCTTCAAGTACAGGTGGAAATCTAGTGTAGTGTAGCCCTAAGTTAAGAGTATACTTCAAGTATCTCAAAACTCTCACAAGAGCTTTCCAATGTTCTTTACTTGGATTGCTCGTGTATCTACTCAGTTTGTTCACCGAGTAAGCAAGATCTGGTCGAGTACAGTTAGTCAGATACATTAGACTACCAATGACCTTTGCATACTCCTCTTGAGCTACAGGGTCACCTCGATTCTTGCTAAGATGAACATTGAGTTCCAGAGGTGTCTTTGCTGGTGAACTATCATAAGCATTGAATTTTCTATGCACCTTCTCGACATAGTGAGATTGTGGCAGAACAATTCCATCTGATCTTCTCATGATTTTGATCCCGAGGATCACATCAGCTACACCCATGTCTTTCATGTCGAAGTTTCGCTTCAACATTCTTTTAGTATCAACGATTACTTGTTGACTATTTCCCATAATCAACATGTCATCTACATAAAGGCATACAATAACAAAGGAGTTAGAGGTACCTTTATAGTAGACACATTTATCACACTCGTTGTACTTAAACCCATTTGCCAACATTGCGTTGTCAAATCTTATGTGCCACTGCTTAGGCGCTTGTTTTAGACCGTACAAGGACCTTATCAATTTACAGACCTTCTTTTCTTGACAGGGTACAACGAACCCGTCAGGTTGATCCATGTAGATTTCTTCCTCTAATTCACCGTTCAAGAAAGCAGTTTTCACATCCATTTGGTGAATCTCTAGATTGTATAACGCAGCAATCGCGAGAAGCACTCTAATAGACGTGATTCGAGTTACAGGTGAATAGGTGTCAAAGAAATCATCTCCCTCTCTTTGTCGAAAGCCTTTTGCCACAAGGCGGGCTTTATACTTATCGACAGAGCCATCAGCTTTGTACTTCCTTTTTAGGATCCACTTGCATCCTAAGGGCTTGCAACCTTTCGGGAGATCAGTCAGAATCCATGTATGATTATGCATTATGGATTCAATCTCACTGTTGATCGCTTCTTGCCAGAGAGAAGCGTCTGGTCGTGCTAGTGCTTCCTTAATAATTTTTGGTTCGTCATCCAACATATAAGTAATGAAGTCGGGACCAAAACTTTTAGCAGTCCTAGCTCTTTGACTACGTTTCGGTTCTTCCTCAACAGGATCAGAACTAGTAGCCTCCTCGTGTGTTCTCTTTCGAGAAACTTGAGGTTCATCCTCTTTCCTCTTGTTCGGATAGACATTTTCAAAGAATATTGCATTCCTTGATTCTATCGTCGTTCCTACAGTCACATTCGGGTTCTCTGACTTGTGCACTAGGAAACGATAAGCTGCACTGTTGAGTGCATAGCCGATGAAGATGCAATCAATTGTTTTAGGACCAATTGCAACTTGTTTGGGTGGAGGCACTTCAACCTTCGCTAAGCAACCGCAAACTTTGAGAAATTTATAGGAGGGTTTTCTACCTTTCCACATCTCATATGGGGTAACATCTTTCGCCTTGAGAGGAATCTTATTCAAGATGTAGTTGGCTGTTAAGACAGCTTCACCCCACATATTTTCGGGTAAACCCGAACTAATCAATAGAGCATTCATCATCTCTTTTAAAGTCCGATTCTTTCTCTCGGCAACACCATTTGATTGAGGTGAGTACGGAGCAGTCATTTGATGAATTATGCCTGAAGCAGCACAAAGTTCTTCAAACGGAGCGACATACTCTCCACCTTGATCACTTCGAATCATTTTGATTCGAGTGCTCAATTGATTCTCTGCTTCCGTTTTGTAGTTTTTGAAAGCTTCTATTGCTTCATCTTTACTTCGAAGTAAATAAAGATAGCAATAGCTTGTGCAATCATCAATAAAAGTTATAAAGAACTTCTTTCCACCTCTAGTTTGCACAAATTTTAGATCACACAAATCGGTGTGAATTAATTCTAGAGGCTTAGTGCTCCGTTCGACTGATTGAAATGGTAACTTAGCCATTTTTGCTTCAACACAAACCTCACATTTTGTTTGTTTAAAATCAGTCACTTTCAACAAGTTTAGATTCATCAATATTTTTATAGGATTTAGATTTACATGTCCTAATCTAATATGCCACAAATCAGAGCACTCAATCAAGTAAGCAGAAGAAGATTCACCTTTATTGATAACTTTTTCGGCTTGGCGCCGTGCCATTACATTTATTTTGAAAAGTCCATTAGCAAGGTAACCCCAGCCAAGGAACTTTCCAAACTTGGACAAAATAAACTTTTCAGACTCAAAAACAAGTTTAAAACCATTGTTTACAAGAAGTGAGCCTGACACTAGATTCTTCCGGATGTCCGGGACATGCAGCACATCCTTCAAGGTGAGGTCCTTTCCGCTTGTGAGCCTTAGGACCACATTCCCAACTCCAGCCACATCAGACGAGGCTTGGTTGCCCATGTGCAGTTTCCTTCCTTCAACAGCTTTGTAGGAAGCGAAGACGTTTCTCTCGGATGCTACGTGACAAGTTGCACCCGTATCCACAAACCACTCCCTCGGGTTGTCCACATGGTTGACTTCAGACACGACCGCACACAGATCGTCTTCCCAATCATTATCAGGTTCGACGTTGTAGTTGTGCATCTTTCCTTTGCCCTTGCCATTAGCTTTGGGCTTCTTGCACTGATTAGCCATGTGGCCAGGCTTGCCACAATTATAACAGTCACCCTTGAACTTAGGCTCTTTGATAACAATGCCCTTGTTCGATTGGGTAGGCCTTAATTGGGTAGGCCTCTTGCGCTTCTTCGATGGACCACCACGTTCCATCAAATTAGCCTTAGCCTCCACAGACCTTAGTCTTGGATCGGGCCTTCGATTGTCTTCTTTAATCCGAAGTTTGACAATCAAATCTTCAAGAGTCATCGCCTTTTGCTTATGCTTAAGGTAACTCTTGAAGTCCTTCCAAGAAGGGGGTAGCTTTTCTATGACCGCAGCCATATTAAAAGCATCGGGAAGCAACATCCCTTCGGCTTGAACATTGTGCAAGATCAACTGAAACTCTTGCACTTGTTCTACAACCGACCTATTGTCTACCATCTGGTACGAAAAATACTTCGCCACGGCGTACTTTTTAGTACCCGCGTCCTCTGTTTGGTACTTTTTCTCTAGCATTTCCCACAGTTCTTTTGTGGTAGTTACATTCGCGTACACCGCATACAAGGGATCTACTAAAGCATTTAAAATAAAATTTTGACATAAGAAATCCCCATGGCACCAGTTGTCGAAGGCGACCCACTTCTGGCGGTCCGGCTCATCATCAGCGCACTCGGGCTTGTCTTCCTTCAAGTAGTTGGCAAGCCCCAACGTGGTAAGGTAGAACAACATCTTCTGCCTCCAAGTCTTGAAATCAGCACCAGTGAACTTGGAGGGTTTCTCCGCTTGAGCATTGGGAGGAAGGCGCGGAGCAGACGGATCGTAACCGGGCACAACACCGGTGTTGTTGTTGTTGTCACCAACATTCCCGGGTGCAGACATCTTGATTCAGAACGATTAATTGTCTTGCGATTGTTGAAAAGGTGAGAACTGAATACAAGTGCAGAACAGAACAAGAAACAGTCTTGCGGAAATGAAAATAATACAGAAAATGACAGAAGAAACTTAGCAGCCTAGTCGAGAGAATCTCTTCCTGCAAGACAATTACGCCACCATAGTGCTCGGGTTTAGCGGATTGTCCCCAAAGGTAAAACGGCTTCGTCTCGGTCGAGGCAGCACCGCAATCTACAGAGCTCCGGCGAACTGGACAGGAGCAGGGCAGAGTTGGCAGAAATCAGGTGAAATGCAACAAGAGAGCTCAGGTGAAATGCAACAAAAGAGCTCAGGTGAAATGCAACAAAACTATTTTTGGAAGTGATACTGTATGCTCCTGAGGATGCCTATTTATAGGCCGTCCACCACCCGGGGAGCGTGCTGGAGACTTGAAGACCGACGGCGGTTACACGCGTGTCTCCCGGATCGGACGGTTACGGCGCGCACGTCTCAGGGAACGTGCTGATTGAATTTAAGCACATTTCTGTAACCCCCGCAGACACGTCATGTGCTGACATGCTCGCCATGTCATGCACACGTGTGCTCCAACTGTACGACTGGGCCACACAAGCGTGCCCAGTCAGCCCGTTGAGTCGCCAAAAAGTTAAGGCACTTTCGGGACAAGCCCAAACCCGAAGCCCGAGGCCCAAAGACCAATTGCCAAGATCCAAGTCCAAGTCCAAGTCCACGACCAGGACCAAGACCGGACCGGACCGGGCCGGAGCCGGGGCTCGGGCTCGGGCACGAGAGCGGGGCGGGCGGCGGCGCGCGTATAAGGAGCACGGGGCTGTCATACGACACCCTTATTACACACTTGTTATTACAAGGTTTAACCACTTAGGTATTTAAACCATGTTAAGTGTGTTTAATTAACCAATGTGGGACATCATTAATTAACTAATTAATATGCCCACATTACATTGTTATGCGTGCCACTTCGAGGATCGATTTCTCACTCACCGGAATTTGGTTTTGAGAAAATAAATATACTACGCTTATCTACTCGCGACGTACTTCGACCTCGTTATATTTAATTACAACAAAATTAAATATTTCCGTACGAGTAATTAACTCGAACTTGTCCGGATTCCAACAGTTAATTGAAAGACTGGGAGGAGAAAATTAATAACAGGAAGAGGAATTGAATATAATTGGTTTTCTGTCTCAAAAGGAAGATTAATCAATTGTAGGGAATTAAATCTATATTTTTATTGTGGTATATTATTTTTCTGAGGCCAACAAAGCATATACAGTCACATGACAGTAGCATATGTTAAAATTGCCCAACCAAGGAATTTTAATACTTTATTTGATTTTCCACCATTGTAGATTTGATTGATTTGGCATGTATTCTGATTGATTATTTGCCCTAGAATCTGTGTCCTTTAATATTGCTTTTCAAAACCCTTTAAATTTATGCATTGTTATCTTTTTTTTCCAAAACCAAAATCCAATTTCTGATTTACTCAAACAATAAATCTTAAAACTATAGTTGGTACATGAGATAGTTTCGTTGCACAATTCCTTTGGGTTCGACTACCTTTGGGTATCTTTATAAATTTATTTGCCACTATATTTGCAATTAAACTGCAAATTTTGCAGTGATCACTGTCACGGGGAATCATCGTATCCGGGGGTATAGCACCAGGCATCCTGGTTAGCAACGTCTCGAACATGGACATGGCGCTTCAAGACGTTTTTCGAACTCACTCCTTGGGTCGAACGTTCCTACCTGGTCGATAGGGAGCCGAGTGGTCAACCTTATCATGGTCGCACCCGAGGCGTTATGCCGGTGCCTGCCTCGCGAGGAGGGTTGATATCAATCATGTCGTCTAACTCATTCCCGAGGTTTCTACGCAGGATCGGTTTGCTTCTTGCCCGTAGAGGGAGGCTCCTCGACGATCGGGCTATTTTTGTAGGCGTTCACCTCCTGACGCAGGTGGTGATTTTCTTTCCGCAACTCATGGTTCGTTGCGTGGAGCTCCATGATGCGGGTGTCCATCTCTTTCATTTGTCGTCGGTTATTCTCCTTCTCTTTGGTGAGTCACGCCAATGTCGCGTCTAGCACCTCTGGTGGCACAATCTGAAGACCGGTGGCTTGCTAGGTTCTCCGAAGCAATTCCTCCATGTGAATGAGCTCGATCACTCCATCAGGTACGATAGGGGGGTTGCCAATTCTCTCGTTGTTACCTGCCATCAATTTAGAAAAATAATCCCAAGGGCCCCACGGTGGGCGCCAAATGTTGAGGTTCGAACTATCAGGATAACGGAGCCCATGGAATTTGTTAAACGACAACAAGTAACAGTAAAGAGAATAATCGACAAAACGTGCAAATACAGAGAATATGACGTAAAAAATATAGGGGAGTGCACGAGTTAACGATAGAATAGCGTGTTCGATTTAAGAATCCTGCAGATATTTCAGCAACGTTACAGCGTGACTTTCAGAGCGTAAGATAAGATACAAAATTTGAGCTCTCTGGACTTTTCGGGGTCGATTAGGGCTTCCAACGATCGCGCGCCGCCAGGCTCCTAAGGTTTTCTCATCTTCTTCCTCAGCACCGACCCCTTATGGTGCTCGGTGTTGAGGAGCTAAGGAGGTCGGTGACGACCACCAGACTTAGGTGATTTTGGGCCCTTTGTTGCTCCAGGTGGGCTTGTGACTATGAGCCGGTGGTCATTTGGGTCGACGAGCTTAATGGGTCTGGGCCTCGGGGGCCCGGCCCCAACAGAATATATAAGACCTTTCATTTTTCAAGTCTCCATACTTGGGGGTCTCACAAATAAGGGTGAGTCAATACGATACATTTAAACTTTCTGCCATATTATATATTGCATAGAATTCTACGCTATGAGAACATACCTTACTATTGATATATCGAAGTTCAATATAATAAAATTTCAATAAAACACAAATTGAATATAATTATCGTACCATAACATATAGAAATTTTACCGTATATCACGGTATACTGAAATTACACAATATACTGAAACAACAGTTTACCATACCTATCTAATATTATTTATTAAGAATTATATTAATTCATATCAAGGAATAGTATTATTTAACACTAATGATGTTTATGTTCAAATAATCCATATCATAATAATCAAACTACAAAATAAATTTTAAAAATACTATATAATGTATTAATATTTATTAAGAAATTAATATAGGTATTATTCTTAAAATAACTAATAACCAAGCTATGTTAAATATGAGAGAATAGGAAATAAAAATATTTATTAGATATGAATATTTGTTGAAATAAATATATATGATTAATACTATTATTAATAATTTTTATATTACTTAAAATGAAAATAATCTTATATATTCGGTACAATATATAGATGGTATACCTTAAATTTTAGAATCTCATACCATAACTGATATGATCGTACCGTATCATTAATAATAAATATTTTTTCAATACAATATATATGATATACTAATTCTTTAAAAAAAATTCCTAACCCTAAAGTCACAACTCATTTTAAATAGAATACTCAAAACAAAATCATCCTTCTTTTAGAGAATTTTTTATTCAAAGTTGAGGTGGGATTTCTCGGGATGTTTTATGGGAATATTTTATTTATCTTTATTTATTATTATGTTAAATCTTAATAGATTTATTTGATGAGATAATTATGGGTTACTTAATGAAAAATAAATAACATTCTAATTTTATTAATATTATTATTTTAAGTTAACTTTAAAAAAATAAGAGTTAAAGTATCATTATTTAATATTTTATGTATCAAGAGCAGCTTAAATATAATTAAATGTATCGGCCCTCGGACCAAGCTTATGGGCTTCAAGGCTCAAAATGATCTACAAATTCAAAGTGGTGAGATTATTTTTTTGGCTATTTTAAATCCAATTCGCCTCCCCGGTCAAATATTTGTGATAAATAAGGTTCGTTAATTTTCTTGTGTACATATACGATAAATAATTTTAAATACCCAATATCCTTTCTTTTAACTCACTTTAAAATTAATTGTTTCATACATTCAATCATTTTTCTTTCTTGGTCACCAAGTTGACTCCACCAAATTAAACACACGCCTCGCACCATTTTGAGGCCAAATATTAGACCCGACTTATTATGAGAAAACAAAACAAAGAAATATATATTATACTATTATTAGTGGAATGAGATACGAGATATACAAAAGTAAAACAATATATATGGGCTATGGCTCAGCAGAGCAGAGGCAATTCTCCATGAATTTGACAAATTCTTGGAAATCAATGATGCCATCTCCATTGCTGTCAAAATGGTGTATCATTCTCCTGCATTCATCCAAACTGCACCCTTCCCTCAAACCTAAGCTACAAACAACTCTCTGCAACTCTGCAGCATCTATGTAACCATCATTGTTCACATCAAAAACCTTAAACACTTCCTTAATTTCCTCAAAACTAGGCTCTTCCTCATCGAACAACGCCACTACCTCCTCTTCATCTAGATTGCTTTTATTCTCACAATCATCCAATCCCTCTATCCCCACTCTACTCAACACCACATTTATCTCTGCAAACGGCATTCTCCTCTCACCCCCAGATTTTTCTATGCAGCAGTAACGGTGGAGTGGCTCTGAAGCAATATTGGATTTTTGCATTTTCCCCCAGAAAACATTCCATTTGGTTGATAAAAATCTTGGAATTTCATGGTGGAGGAAATGGACCCTTGAAAAAAAATCCTCAATGTCCTTGAAAAAAAACTCCAGCAGCAAATTTGAAATGAAGTTTGCCAGTTTCAACTCCATCATTGGAAGTAAACAAGGACTCGATCTTTCTTTCTTTTTCTTTTTTTTTCTTTTTTTTTTTTTTTTTTTTAAAGTTTTTGCTGGGTTGAGTGAGGTTGGGGGTTTGTAGATTTGCTCTAGATGAGTCGGTATTTATAAGATGGAAAGTTGGCTGGTTCTTGAGGTTGAAAGTCGTTTTAAATTTTGTGGATTTAAGTGTCGTGTGGTGTGAATAATAATAATAATGCCATTTTTATAATGTGGAAATTAACTTTGTATTTTGTTCCGCAAAGTTTCGAGGAAATTTTACTGTAAATTAAGAAATAATGGAGTGGTTAAGAAAGTGTCCCTTCATCTCTAGGCAATGTGAACTGGGGCAGCCTAAAATAACCTATCCAATTATTCAACCTCGCATTTCATCTTTCTTTAATTCTAGATTTCTATCTTGCCGAGTCAATATTCAATATTCTAATTATATATAATTAAGATTAGATATATGTAGATTCAACTGTAGGTAAGAAATGGAGATAAATATAATTATTAATAGGCCAAACATTCAAATCAAAGTATAAATTATACTTTTCTATCAAATGACTAAATTATTAGAAACTATATAAATATAAAAATGAAAATTTTCCGACGATTGAATGATGAATGTACTCCCCAAAATCCGCATCATTTAATAGAAATGGAGTATATATAATTATAAATGAATAGGGTAATTTTCGACGAGCGCCGGAAAATAATTCTATCATATATTTATATTTATATAATTTATAATAGTTTGGCCATTTGATTGAATTAGATCATAGTTTGTATTAAGTTTGAAAAAAATGTCATTTTGTACACTTAGATTTGAAGGTTTAGCCTTAATGAAATCATACACTTATACTCATTTTTATTGATTGTCCAAAAAGATATATTTTAATTTTTATTTATAAAAATATAATCATACCATATATAAGTTGCGACCAATACAAAAAATTATATATAAAAAATTCAGAAAAAATAAAAATGAGTGAAACTAACACAAAATTATAAAAATAGAACTCCTATAGTCCTATGTAAAAAATTTGCCCAACTTTAAGAATATTATGCTTGTGTTTTTTAGAAATATATTATAAATAAATAAATATTAATAAAAACTAAAATTGGTGGAGCTGTAATATTTTTGAAAGTCCAATTATAAAAATATAATTTTGTTGAAACTATTATTATTCTGTATAAATGTATATTATAAAGTATTGTGATAAGTTAATAAGATAAAAATCAAGAAAAAAAATCACCGTTAATGTAAACTTTTTTTTGTTATATATATATATATTACACTAGATTTCAAAATATATTTGATGATCAGGAGATATAAAACTCGTAGGCAAAGTCTCAGATGAGACGGTCTCATCATTTTTATTGTGAGACGAATTTAATAAAATTATGTATTTCTTTATTGCAAATGATGTTTCACCATTTTTATTTTGATATGAGTTTAATGAAATGATGTATTTCTTTGTTGCAAATAATGTAATTCTTAAAAATGAAATGATGTATTTAACTTATTGAAATGATGTATTAAGATCCGTCTCACAATAAAAAAATATTGAGACCGTCTCTCAGGAGACCAACTCAAACTCGTAACATATAGACTATGTAATAACTAATCCCCAGCCTCCACTAATGTGTATATAATTAGATAAGTTAGTTCGTATAAAACATGATATATTAATTTAATTTAGTTGAATAATTAAGTTTTTTTATGGTCATTATCGTACTTGATGAATTTGCAAGAATACACATTGGAGGTGACTAAATTATTTTATATTTTAAATATTAGTGGGATAAAACAAAATAGGCAAATTCTTATATGAGACGGTCACACTATTTTTATTGTGAGACGAGTCTAATGATGTATTTTAATTTATTGAAAGGTTGTATTTTTTATTGTAAATGATGTATTTTTTTGTTGTAAATAATGTAATTTTTTACAGTTAAAAAAATAATATATTAAAAATAAAATGATGTATTAAAGTACGTCTTACAATAAAAAAATAATGAGACTATCTATCAGGAAACCAACTCAACAAAATATATGTAGAGCCAAACCGACTGAAGGAAACATGGGAAGGTTGTCGAAATTGTTGAAGAAGTTTCCTCGTAACTACTCCTTTGAAATCCGAAGATTCCGAGAAATTTCGATTGATGTTCAATTGTTTGCACGTCTTGTTTTTTAGTTATGATTAATGTTTTGAGACTGTAATGATTTGTAATTGATTTATTATAATCACTTCTAGTCTAAGAATGCTTTTTTTCTACCAATATGCCTCTTCATAGATTTAAAGAACACAATAGATATCTAACTAGAGCTATATATGATGCTAAATTTTGTTACTTCTAATTAAATGACACACAAATTCGATAGGAAATTTCACTTATTCTGTAAATTATAGTATATATAAAAAAAAAGCTAATTTGGTATGTATAGACTATAGAATATAATACCAGTTATGTATTGGATATATTTTTTAATTGGGATACACAATTTAAATAAGGAGAGGAAGTAGCCCTTTCATTACCCAAACCAATAATCAATATTTATGGATATAAATTAAAAAAATTATACAAATTATGAAGTAAATCAATTTTAATGACCAAATATTAACTAAAAACTGAGATTAAATGCTAAAAACTATTACATACCCTAATGGAGGTGTGCCTTGGACACTTAATTGGATTTATACAATTAACCTAAATTATAATAAATTAAGAATTCTTAGAAAACATTAACTAGAATCTATAGATTTGATAATTGAGTTGAGAGTCAGTAGAGAAATAGAAGTGAAGAATCTCATTCGAACATAGCTAAGTATTTATAATCTTAGCAAAAATATTTATCATTAAATTGTCATCTCCAATTTGATTATGACATGACATGAAACTCATGTTAATTCAATTTAAATTAGGATACGGCAACTTATAATTCTAAATTTGAAAATTTCAGAGTTGGCTAAGAGAAGTGAGCTCATCTTTATTTTAGTCTTTTAAAAAAAAATTTGGACGGCCATATTCCGAAATGCTCGAATTATTCATGATTTTACATATAGTTTTTCGCTAGGTAAAATATCAAATATATTACATGTTAAATTTGGAGGCATTAATTTTGAATAGGGGTGGCAATTTTTTATCCGATCTGATAATCCGATACGAATCCGCACGATAATAATGGATATGGATTGAGGCTTATTGGATATGGATCCTTATCGGATCGACACGATAAGGACACAAAAATTTCGGATCGGATTCGGATTGGATACGGATCGGATTGGATAATTCATTAAACGGATCGGATTCGGATCCGGATCGAATACGGATATCCGTTAATAAATTAATAAAAATTATTTATTTTGTTAAATATAATAATTAATTAATTGATTTTGATATATTAATATACATTTAAAGTTCTTTCAAAAACTCAAATATCTTGGTTCTTCATTGTTCGTGTCCCATTTTATTAATTCACCACCAAAAAATATATTTAGTTATCTATTAATTATATTTTTTAATATTTATTTTCTTCTACTATCAAAATTTAATAACTTTTTTTTTCTCAACTTCAAGTTTTCAGTCAAGTTGTATCAACGGATTAACTAAAAGGTGGAATCTTAAATTTTAATGTTGATGAAAGTATTGTAGATTCTCATTCATTGTCTCAACTCTTTCAATTTCACCATGATAGATTAAAAGTATTTATTATAATTTATTTTATTTGTTATAAATCTTAAAATTTTAATTAATATTTTTCTCCCTCAAAATTGTAAGTGGAGTATTGACGACTAAGATGAAAGATTGATCGGTATTTAGAAATGAGCATGTTTGACTTCTAGAATTGGAATTTAAGATTTATCTACGTATCTTCGGATATTTGATTGAGGATTTTAGTTTCAAATGAAGTTGCAATTTTATTTATTTGTCAAACACATTATTTGAACAATCAAATATAAATAAGTTGTATTATCTTATCAAATTTTTATTGGATTATAATTGTGTTTATTGAAACATATTGTTATTGAATTAATTCGATCTGTATTCTTATCGGATCGGATACATACCGGATTATTCGGATTTGATACTTATAGGATCCTTAACGGATACAGATCGGATTCGTGCGGATACGGATTTGAGCTTAACGGATCGGATACGGATACGGATTTTGATTTTTTTTAACGGATCGGATACGGATTTGACCTTAACGGATCGGATCGATAACGGATTGACACGATAAAGATCCGATCCGCACGAATTGTCACCCCTAATTTTGAACCTGCTTCATTCACTTTTAGTTTCTGTATTCCCATTCTAAATATTCTATAAATACAACCAACATCACAATTCATATTTCCCACTCTAAATACATCACCACAAAAGAGATAACAAAATGGGATTACAAAAATATTTTTCTAATGAACAAAGATAAAAGATGGTGTAGTGTTTGCTAATGAACAACAAAGATGGCAAGCTAACAAGAGGTCAATGAAGCTGCTGCAAAGTTCAACTGTTGTCGGAAGATAATGACACAGATCTGGGAAACTGCAAGAAAGAATTAGTGGTGAAAAGTGTTGAGTAAGACATTCAATACATCAGGTAAATGTAGACAAAATAGAACAAGTGAATTATTAGAAAATAGGTACAATTAGATATCTGGCATATAACATTAATGTCTCTAAATCGACTGTGGGAAGACGAGCTAAAAAATATCTAATCAGAGTTCACAAATGCCATAAAACTTGAATTGACAACTCCAAATCAATTGTTAAGGTTGTGTTTCAGTTTACAAGCTATCGGGTATAACAATGCTTTGAATATTAAAAAATTCAAGCCTACGGAGAATGTGGTTCACATTGATGAGAAATGGTTTTACCTAACCAAAAACACCCACAGATACTACATGATCCACATAGATATTGCAAAAGCATAAAAATTCATCACTAAAGTCGTGTTTATGCATGTTGTCTATCGACCAATATTTTGAGGAAGTGGGAGTGTGGTTGTTGATGGGAAAATAGGAATATGACCTTTTACTGGAGTGGTGAAAGCAAAGAGAAACAGCAAAAACAGAGCAGTAGGAATTATGGAGATAAAGCCCATAGAGTCAATCACAAAGCAGGTCATGAAAGATTAATTATTGAATCGGATAACAAGTTTAGAATTTTTTTTGTTGTTGTGATGCATGTAAAAATGAGTTAACCTCATAAAACCAAGCTGATTTTACTTACTGCATTTCATATTTCTATGTAATTTTAGATTGTTCCAACAATAAAGGATAAATGACCTTCATGCTTAAGTAAAACCATTTGCATACAACAGGATAATGCAAAACCTCATATAAATGACTTTGATTGAGACTTTAGAGCAATTGCAAATTCAGATGGTTTCAAAATTACATTAGTACAAATGACTTTGATTGAGACTTTAGAGCAAATGGTTTCAAAATTACATTAGTACAACAACCAACAAATTCTCCAGATATGAATGTGAATAACCTAGGATTCTTTAGAGCTATTCAGAGCCTATAACAACAACATGCTTGCAAAAATCCAGATGAGCTTGTTAATGCAGTTTTAACAAGCTTCAATACTTTCTCAAAAAAAAAAAAAAGCTTCAATACACTTGAAGCTATGATATTGAACAAGGTATTCCTTTCTTTACAACCATTTTTGCAAGAGATATCGAAAGTAAAAGGATGAAACTACTTCAAGCTAACACATTTGAGGAAGGATGTAATGATATTGCATAATGAATTACCAAGAAATTTAGAAGTGCCCATGCAGTTAATGAAGGGCAACATTGAATACTTAAATACAGCAAGTCATACAAATGGCTTCTAACAACTCATGTCACATTTTGGGATGCATATATCTTAAATGGGGCAACAACCAACAAGTTGGGGAAGATGAGTTTGGTGTTTTTGCGCATAAGGGGGATGTGTTGTTTGGAAATTTGTTAGAAATTTCCTTACATTATTTTGTTTTGGTGGGTCAAAGTGTAAAAGCCATCTTAGTTTGTCTCTAGATTAGTTCCAGTATGATCTAAAAAATGTAAGGTCTTGTATAGGGTTTTTTTATAGAGTTGTAAATTGAAGCTGATATGAAGACCAGACTGATAAATCAGTCTGGATGTGCGAAAGACTAGAATAGACTGGTAGATTGAGTATGGGACTAATCAGTCTGGGACCCGTCAGTCTGGAACTAACAAGTTCGAGATCCATCCATCATGGAACTCAACAGTCTGAGACTGACCAGTCTAGGTCTTGAAGAAACTGACGAGTTTGGAGACTACATCAAAGGAGACTCACCAGTCTAGTACTTATCCAAGGAACAAACTTGCTAAATCTAAATCTTACAAAGAATACTAGTTTGGGTCTCACAAGTCTCAAGCATCAAACTTGCCAGTCTGGGGATCGATCATACTTGACGTCAGCAAGCATGGACCAGCCAGCCTGATGAATCAGCATGGAATCCTAGTTCCAATCCCAGCGCATAGAGACAAGAAGAATGTCCAGAATAATGGTAATAACAAGTACAGACTTTAAAGATTAAAGATTTCTTAAAGTCCGCAAGCCCAAGACTTCAGTCTTGATACCTCGGATTGACCAGTCCAGCAGGATACCTCGAAGTGACTGAATACTGTTGTTCTGACAAAAGGTGAATAGTTGTTGTCGTGGTAAAAAAAGGGCAAAAATGTGGGAAAAGCACTGTACCTTTCTAGAAAAGTCTACCTACCCGTGCAGAGTGGAAGAACATTGAATTGGTTGAAAATCCGATGTCTCTAACGGCTCCAAAGTTTGAATCACGAATCCTCCACCTATAAATAATCAAGGACTTCAACAGACTCAAGCATTGAACCTGCTATTAACGAATAAGTCGAAATGTTGCTGAAATTTCAACCCAACGTTCAAGGCTTTCTTAAGCTATTCTGTGTGTCACTCCAGTGAACACGAGACTCAGAACAATCATGTTCTTGAGTTATATCCGTTGTTAATCTTTCTTGAAAAGAAAGATTACAACAGTCAAGTACGTCTAGTAATTTAACTCTCACGGGCTTATTGTCGCAACCATTCCAGCGACAAGGAGGTTGTGTGGTGTGCCCACACTCCGAGGAGCTGCAAAGTGAAGGACGAGCAAGGACCAAGCGAGTGAGCTTGTGGATCGGTGGAAAAGACATTAACCAACAAGCGATAGATCGTAGGAGCACCTGTGCAATCTTGATCTCAGTGGATTTCCAGACTTCGAGCCTGAAGAGTGTATGTAGGACCTTTTGAGTCCGAACTACTATAAACTCTTTGTCTTATTTATGGCTTTCAGTTTATCAACTTACTCATCTTTAAAACACATCACTCAAGTGTTGAAGTATATACTGAAACTAATTTAAGATTATTCAAACTTAAAATGCGTACTAAGATTTGACAAATCAAACTGAGATTGACACTCAGTTTGGATAAGTGCAAACTTACTGTTGAACATTATTTCCACTGTGCAACTAAACTAATTCAAAAAAATTGAGACCAATATATGTGAACAATTTACAATCATATCAAAACAACAACACAAAAATTAGGTTTGAGCTTATTCAAGTTTCATTGGGCTAAAATTTGGGATTATCAAACCGTATTGCTTATAGCTCGTAGAAGCATTCAAGTAGTTATAAGAGAAAAAAAAAACTCACACGATAAATAAAAGAAATAAGAAAAATAAGTAATCATTAATTATTATAAATCTAAAAAATATAGAGTCGTGCTACATTGTTGTGAGTGTTTTTTAAAAATATCGAGTCTAAAAGAAATATAATAGATGAGAAGTTCGGGTTGAAATATTTAATGTTCAAGATACAATGTGTTTTATTGGGTGTATGGGGTATAGGTATATATATATATATATAATAAACATTACCAAAAAAAAAAGTCTATAATGATAATAAAAATTGTCACTATAAAAAAAAAATTAGTCACTATAGTATATTAGTGAACTTAATAGTGGCTAAAAGGGTTTAACCATCTTTAAAGTCTGCAAGCACGAGGCTCAAGTCTCGATACCTAAAACAATCAGTCCATAATTCCTCATATTGACAATACCGCTGTTCTGACACAATATTGAATAGTCAGTGTCATCATCAGAAAAAGTGGAGCAGGTGCAGAATATTTGGAAAAAGCGTCACCTACTCGCCGAGAGTAGTAGTCAACAGAGATATCCGATTGAACAGGATTCATTTTGTCTCTAACAGACATTATTTTCAAACCTTCAACCTCACGGCTATAAATACCAGAGGATTTCTTCAGAAGAAGGTTACTGAAACCAACCAAAACCGAATCTGCTATTAGCAAACAAGCTGACACGCTACTGAAATTTCAACCCAGCGTTCGAGGCTTTCAAGTTATTCTTTGTGTCACAGTAGTGAACACAAGACTCAGAACTTTTGAGTTCTTGAGTTATGTGTTGGTAATCTTTCTCCAACAGTCAAGTACGCTTAGTACTTTGGCTCTTACGGGCTTATAGACTCTTCAGGTCTCCTTCCTCTCTGATTGGCGATCCCTAATATTAGTTGTCTTTGTCAGAACAGATAAGAGTTCACGTGGGATTGAGAGTATTAAGATCTATTTTAATTTATCTGTAGTAGATTTTTTGCGAACCTCTCAATCTCCCTTTGATAACACCTATTTATAGGTGAAGATTCAAACAACTGTTTTGAATCTTATCCGTTAGACACAGTGTGTCTGCTCGCCAATCTCCGTCCTTCTTTTCCTGCGAAGCACAGAGACTCTTCAGGTCTCCTTCCTCTCTGATTGACGATCCTCTTAATATTAGCCATTTTTGTCAGAACGGATCTTTCAGTTTGAATCTGGAAACCTTCCTTGCGTCCGTTGATTATCCTTCACTCTGATTCGTCAGGTTTCCTTGTAATTTGGATCCTTCTGTTTCACAACTTTGGATTTTTTTGATTGTTTTTATGTGTTTGTTGGCAGTTGATATTCTGCTGATATCTCAGCAATCTTGCTGAGATTCTGCAACATGTTTGCTTCATTCCTTTAGCATTATTTTAGGCGTGTCCAGCATTCTTCTGTGTTTGCTAGTCTTTTACTAGCGTCTTCAACAATCTTCAAATATGCTTATTCCTTCAGCATTCTTCGATCTTCTATTCTAGTTCTATTACAACTCGAGTAAGTGTATCCTATAAAGGACTTTTACGATTTGACTCGATACTAAGTTGCTAGAAACTAGATTGACTAAGCTTTGATGCACCAAAACCAAAATACATATAATTGAGTTCAAGGGGTTATAATATTTCTACCAATATTTCTAACACTGAGTTTGACAGAGTTGTCGCATGACACATGGGAAGTCGACCGAGTTGGGAGACGTGCCAAAAACCCAAAGCTTGACCTCTGTGTCGACCGACAGGGAGCATGTCGATCGACACAGAGGTTGGATGTTGATCGAGGGCAAGGGAAATGAGGAAGGCTCGACACAAGCATGCATGTCGATCGACACTCACTGTGTCGATCGACACGAAGGCCAAGCATGGATCGGACGACAAGGAAGCTGAAGGGGATCGACATATTGCATGTGTGTCGATCGACAGACTCTCTGTCAATCAACACAGAGGCCGGAAAAGGATATTTTTCTCAATTTGGTTATTTTTTAGTATTTTAGCCCAATACCTTGTATAGATGTTTTCACTTCTCTATAAATACTACTCATCTAGGGCTCGAAAATTATCCCTTTCATTACTTAGAATATTTTAGCATTGTAGTTTTTCCAAGACTTTCAAGGTTTCTGTTTCCTTGTAAGGTAACTTATGAATTTTAATAGAATGTTTGCTTTATTTCTATCAATGTTTAGTGGCTAGAAACCCTAGTAGATTCTAGGGTTTGATAAATCTTTTCTGATGCATGCATGAATGATTCAACTCAAAAGCATGGTTCAATTCTTAGTTTTTATTCAAATCAAAACTAAAATTAATGAATGATCGAGAGATGAAATTAATCTAGGTTTGAAAGTTATTAATTGAATGACCGAGAGGTGAAAATTAGTAATAGGAAGAGAGAAATGAATGCAATTATTTTCTGTCTCAAAAGGAAGAAACAATTTGTAGGATTTAATTAGATATTTTTTAGATTGACTAATGTTATGTTCTTGAGACCGAGAGGAGATAGTCACATATTAGTGATCTAGGGTTTAATTGTCTAACCAAGGAATTTTATCCATTTGAATCTGATTTATTCCCCATTGTTGAGTTGATGAATTTCGCATGTTGATTATTTGATTATCTGCCCTGGAATCTTATCTTTAAATTCTGCTTTTAAAACCCTTTATAATTTTGCATTATCATCTTTAAATTCTAAAATCAAAGCCCCATTTTAAATTTACTCAAATAGGTTTGAAAACTATGTCTAGTACAAAGAATAGTCTTGTTATACAGTCTCTGTAGGTTCGAATACTTTAGGGTAACATAAATTTATTTGGCCACTGTTTTATAATTAATCTTGTTATTTTACCAATGATCAGTCGGGGCTTCTTTTCCTTGCATTGATGATTGCTCTACCGGTCTCTCTGACCGATAGGTCTTCTTCGATTTCCTCTGGAAGTCCCTCTTCACAAAAATGCAGCATCTTCAACATGCTTGCTCGGTGATCTGGCTACCCAGGTGGATTCGTTCTTGTTCACCATTTGTATATCCCACTCATGGGCTTGGAGCTGAGCAAACAACTCATTTGTTGTGATCTTGGAGAGATCTTTCTAGTTCAGATTGGTTGTCTTCACAAACCAGCCTTCTTTAGGCATCTTAGACTGGATCTTGGAATTTAGATCCGCGATTGTGTATATCATGTCTAAGGCCTTCAGCTCGCTTACGATCGGGTTGAATTGGGCCTCCATGACTTTGTTGCTTTCTCCAAGCAACATCATGAATGATTCATACTTGTCGATGCATACTTGGAGCTTGTTGTGTCTCATCCGCTCGGTCCTTTGGCATAGACCGCCTAGGTAATCTCATACCTCTTTGGCATTGTCGAACTCCATAACATCGTCGAGCAATGTCTCTGGGATCTAATTGTGCTCGCTATTTGTCCTCCAAGGTCTATTCATCATAGGGCTTCAGCACCATCTGGACCGTCATCACCTCCGATTCTAGTGTTGACCTTCATGATCTTAATTAATTGGCCCATGTTCCAGAACGTCCACCATCTATGGATGTTTATTCTTAAGTTAAATGGTAGATTGTTTCTTCCGTGCAGCAAACTTCTTACCTGAATACTGTGGAAGCTTTAAGATGTCCGTCTTAGAGAATATACCTACTCGGTAAACAGAGAAAAAAGAGTACAAGGAAAAGGATCTGGTCCTTAACGACTCAAAACAGCTAATTTGTAAAGACCAACTTCTCTGATACCACTTGTTGGTCCCAATCATAGATAATATATTGCACATCGAAAATGTTTTACAAGCTTGCATTTCACAAGTTGGTCATTCAAGTTACCAGCATGGGTTTCAAAAATTGGTTGTTTAGCAAGAAAGTTTACTTAGGCAATGTTCAAGTATACTCCAACATTTAGATAGTGTTAGGTTTTAAATCCATGCAAAGAAATGAAAGTAGTAAATGCAAAAGGATTTATAGAGGTTCAGAGCCAAATGTCCTACATCTTCTCTTGAGACAAAGTCCAAAAATTGTCTAAGTACCGGATTACAAAAATGTAGCACGATCTGTTGTTTTACTGGTAAGGACTTCTGTCTGCCAGCTTCTAGCTCACTCGCCTAGACCGTTGTTTGCCTTTACTTCTTTAGGTCTGGAGAGATGACACACCATGCTGCCTCCAACTGGTTGGTGAGAGTTTGAGTTCTTCTCAAAACGTACTGCTTGCGGTGTTAGACTCCCGTGAGAGTCATCTACTGCAGATGTAGTGACTGAGAGATGGTTTATTACTTGGAAAGTAAGAAAACTAAGAAATAACTCTAGCAATATGCTAAGAATCTCGTGTCCAAGAAACGGCACATGGAAGCTGGTAAGTTAGCTTGAATGTGTTGAAAGCTTTGTGTAGCAAAATGTGCAGAGTTTCATTGCTTTGTCAGAATTTTGGTAACCTTCTTCTCTTGAAGACTTCATCTATTTATAGGCAAAGTCTGGAGAAGTTTGAATTGTAGTCGTTGAGAGACATCGAGGATTCATCCAATCGAATGTCTTCTTTTTCTTAAAGTTTGTCCTTTACTAACAGAAATAGGTAAGCTGCATCTTTCGTTAGAATGGCTCTGAAGGAGTTCGAGGAGTCTCAACTAGTTGATTATTCAGACATAGACTTTTGAGGATTCACATACTTTAAGATCTCATTTCTTAAAGTCTAGACTTCTAAAATATATGCTTGACTTCATTCTTCTTGTCTCTGTTAGCGAGTTTGAGATTCATCCTTACTAGTGATGACGTGTCAACCAGTTTTCTTTAAATGATGCTTCCAAGTTGGTTGCCAGTTCTGTGCACTCCGAGCTAGTAGCCAGTTTTCTCCCGAACTTTGTGTGATGAAATCCATTACAACTCAATACAATTCTAACAGGACTTTACAAGTCTTTCAGACTAATCTAACACTAGAGACACTCCTAGCTGATGAGATCTTGACGCATCAAAACATAAATAAAGAAAGGAATTACTTCATAATTTCTAGCACGAAATGAATAATTGTTACTATAGACATTTTTAGCCACAAAATTTTAAACATCAAGTAAATTTTATTTTTTTTGGTAGTGAAATGAGGTCTATTTACTCTGATACTACAAAAACTATAGCTCCATTATGTAGTGGCCTAAGCGTTAATGACCACTCCCCCGGTCTCTTTGAGATGCTCTAATTGGACTGGATCCCATTTAACATCGATCTTAGGCCACATACTGATACTAGGTTTAAGTAATAGGATTGTTATGACCGCCCACATGTATTAAAACTAATTGTATTTTATTCTTAATTTATTTTGATAGTGTTTTTTTAAAATGTTTAAGGTATCAATTCTGATATATATTAATTATAGGGAAGGTCTTGGGTTAGGCAGGTCTAAACGATTTAGGTGGATTTTATCTATTAACCCAAGCCCAAACTCATATACCCTAATTGGGATTAATAAACCCTATTTGGGATGGGTCAACCCATTTAGGTAGGATAAAACCCGCCTAAACCGTTTAGGTCAGCCTAACGCAAGTTTGTGCCTTAATTATATCCTTTTTTTTTAATGGAAGGCAGTGGCAGAGAGGGATAAATATTTGTGTGACATTAATCAGATGAATTTGATGTCCAACAATGTTGCATTAACAGACCTAAAACAAAACAATGGAAGAATCAGACGAAGATTTGTAATGCAGTCAATCTAACCCCCTAGGGCTGTAAATGAGTCAAACTGTACTCGTGAGCTACTCGGATCTTGACTCGATAAAAGCTCGTTCGAGCTTGTTTAGAGAAGCTCGTTTATTAAACGAACCAAACGTGAGCATCATAGTATTCGACTCGTGAGCTCGCGAGCAAACTCGTTAGCTAAATTAGTAAGAAATATAAAATAATTAATTTTATAAAAACAATATATTTCATTATTTAAGAGTAACAATAATGATAAGTCTCTCTAATAATGAGAAATTTAGAATTTGAGTATGAATATGATATTATAATTTAGAAATAAATAACCTTTTCTTTCAAAATAATTATGAATATTTAAATATATTCCAAATTTAGAAAGATCGTAAACTTCAAATTGTTCGACAAAAAAGCTCGAAGCTCGACTCAATACTAAACGAGTGAAACTTGAGCACGGCACTACTCAATTTGACTCGATTCGATTACACCCCTACACGTACTGCTGCACGCCATTCTCATCGCAATTACCTAATAATTTTCTTCCCACTCTTAAATAATATATGAATCTTGCAAATTAATATATGGTTGAGTAATCGTCACTATTTCTCACCATATATAATATATATGTCATTGTATGTAAGCAACTCAACCCCTCTCTCCCTCTCGCTCTTTTCATATTTGGCCGACCAAAACGCACTAATTAGCATTTGGATCATGATTGTGCGTACATTTCCTGGCTTTTATGTTCATTGTGGAATCTTAGCTTTTGATTTATGTAAAAAATCTGCATCAAATGCTCCCATCCATTTTGCTGCAGCTATTATTTCTATGTTCCCAATGAACCGGATTAGACGAATGCGCTGATCAATGGCAAAAACTTGCGTTAGGCACGCCTAAACGATTTAGGCGGATTTTATTCATACCCAAATGAATTCATCCATCCAAATGGGATTTATTAATTCCCAATTAGTATATATTAAATTAGATTTGGCTTGAGCTAATGGATAAAATCCGCCTAAACCGTTAGGCGTGCTTAACCTGAGATCTCCCCTGATCAATTTTTTTTAAAAAACGAATCACCAAATTATCTAACTTTTTTTTTTCCAGGCCACCATTCCTATTGGTCAATCTTAGATAACAAAATAGTACTTATTTATTTATATTAACACAATCAATAGCTTATTTTAAGCTTTGTAATTGTAACTCCGGCCTGTGATTATAAGAAATTAAGGCTTGAGTTGAGAGAGGGGCAAAGATATAATATAATATGGGCAAAAATCTTTTGATATGGTCTCTGAATCCACACCTTGTGTGGTGGGATCTAATTTGTAACCATTGACTTAATGTATTTTCTTAGCAAGTGCTCCATTATTTATGAATTATTAAACTAAACAACTGTGTCTGTGCATTGAACTGGAAGTCATATGGAAACAATATTTCAGATTTGGGATCCTGCTAAATCCCACATGAGGCAGAGGCAGAGGCACCTCCACCAAAAAGCAGACAGCCCACATATATATTTTTTCAGACAGACAGACTGTGTGTGTAAAAGGTTAGGTACCCTTCCACAATAGGATTCTTTTCCAACTTTTGGAAAACTGTTTCCCATTGTATAAATACTCAACACACAGCCATACACATCAAATTCAAACTCAATGCTATGCTAAACAATGGCACCCAATGCCCTTCACTTGCTGCTCTCTCTAGCAACTTTCTCTCTCCTCATCTCTCACTCTGCCACCACCAGTAACTAAACCTTCTGCTCTCTCTCTCTCTCTCATTTCTGATACAATGGTTTATGGTTTTCGACTGACGTGATTTGCTCTCTTTCAGGGGTCATGCATGAAACGCGAGGCGTGGAGGATGCATTGAAGGTATACATGCATTACCTCAAGAGACTGACTAAACAAAGTGGAATGGTGTTTTACTTTTACGTAGCTTGATTATAATGGGTGCAGGAAGATCAGACGGTGGAGATTGAAGCTGTGTTGGAGGGCAGAATGGATTTCGAGATCAATAGAGACTATCCTGGATCGGGAGCAAATAATCGCCACACTCCAAATCCACCAGTTAAAGATTAATCATCAGCTGATAAAGGCGTTGTACCTAGTGTAAACCTAGTTGTACCTTTCCTTTCCTGTTATTAACCTATCAGTAAACCTCGTACTGCATACTACTTACATTACATGCATGTTGTGTGGGATCAGAAACTAGCAATAAAAGGCCTTTTTTTTTAAGCTAAAAATTATATAATCACCATGCATACTTTTGTAATTTCCATGTTTAATTTGGTATATAATAGAATCAATGTTTGATTTATCACACTCTCATGTCTGCCTCAAAAAACTAAAACCAAGTTGCCCAACTTTGGACAGGATCATATTCTGGTGACCCATGTGTTTGCCAGTTATGTTTTTATTCAAATCAGGTATAATTTTTAGTATAATTAAAAGCAATATTGGATTAAATTTATACTTTCTTCATTTTAATTATATAGATCTTATACGTTTGTCAAAAGAATATTTTAAAAAATGATATATTGAAACAAACTTCAAGCATTATTCTTATTCAATGAATTAAATAATTGACTTCTCCTTTTTATTGTATTACTTTTAACATTATCATTTTCAAAAACTATCCAGGGTAAAGTTGTAAATTATTAAAATAAACAATATTAAATATGCAAATTAAATAGTATAATTATTATACTCTAAAATAAAACATGGATCATATAATTGGACCGATGAATGGAGTATCAAACAAGAAAAAGGACATCAAGGATACCCATACATCCATTCCAAGATTAAGTAGCCCTCAATATAACTACACAATTTGAACTTCATAAGTAAAAATAACTAGAAAAAAGAAAGGCTTAAAAATAATATCAATTGCTACTTCAAATTGGATTATATAAAAGTGAGAACAATATATATAAGTAGAAGACGAATACAGGATCCTTGTAAATTAGCCATTTGGAAAAAGATGAAGGAATCTGAGATATTAATTAAATGGATTATATCTTTTAAAAAAATCGAAAGCATTACAAGAAAAAAGGTGTGTATGTAGACCACTGAAACAACTATCCAGAAAAGCCAAAGTAAATAACAAAACAATGTAAGAGTGGAGAAAGTGGAAGTGAGGTGTCAGCCACTTGAGCTACAAATAAATACCTGAAATTATCATAATCTTAGCTTTCTAACATGGAACACTCTCCCTCCATTCACACAAATTCTTCCAATTTTCACTTTTTATTGTTGTGGATTGTGTCACTTAGTCTCAACACTTATAAATTAGATATTAATTAAGTTAGTTTTTGTAACCACAAGTTTCTCAAACTTGCATGGAACAAAAAATCATATACTTTCGCTTGGGATGTAGTGATTAAAAGTACTTTGTTTGTGACTGAAAAGTCACAGGTTTGAACTTTTTCGGGACATCTGTGTATATGAGTTTAAAATTAATGTATACCAATTTTAAAAAAAAAATTCAAGATGGGAGAGGAATGTCATAACGAATGTTCAAGCCAACTTTTGCAAGAAATTAGGTCCCAGTAAAGAATTTAGAAGAAATGTTTTGAAAAAATTAGAAGAAACCGTCAAATTACATGGTTCATGGTGGTTGTATTTAGTTGATAATTGAGCTTACATCATATAAATCTAATGTAGTAAAAATAAAATTCTAGAATATGTTTTTAAAAAGGTGGTTCTAACTAGCTTTTTGGTGTCTTTTTTATTATTTAAAAAAGATTTATAATTTCATATGTTGGATGATCTAAAAGCTTTTCCGATAATGTTTTGTTGCTCTATGGGATTATTTAAACTTTGAAAGATTTATCATAAAGACTAATCTAATATTGCTTTCTTCAATATACAAGTCAAATTTATTCCAAAGCAAGTTCTTTTCTAATAAGGCAAAAACTTGCGTTAGGCAGGCCTAAACGGTTTAGGCGGATTTTATCCTACCCAAATGGGTTGACCCATCCCAATTAGGGTTTATTAATCTCAATTAGGGTATATTATATGGGTTTGGGCTTGGATTAATGGATAAAACCCGCCTAAATCGTTTAGGCTTGCCTAACCCAAGACCTTCCCTTCTATAAGTGTTTAATTTTTTTATAATATTTTGTATATTTAAAATGTGAATTTTTAAAATTAAAAAAAAAAAAACACTAACATCCTGGATACTGCCTAAACGCTAGATCGTATCCAAACACTAACTGGCATCTATTCAATTTTGCAACTATAATTTTAAAACTGAAGAGTCTTCCCAAATAAGACAATATTTTCCGAGTAGGAAAAGTAAGATTCCATGCCTACCATTTCACACAGAATAAGTAGAATCTGCGCTCAGAATTTTTGGGAAGAAAAAATGGGTTTTGCCTCAGGAAAACAAGATGCAGTAAATCCACAAAAGGAAAAGTAAAGAGATGATCCACAAATTGCATGGGATTTTCAGCCATAGACGTCGAATGCATCTATTATCTTGATTTCTTTCTTTGAATAATATTTGGTAGGCGTGTGCAACTTATCCACACTACAAGTATTTTGATGCATGCCATCACTTTCTTATGGGGAATTTCGAGGGGATAATATAAATATCCATCATCCATTACCCTTTTCCTGATTCCTTAAGGCCATATTCGTGTCATGACTCATGGTTTGGGAGTTGAGAGATCTCACTCCCAACCCAAACCGAATAATACTAATAGTCGATGAGAGAGACAAGTTCAGATTCTTGGGACCCTTCTCTCTATCTATCTATCACTGACCTTAAAAATTCCAAAGGGCTGCTCTGAATCTCCTTTATTAAAGAAATTCAAGTAGAGCTGCTGGTTAAAGAGAAAGCTATTCTATTTCATTTGCTCTGCTTTTTCAATGTCCTAACTTTTGGGCCACATCTCTCACTAATCTTTTTCTTGCTTCAACTAGAAGCATACACTAACCAACATCATTGCATATGGATATGGTATGGTATGGACACTATATCCATGTTAGTTATTATCATGTTAATTTAGTAATGGTTTTAGTGTCTTGATCCTTGTTCTACTGCGTATATGTAAGCTGTCTGTCAGAATCCATGCAGTTCTTGGCCGTCAAGCAAAGAGAAAAGAATAGAGTTCTTTGCATCAATTGGATCATGCAAAAACCAGTTCTCGAAAAGTTGCATCCATTATTCATCATGGTGGTGGGGACTGTGTAAACTCT
The DNA here is from genome assembly GCA_026898455.1 of Plectranthus barbatus. Classification (NCBI taxonomy): domain Eukaryota; kingdom Viridiplantae; phylum Streptophyta; class Magnoliopsida; order Lamiales; family Lamiaceae; genus Plectranthus; species Plectranthus barbatus. Next base: position 26,957 of record JAPKLW010001113.1, read on the forward strand.
CATGGGAATCCAACACATTTCACACACAACACATATAGAGAGAGAGAGAGAGAGAGGGAGAGATAAAAACAAACCACACACTTCTCTTCTTTTCTCTGCTTTTGAGGCTGGAATGGAAGTGTGTTGCTTTCTCTGCATCAGAGATTCTCACCAATCTTCCAAGTCAAAGAACAAAGAGTAAAAAACCCAGAAAAACACAACTCAAAGAAAAAGAGCCACAGCTCATCGCATATATTCCCTCACATTTATGTTTCATGATGCGTGCGTGTGTGTATATATATAGATATATAGAAAGAGAGAGAGAGAGAGAAACATAGGCAAAGTACAGGCCTCAAACTCGAATAAGCTATTTAAGAGGGAAATACATGAGCCCATAACAGAAATGGCTCCCAGCGAGGAAATGAGGCTGGTTTTATCGAGTGATGCAAAACCTAGGCTCAAATGGACTTGTGAGCTGCACCAGCGTTTCGTGGATGCTGTCCACCAGCTTGGGGGTGCAGAGAGTTGAGTCTCAGACCTCTCTTTCCTTTTCTTTTTATGCATCTTTGAAAATAAATAAATAAAACATTACATATTCTGCTGTGTTATATATATTATAATGGCAGAAGCTACACCTAAATCCTTGATGAGGGTAATGGGCGTTCATGGCCTCACTCTGTACCACCTCAAGAGCCATTTACAGGCAATTTCTTGCTCGCCATTTTCTTCGGAGTGACTATTCGGGTTTCTTGAACGTAACAAGACTTGTTTCACTGCAGAAATATCGGATGGGAAGGAGCCAGCATCCACAAACAAGCCACCACAATAAGCAACAAGCTCAAGCTGGTAAGCAACTTGATTTGATGCAATCTAGTCTAGCATGAAAAACCTGATCGTTGCTGATGAGTTAATTAATTAATCTCTTTTCCACTCAAGAATATGGAGAAAAGATGATTCGTCCCTTCACCAACAAGCCGAATTGTGATGGAGCTAAGGAGCAGTTATCTGAGTAAGTGTATCTAACTTGCTAGATTTTCTTGTTGGAAATATTCAGCTATTTGTGGTTTTTTCAGAAGCATGCAGATGACCCGAGCTCTGCAGATGCAAATGGAGGTGCAGAGGAAACTTCACCAACAAATCGAGGTGAGCAAGCAAAACCAAAACCATCCAATCAAATGCATAGTGATATAGCTAGTGTGGTCATGGAATCAAATTAAATGATGGAAGCTTCGTTTTCGTTTTCAGGTTCAGAAACATTTGCAGCTGAGAGTGGAAGCTCAAGGCAAGTATTTACAGTCAGTGTTGAGGAAAGCACAGGACACCATATCCGAATACGGCTCTTGCTCCATGGAAGCAGAGATTGCAAGAGCTCAACTTGCTGAGTTAGTGTCGATGGTGAACTCTACACAGAAGCAAGGCAAAGCGTTCATGTTGGGACATCATGGATCACTGGAGAGTTCTCTAACATCATCATCTGAGGGTGAGGGCTCCGAAAACAGAAACTTCATATCTCTCTCTCTCATGGAAATGCATCCACCCTGCACACAGCAGCCGAAGACCATCGATTTGAACTGCAAACAGCTCGATGACTTCGATTCAGGCCCTAAACTGATAGATTTGAACAGTGCGGGAGATGGGAGTTTTTAGAGTAGCAACGGTTGACACATACATCATATCATATGTATGTAAGTATATGAATGTATAATATATTGTTAGAGTAGTGTCCCACTTATTAACTGAATAATTGCATTTTTTTTTATACCTGTTGTACCCAAGAAATTATGTATAGTTTCTTAGTTGAGAAAGGAGTTCGACCCGACCTTAAGGGAAGTGAGTCGACCGCTAGTATAAACATGCAAGTCGACTCTGACTACGAAGCAGCTAAATAATGGAAGCAATTTAGTTCAAGGATAATTTAGGAAACAGACAGATAACCAAGAAATCCGCATCAATCAACTGCAAAATCATGAAAGAGAAGACGTCCAGGACAAGATTATTGCAATCAAAGCATAAAAGGAAATACGAACTCGACAGCAACAATTATGCTCTTACTTGTAATAGATTAGGACCATTATAAATAGGAGAAAGACATTGTAATATGGGTTAGATTCTGAAAAGGCAAAAAGGACTGTTGAGAATTGTTAAAAGTAAAGTTCAAAGGTTTACTGTGCGCATAATCACGGTTTTTCTCATTGTTTAGTATTCATTCTCTTTCTTTATTTCAAACGAATCAACAATTGGCGCCGTTTGTGGGAAGAGATTGAGAGAAAGGCAATGGAAAGATCAAGTGCGCAAGAGAATGAATCTGTAAGGGGAGACAATTCAACGTTAAACAGGCAAGAATTTGAAGAAAATATGAGGCGAATGGAGGAGGAGATGGAGTTGCTTAGGGCGGAAAACCACAGGACAACACTAGATGCTGAACGATTAAGGGAACAACTAGCCGTGTTTTAGAACCAATCAAGGTTGGAAAGCAGTGAGACGGAATACAACGAAGTGAATTCGGAAAATTTGGAACACTCGTTTAATCGTCGAGTACGAAAGGAGGATAAGAAATCCAACAAAATCAAAGATTTGGAGTCGAAGATCGAAGAGTTAACACGCATGATGGCCGCGGTACCTAAAATTGCAAATTTCATTGTATCGCCAAAGATTGGGAGCTACAATGATTCCCCGTTCGAATCAAGAATTGCTAATATACAAGTCCCGGAAAGGTTTGTCATACCAGCGATAAAGGCGTATGATGGAACCACAGATCCAGATGAATTTGTCACTTTATATAAGTTCAAGATGCAGAAAACCTCGATCCAGAAGCGATACGAGAAGCTTGCGTGTGCAAGAGCTTTGGAGCATGCGTCAAAGGACCAGCCATGTAGTGGTTCATGCACTTAGAAAACGGGAAGATAGCTTCATTTGCAGAGTTGCATGAGCATTTCACCATGCAATTTTTGAGTAGCCATAGAATTCAAAAACGATCAGATGATTTAAACCAAGTGGTACAAAAGGAGGGTGAAACTCTGCAACAGTATATAAGGAGGTTTCGAGGTGAAGGTTGCTATACCAAACTGCCTCGAGTAGATGGCCATTTCAGCCTTCAAGAAAGGATTAACAAGGGGATCTAGTTTATTTTGGAAATTAGTGAAATATCCCTGATCGACTTTCAAGGAAATCATGATGAGGGCAGAGGCGCAAATTCGGAAAGAGATCGAAGAAGAGAATTTCGGAAAAAGAGAAAGAGGAAAACAAGCGATTCGAATGGAAGTAAATTCAGGGAAATCAAACAGATTCCAACCATATACTTCTCGAAATGACTGAAAGGTAATTGAAGTGCAACACGCAACACAATCGGTACCAAAACCATTCGATCTGAATGCAAATCTGATAGCTGTGATTCAGGAAATAATGGCGCTCAAGAATCAAGTTAGATGGCCAACAAAAACACTTGCCAATATTGGGCAGAAAAACCCGGAAAAATATTGTGCGTTCTATCAAGGATACAACCATATGACGATCGACTGTAGGGACTTTTTGAGAGAGATTCAAAGACTATTAGAGCAGGGCCACCTACGTCATCTCAGGAGCAATGCGATGAATAATACTTGGAGAAGGGGGAATAAAGAAACTCAAGCAAGAGAACATGTGACCGGTGCCAACCGAGTCCCTATACCTGAGGAGCCAAGGGTCGAAAAGACAATACACATAATCTCTGGAGGACCGACGATGGCTGGATCATCTCGAAACGCAAATATAAGCGAGAAACATTGATTCGATAAGACCAGCATGGTTATCCGAACAACAAATAACTTTTGAACCCGAAGACTCAGAGGGAGTTCGACACCCGCACGACGACGCATTGGTAATAGAGTTACTAATTGCAAATTGCAGAATTAGGCGAATATTGGTGGATAGTGGAGCCTCCTCGAGTCTAATCTTCATGCAGGCATTCAAGGGAATGATAATCCCAAAAAAGAATCTTAGGCCAAGTACAAGCCAATTGGTTGGATTCATTGGTGAGCAATTAATACCAATCGGGGAACTCAACTTACCGGTGTACTCAGATGGAATCAATTTGTCAATACGATTCTAAGTCGTGGATGCGGAATCGTGCTACAACGACATAATGGGAAGACCCTGGATGCATGAATTACAGGCAGTACCATTATCATTCCACCAAGTGATCAAATTCCCAACTCCCTAGGGAATTTGATCGATAAAGGAAGAGCAACACACTGCTCGTGATTGGTATGCAGTAACTCTTCGAACCATCGGGGTGGTCGATAAACAAGAAGAGGTGGTGGAGACACCACTCAAGACTACAGATGAAACGAGAAGTACTTCTATGGGCATGAAAATGTCTCATGACTTTCAAAACAAGTTAGTCAACTTCTTGCAAAGAAAAGTATCCTATGTTCGCTTTCAATCATTCAGAAATGTCGTGCATAGATTTGCCAGTAATTTTGCACCGCCTAAAAATAAATCCAGCGTTCAAGCCGATCCATCAGAGAAGGAGGCAATTCGCACCAGAAAAGAGGAAGGCGGTGGCTGAAGAGGTCGAAAACTTGCTAAAGTTGGATTTCATAAGAGAGGTGAAATACTCAGAATGGCTAGTGAATGTTGTCGTGGTAAAGAAAAAGAATGGGAAAAATAGAGTGTCTATAGACTACACTGATCTGAATAAAGTCTGCCCTAAAGATCCGTTTCTATTACCACATATTGACAGATTAGTGGACTCGACTGCGGGGCACGGGGTGATGTCCTTCATGGATGCATTCTCAGGGTACAACCAAATTAGGATGTTCCCGCCTGATGAGAAAAGAACAACATTCATGACGGATCATGGAATTTATTGCTATCGAGTAATGCTTTTTGGGTTGAAAAATGCAGGCTCCACTTACCAGCAATTAATGAATAAGATGTTCGCCCCGTTGATTGGAAAGTCAATGGAAGTTTATACCGATGACATGATTGTCAAATCATCAAGTGAAGAAGAGCACCTAGAGCACCTGAACGAAGCATTCGAAATATTGGAAAATACAATATGAAGCTGAACCCCGCAAAATGTCAATTAGGCGGTTCATCAGGGAAAATTTTGGGGTATGTGGTGAGCTGCTAAGGAATCGAGGCAGATCCGATTCAAGTCAAGGCAATACAAGATCTAAGAGAACTAACCACAGTTAAGGAGCTGCAGAGAATGATTGGAAAACTAGCAGCATTGAGTAGGTTCATTTCAAGATATTCGGATCGAACATCCAAATTCTTCAAACTTCTTAAGAAGGCAAATCAGTTCGAGTGGACAAATGATTGCGAGGAAGCCTTCTCACTCTTGAAAGAGTATCTGTCTACAACCCCAGTAATGGTCAAACCGAAAGATGGGGAAATATTACAACTTTATCTAGCGGTATCCGAGAGAGCAGTGAGTGCAGTGTTGGTTAAGGAGGAAGACAAATCGCAACACCCAGTTTATTACACTAGTCGAGCACTTCTTAATACTGAAACATGGTATTCAGTGCTTGAAAAGTTAGTTCTGGCCTTAGTAATGGCTTCAAGGAAGTTAAAACCATACTTCGAATCTCATGAGATAATAGTGATAACAAGCTTTCCGATGAAAAGTATTTTGGTGAAGCCAAACTTGTCTGGAAGAATGATAAAGTGGGCAGTCAAACTGGGGGACTATAGGCTGCGTTTCGAACCACGCAATGCCATAAAGTCACAGATATTGGCACACTTCATTGTTGAATATACTCCTGAGATGCATATGCAAGCAGAAATTGAATTAAGAGAATCAGACATCGATTTAGAATTCTGGATCCTTCGAGTCGATGGATCTAGTAATTCTAGGGGGGCGGAGCTGGGGTGTTTCTAACGTCTCCACAAGGAATTATGTATCGGAGGGCTGTCAAATTTGAATTTTGGGCCACGAATAATGAGGTGGAGTATGAAGCTTTGATCGCGAAAATGCAGCTGGCACTCAGAATGAAAGTTAAGCAATTGATGATTGAATCGGATTCTCAACTAATCGTTAACTAATTCTCAGGTTCCTTCCAAGAAAAACACTGCAAGATGGCTTCTTATCACTAAGTGGCAAAGAAAATGGAGACTGGGTTCAAGGAAATTCGAATCAATCATATTTCGAGGGATCAAAATATGGAAGCCGATGCACTAGCAAACTTAGCCGCATCATTGGGGGCTGATTCGCCACAACTAGTCCCATTGGCGATAGCCCTATGGCCAGCAACTCGAGACGTTAGAGAAGATGAACAAGTTGAGGTTCATGAGATCTCTTATATAAATTCTTGGATGACTCCAATTGTAGCATTTCTGAAAGGCGAGAACACAGAGCGAGGATCAGAAGCAATAAGGGTAGCTCGAAGGGCCACTAGATTAACTTTGGTGGGTGGGAGTTATACCAAAAGTCATTCGAATGACCTTGGTTGAAATGTGTAGAAGAAAAAGATACGCATTCAATACTCTCGGAGATACATTCCGGGAGTTGCGGGAATCATTCAGGTCCCAGAAGCCTATCACATCGAGTCATCACCGCTAGTTTCTATTGGCCAACAATGAAGAGAGATTCGAAAGACTTTGTAACAAAGTGTGAAGAATGTCAAATATTTTCACAATTAAGCAACAAAAAATCTGAAAAGTTGCATGCCAACATCCCAGTCTGGCCGTTTCATAGATGGGGAATTGACATAATTGGGAAATTACCCAGGGCAAAAGGTGGAAAGGAATACGCAATGGTAGCAACTGATTCCTTCACGAAGTGGGTGGTGATGGATTTATATACTGAAAGCATTATGATTGGTATATTATGTACAAGGTTTATTGGTTAATATACTAGAAATCATAATTGTTGTATGTTCATCTCCTGTCTGAATTAACAAACATGTGTCGCAAACACAATTGTCCTCTTATCTCGTCGATAGGGAGATCATACGGTGTGTAGAAGATCA
>JAPKLW010001113.1:38888-51574 GCA_026898455.1 Plectranthus barbatus
ACAAGTTGCACACAGCAAACCAGAGCATTGGGAGCTGTGGTGATCGAGTGAGTTCTTAATACGAGGAGGAAATTCTGCTTCTCAACCGGGCAAGGGATCTGATAGATAATCTTCACCAGATTTTCAGATCGAGTTGGGATACAGATCAGAAGATCAGATCAGGAGGATTCTTCTTCTCTCTCTCCTCTTTATTTTCGAAAATATTGATTTATTTTCTTTAGATTAATTTCCTCAATCTGTTAGGAAATTAAATCTTGGTGCGTGGGAAAGATCAAAGGGCATCTCCGCGCACGCGTTCTTCATCGTTCTTCAATCCAGGTATTCCGCACAACCTTCTTATGCATAATAATATAGGAGCATGCTAGGATTGTTCATAGGCATAGCAATTTATTTTTGATATTCCAATTAACGATCCTTGGCAAACGGACTTCGTGATTCAGTTCACGAATCCCTTCAGGTGGAAGCCGAACCATTAGCAAAAATTCGTGATGTAGAGATGATAAGCTTTGTGTGGAAAATATAGTATGTTAATTTGGCCTGTCGAGAGAGATCATAACAGACAACGGAACGCAGTTCACCAGTAAAAAATTCACAAATTACTGTGAAGATCTCGGAATACGCTTGTTTTTTTTACTCCGAGATATCCTTAGGTGAACGGCTTAGCGGAATCGACAAACAAAACTATCTTAAACACAGTGAAGAAGAGGTTGGGAACCTCGAAGTCAGCTTGGGTCGATGAATTGCTAATGGTCCTTTGGTCGTACCGGACTACACACAAAACAAGCACAGGAGAAACACCGTTCTTACTCGTCTTTGGATCCGAGGCAATGTCCCCAGCGGAAGTACTTAAGCTTGGTCCGCGTTTCGTATTCTCTGATGAGGAGCAGAATCGAGAAAAGCATCTTGAATCATTGGATCTGCTAGACGAAAGGAGGATGGCGACGCTTAACAAGATGAAGGAAAGGCGAAAGGTTGTGGACCGATATTATAACAAATCGGTACGACTGAGAGCTTTGAATGTAGGCGATTGGGTTCTAAGACAAACGTTATCAAATACAAAGGAAACAAACTCTGGGAAATTGGGACCAACTTGGGAAGGACCATACGTTGTGGCCAAAGTCATTGGGAATGGAGCGTATCGGATCAAAACTCCAGAAGGAAGGGATATACCAAATGCTTGGAACATCAAGTACTTGAGGAAGTTTTACTTTTATTGTAGTTTTTTTTCCTTCCATTATTCGAATAAAATTCATAAACATGTTGGTTTTGAATCATAAGTGTGTAAGTTTCGGATCATGAACATGTTAGTTTGGAATCTTGAACACATTAGTTTCTGATCATAGACATGTTGGTTTAAGTATGTAAGTTTCGGATCATGAACAAATAAGTTTTGAATTGCAAGATGTTAATCTCGAATCATAGAATTTCCAGTACGAAATACTTAAATGCAAGATTCAAAGTTTCAAACATCCATATTCAGAGATAGAGCAGCAAAAACAAAAGAAAATAGAGCACATCGCTGGAGACAAAGTAAAGTTTCAATCAGAGTGGGGAGGACTATCATCATGAGCCTCATCGTTCCCTGTTCGATCATTACCATCCTTGGGATTTTCACCATCACCTTGCTTGGATACATCATCTTCATCCTCAGAATCAGCATCGAGGAAACTCAAGTCAAAATCAAGATGCTTCGCAAGGATGGTTTCACGAACGTTCATCAAAGCTAGACTTGCCATGTCATCAAACACCGGCCGACCTAAAGGAGTTTTCATTAGCTGATACAAATCTAATCCCACGGCTTGATCATCTCTAAACTGCTGCTCGGAATGCAACTCCTCGGCAATGACACGCTTCTCAATAAGCACCTGCTCAAATTTTAACTTCAATGAAGATAGCTCAGCACACGCCGCATTAAATGCCTCGACAGCTTCATCTCTCTCTCCCTGAACAACCCCTAAAGATGTAGCAATCGCGACTCGATCTCTCTTCTCCTCGGCAATAGCTTGCACGGTGCTGTAGATTACCGGGCGGAGCGCTTTGAGATTCTGAGCCAAAAAACATGAAGTTTTAGACTAGCAATACAACGAAAAACTATAAAAGTCAAAACGATGGAAAATCACCTTCAAAGTGTTGTGTGAATAATCCATGAATTTCTTGATGGCATCGACTGATTACCGTAGAAACGGTGAGCAAATAAATTTATAATTACACCCAAAGGTGGTCAAACCCACAGAGACTGTGCAATGATCTACCCAAGGTACTAACTATAATTCCTAGAATATAGAAGTTTGAGGAAATAGAAAAGGGATTTTTTTTTAAAAAAAATTAAAGATGGCAGTGCGAGAAAATAAAGGTTTTAAAACAGTAAAGAAAAGCACAGATCCTAGGGCAGATAATCTAATCATCAACATGCAATATCAATCAACTCAGCAATGGGGAAATAATATATTTTAGTGGATTAAATTCCTTGGTCCGGCAATTGAATCCTACTTTACTAAACAGTGACTTTAACCTCTCGGTCTCAAGAACACCAATTTAGTTAATATCAATAATCATCTAATTAATTCCTATGCAAGTTTCTTCTTTTTGAGACAAAAAACAAACATAATTAATTTTCTCATCCTATTACCAACTTCACCTCTCGGTCCTTTGATTGATAACTATAAACCTAGACTCAAATTCACCTCTCGGTCCTTCTTTTAATCTAGATTATTAAATTGACTTAGAGAATTAAACCATGCTTTAAAAGTTGATTTCAATAAACATGCATCAGAAAAGAAAGCATGACTAGAAATAAAGAAAACATATTATTATCTTAGCAATTGAAATAGAAACCTTGAATGTCTCTAAAAACTCCAAAGCTCAATAAAACTAATGTAAATTTAGAGATCCAAAAGTCTGAATTTCGTGCATAATAAGTTCAATTCATAGAGGGGAGAAAAAAAACCTAATCAAGGTATTGGGCTAAAATAACAAAAGTTGCCAAATCAGGTGAAAACAGCCTTCTCGAGAATCTGTGTCGATTGACAGAGTGTCTGTCGATCGACACAAACAGCAAGTCGACATCCAGGATGAGAGTTGTGTTGATTCCCCAAATTTGTCCTCTCTATTGATCGACAGGGAGCATCTCGATCGACGGGACTGCAAGTGTCGAGCCCCTTTGATTCTTCGTGCCTTCGATCGACATCCAACCTCTATATCGATCGACATGCACCATGTCGATTGACACAGAGGTCCTGCTTTAGGATTTTGGCTTCGTCTTCCAACTTTGGTCGACTTCCCGTGCGTCAATCGAAGCGGCACTCCATGTAACTCAGCTCTTTCATCATTTCACCTCTTTTCTGCCCTAAATACCTGCAAAACCGACCATGAATGGCACAACATCCTCTAAAATAGTCTCATGCACAAAAATAACTAAAAACATAATAAAATGCACTTGAAACAATGGAGAAAATATAGATAAGTGAGTAATAATATGAGCTTATCACCAACAGAGGTCGACCAAGACGGACCTGCCAAAGCAATACGAGCAAAAGCAAAGAAGTCACCACCATCCTTGGCAACCAATCGACGCTCTTCTTGGACTCGATCGATGTGTTCAAAATCGATCTGCATAAAGGCTGATTGGGAGCAATCTTTCATAGGGTTAGGATCACGGGTCTCGAAACCCTCATGCTATGTAAGGTCAAGAATATCACTTTCCTCCGAAATTCGATCATTTTCGGATTCAACCTTCTTCTTCTTTCTCTGTTGCCTTTGAATTAACACTTCATTCTCATCTTCATCGGACGGCTCCTTCGAAACAGATTTAGGAGTAGGATTTTTTGAACTGCCCGCACCATCCGGCTTCCCTGAAGACTCTTTATCTTTCTTCCTTTTCTTCACCATGCTCGTTCGACGCTGTGCCAATTGAATGAGCTCTTCAGGAGTAAGTTTAGCCATGTCCTTGATGCCACTAATATCTACCCAATGCGTTCTAGTGAGTTGATCGATATCCTGGATTGCATAGCTGTAAGCCTGTGTAATATGAACGTGCTCTTCCTCCGTAAGAGCAGGACGAGGAGGACCTACAAAAGGAAAAGAGTTAGTGAGAACCAAAAAATAGAAGATGGAAACCAAACACTTACGAGGAGCGGTTCGAAGAACCCCAGATAAAGTCGGTTGCTCCGTCGAAATCTGGAAATAAAAGAAATCATCGACCCAACCAGCGTTGTTTGTAGAGCAACCTTTAATCAATGGTTTGTGTGTACTGCTAGAATGCTTCAAAAAGAAATAGTAACTTTCATTATTTTAGGAGTGAAGATTGTAAAGTTCAGCCCACTCTCGAACCGTTGGAGAACTGAGACCAAGATCATGAAAAATCAGTAATGCACCCATCATGTGCCTCCAAGTCATCAGAGCTAATTGAATTGGGGCAATATTGTAATAGTTGAGAACCGATACAAAAAGGGGATGAAGGGGTAATCGAATCCCATATTGGAAAACATGGGTCGAGAAGGAAACAAATTCAGAGGGAGGTCGATGTGGGCGTTGGTGCGGGAGAGGCACAATTGGATTAATTCGGAAGGACAAGTAATAACGATAAAAACATCCTCTAAGAAGATCAAAATCAAGATTAGTTTATGTTGGTTACAAGATCTGTGGAGAAGAACTGAAAACACTGCAAATAATTATGTCTAGTACAGCAAGTTTTTACTACTATATCTGCAGGTAGTGCTAGTACAAGAACAATTAAATAAAATGAAATAACAATATTAAATAAATAAAAAGAAGTGCAAAAGCACAGCCGAGTCGAGGAAGCCCTCTTCCCGCAAGACAAATACGCCGACGTAGTGCTCGTCTAATGGCGGTTTGTCCCCAAAGATAAAACGGCTTCGTCCTTTACGAGGCAGCACCGCAAGTCGCAAAGGCTCCGGCGAACTGAATGAGAGGCAAAACTGAGTTGCAGAAGAACAACAAAAAAGATGCAGCAATATGAGGGAAAAGTTGCAGTAGCTCAGGCTACGTGAGTTATCTAATGTTTGGGGAACCGGGGGCAAGAGACAACACAATGCATGTTATTTATAGACATGTCCACCCAAGGGGAGCCTATCTCAGCCATCAAGACTGGACCGTTACAAGGCATGAGACATGGGTAACCGACGCCATCAATGGAGCCATTACAAGTTTTGAATGCATTTCCACCATGTGCAAAATGCGTTCAACATTCATGTGTAATTCCCTATGTGCAAAATGTGGTGTAATTGTACACATTCAAATTGCAACACATGTTTATTACACACCTCAAAACATAGATTAATTACTTTAATCTATTAATGTGGGATACACTTCATTTATTACATGTTCACTTCATGTAATAATCCCACCAACCCATGTCACTTTGTGGTCTCATTTCTCACTCACCGGAATTCAGATTTGAGAAAACAAATATACCACAATCATCTACTGTAGATTATGTTGGTAATATTTAATTACGACGAAATTAAATATTTCACATCGGGAATTTACCATAAAGTACCCGAATTTCCAACAATCCCCCCCATGAGTGGAAATGCCGAAATGCATGATGCATAGCCAACTCAGTTTCGAGAACTGTTAATGCACTTGAACTGGTAGCTTATGGCTTTGAACCGTTCATCTTCAATGTCATCGGGCACACCGGCGGCTTAGTGGTAAGAATACCTTGAACTAATCCTCCATCGTGTGTACCGAGACAACAACATTGAAACATTAACATTTCAACCTCTATTCGTTCTCATGTTTGGTTCCATTACATGCCATGGACACCCCCTTTGGATTCATAAGTGTTCATTTGAAGCGGCCCCACTTCCACTTATATAGGTGACCTCCTATTCCGAGCATTCCTGCCTAGTTCAACCATCACGAGATTTTCAGGAGTCATTAAAAGTCACTTAGGACTTAACCTATATCACATGCAGGTTCATAACACCTCACTTGCTATCTTTAGGGAAGGGTAGATAAGTTATTTTCCAAGGCATCGCCACTAGAAAGACATTATCTTGTCGGTGTTATCACTCGAACTTGTGTAGCTTGGTTGTCCCATTGAACCTAGTTCTTGGGATCTCCAATCATCTAGGTTGGGTATCCACTACACTCATTCATAATGTGGATTTCAATCCCATTCCCTCTAGCAATTTACACAATTAATTGTGAACTACTGTCGCACTTCATTCAGTTAAAACTGATCAACGCAAGGACTTAGCAATAAGGTAAATACACGATATTGAATAATAACTCACCGAGGCAAACGGATTGACAAATGAAAGACAGGTAGACGGGCTAAGAGAGAGAGAGAGGGAGTGTAGACTGGGTGGCAACTGGCGAGTCTCGTCTGGCCTACTCACTGGGTGCAGACGTGCAATGCAGCCGCCGGGGAGATGGCTGACGACGTTGAGTTTAGAGGCGAGGGTGAGGGAGCGCCGCTTGGGTGTGGGTCGATGGTGAGGGCGGGCTGCTTGGGTGAGGGGCGACGATGGGTGGCGCAGCCGTGTAGCGGAGTCGGGCGTGGGGAAGGAAGCGATGTGAAAAGGGATAGTAATTTGGGGAAATTTTTAGTAGATTAGGATATTAAATTTTAATTAAATTTAATTGTAAATAAAAACACAACACTAAAATAACAACGCTTAAAAAAAATTGTTGTCATTTATGTAATTAACAACACTTAAACAACAACGGTAAAGACGAAGCGTTGTCTTTTTGCATTTTAAGGTTCTCTACGACAACGGTTTTGGCTAATATCACTCTATAACAACGGTTTCAAGCCTAAATTGTTGTCTTATCAGTGTTGTCTATCAACTTTTTTCTTGTAGTGTCGGTTTACCTTTGGTTAGCGGATTCGCAAGGTTATCAATTGATTTCACATAATCAATAGATATCACACCATTTGAGATCAAGTGTCTAACGGTATTATGTCGACGAATTATATGTCTCGACTTACCGTTGTACATATTATTCTGTGCACGACCAATAGCCGCTTGGTTATCACAGTGAATCATCACTGACGGCACAGGCTTGTTCCAACACGGAACATCCTCTAGAAAGTGTCGAAGCCATTCTGCTTCCTCACCTGCTTTATCTAGAGCGATAAACTCCGATTCTATCGTGGAACGAGCTATACAAGTTTGCTTTGTGGACTTCCATGACACTGTCCCCCCACCAATCGTAAACACGTATCCTCTTGTGGAGTGGGAGTCATTTGAATCAGAGATCCAATTTGCATCACTGTACCCTTCAAGTACAAGTGGAAAACTTGTATAATGCAAACCCAAGTTAAGAGTATACTTCAAGTATCTCAAAACTCTCACAAGAGCCCTCCTGTGATCGTAACTGGGATTGCTTGTGTATCTACTCAATTTGTTCACCGCATATGCAAGATTCGGTCTAGTACAGTTAGTCAAGCACATTAGACTACCAATGACCCTTGTGTATTCCTCTTTACCAACAAGGTCACCCTTTTTTTTTTAACAAAGTGAACATAGAGTTCTAATGGTGTTTTGGCTGTCGAACTATCATATGCATTGAACTTCCTTAACACTTTCTCAACGTAATGAGATTGTGATGGGCAATTCCATTAGGTTGCCTTATGATTTTGATTCCAAAAATCACATCAGCCACACCCATATGTTTCATGTCGAAGATCTTCTTCCAACATTCGATTAGTATCAACAATTACTTGTTGATTTCTTTCCATGATCAACATGTCATAGAAATCATCTCCCTCTCTTTGTTTAAAGCCTTTCGCCACAATGCAAGCTTTATACTTATCAACCGAACCATCGGCTTATACTTTCTTTTAAGGATCCACTTGCATCCTAAGGGCTTACAACCTTTTGGGAGATAGGCCAAAATTCAAGTATGATTTTGCATAATCGACTCAATCTCACTATTAATGGCTTCTTGCCATAGTGAGGCATCGGGTCTAGCTAAGGCTTCTTTAATGGTTCGAGGCTCATCATCTAACATATAGGTGATGAAGTCCGGACCAAAACTTTTAGCCACTCTAGCCCTCTGACTACGTCTCAGTTCTTCCTCTATAGGAGTAGAACTAGTAGCCTCTTCATATGTCCTTTTTCTAGACATAGTCGGTACATCTTCCTTAACTTTACAAGGATAGATGTGTTCAAAGAATATAGCATTCCTTGACTCTATAATGGTGCCTTCGGTCACATTCGGATTATCCGATTTGTGCACCAATTTAAAGGCATCAATCGCTTCATCTTTACTTTTCAAAGTAGAGATAACAATATTTGGTGCAACCATCAATAAAAGTAATAAAATACTTTTTCCCACCTCTAGTTCGCACCATTTTGAAATCACACAAATCCGTGTGTATCAACTCTAGAGGGTTAGTGCTCCTCTCGACTGAATTAAACGGCGTTCTTGTCATTTTCGCCTCAACACAAACTTCACACTTAGTTTGTTTCAATTCAGCCCATTTTTTGTAAATTCAAATTTACTAATCTGTTTAGTGCATTAAGATTTTCATGTCACAATCTTACATGCCACAAAGAAGAGCACTCAATCAAATAAGAAGAAGTAAATTCAACTTTATTGATTTTTTTTTCGGCTAGGCGTCGTGTCATTACATTCAACTTGAGATAACCTCTATCTAGGCACACAAGTCATCATCCCAATCACTATCGGGTTCAACATAGTTGGCATCCACATTTGCTTTGCCTTTATACTTAGGCTTTTTGCATTGATTCGCCATATGCCCACTTTTGCTACAATTGTAGCAAACACCCTTGAACTTGAATCACAATCCCTTTGTTCAACGAGTTGGGTCTTTTCCTTTTATTTGATGGACCAACACGTTCCATCAAACTAGCCTTGGCATCCATAACACTCGGCTTAGGACCCACCTTTGATTGGCTTTAGCATCCCATTCAATCAAGAATTTAGGATTACCATTTTTATTGTCCTCTTCAATTTGAAGTTTGACAATAGCACCCTCAAGAGTCAAACATATGCTTAATGCAAAAGTTAGCTCTTGAAATCCTACCACGAAGGATTCAATCATCACCACAATGGTGAACTCATCCGGTAAGACCATCCCTTCGACATAAATACAATGCATAATGCACTTGTTTCATGACCGACCGAGAGTCTACCATTTTGTACTCAAGGTACATGGCCACGACATATATAGTCGTGCCAACACTTTTTTTTCTCTCTTTCATAGTGTTTACAATTACATTACAATAGCTCATTCACTATGAATCTACCAAACTATCAAAATAAAAAAAATTGACAACATGGAGGAAAAACAAAATAATTACAACTCCTCTTCCTCCAATATTCATCTTCTCCATTCATCAGATGATGGACTCATTATTCCACAAGTTCCCATAATTGCACGATTGCAAGAGACATTGGAAGAACACACGCAAGCCCCAAATTCAATCTTGAACATGAGTTGCCTCTTCAATTCCACAATATTGACATCATCCTACACAAGGAACATATCAAAAATTAAATATTTTTCCACAAATATACAAAGAGTAATAATCAACATTAGATTAAATATCAAAGCAATCATTCGATTGTTGAAGGGTTCATCATTCGGCATGGGCATTAGGAGGGAGTTTAGGTCCCTTGTTGGAGTTGCTTCCTCCACCACCATTGAGAGTGTGATCAGCCATCTTCGATCTTGAGAAGTAGACGTATTTGTCTTGCGATTGTTGGTTACAAGATCTGTGGAGAAGAACTGAAAACACTGCAAATAATTATGTCTAGTACAGCAAGTTTTTACTACTATATCTGCAGGTACTGCTAGTACAAGAACAATTAAATAAAATGAAATAACAATATTAAATAAATAAAAAGAACTGCAAAAGCACAGCCGAGTCGAGGAAGACCTCTTCCCGCAAGACAAATACGCCGACGTAGTGCTCGTCTAATGGCGGTTTGTCCCCAAAGGTAAAACGGCTTCGTCCTTTACGAGGCAGCACCGCAAGTCGCAAAGGCTCCGGCGAACTGAATGAGAGGCAAAACTGAGTTGCAGAAGAACAACAAAAAAGATGCAGCAATATGAGGGAAAAGTTGCAGTAGCTCTGGCTACGTGAGTTGTCTAATGTTTGGGGAACCGGGGGCAAGAGACAACACAATGCATGTCTATTTATAGACATGTCCACCCAAGGGGAGCCTATCTCAGCCATCAAGGCTGGACCGTTACAAGGCATGAGACATGGGTAACCGACGCCATCAATGGAGCCGTTACAAGTTTTGAATGCATTTTCACCATGTGCAAAATGCGTTCAACATTCATGTGTAATTCCCCATGTGCAAAATGTGGTGTAATTGTACACATTCAAATTGCAACACATGTTTATTACACACCTCAAAACATAGATTAATTACTTTAATCTATTAATGTGGGATACACTTCATTTATTACATGTTCGCTTCATGTAATAATCCCACCAACCCATGTCACTTTGTGGTCTCATTTCTCACTCACCGGAATTCGGATTTGAGAAAACAAATATACCACAATCATCTACTCTTCGCGTAGATTATGTTGGTAATATTTAATTACGACGAAATTAAATATTTCACATCGAAAATTTACCATAAAGTACCCGAATTACCAACAGTTTCAGATTTGATAAGTGAGCCTTTAAAAACTCTCATGATCATCAGGAAACTGATCGACGACAGACTCATCCATCACCGGTGAACCGGGCGGTGGCCATTCGTTAGAATTTGAAGAAGAAGTTGAAGAATGAGAAGGACCCTCAACACCCACTACCCCAGACATCTCAAGACTAACACTCTACAAAATAAAGGTGTGGTACCACGAAAAGATCGGAGGAAGCAAACCGAAATAACTACGACAGGAGACGAAGAACTTGCAGATTTCAAAACCACCGTCGGGAAAAACTTGAAGAATGAAAGAGAGAGGAATACAGACAGATGCTTCTGAAATCGATCCATATATATAAATGGAATTAAAAATGCAGGCACCCCGGGAGCCGCGCTGCGATTCAATAATGCGCTAACCAAAACACGACACGCGTAAAATTTTAAATTTCAAAAAGATTTGAAAATCCAGAATAGGGAAAGAACCAACCCAAAAAAGGTAAGGAAAATCGTACTCAAATCGGGCCGCTAAATTTCATCGCGATCAAATCGGCATTGCTCCGAGACATTGATAAGCTCATTATTTTACTCGCTTATCTATATTATTTTCTACTATTTTATGTAGTTTTGTTGAGTTTATATATATATATATTCTATGCATGAGTCTATATTAGGTGGTATTATGCGCATCTTGGTGTTTTTGTAGGTTTTAGGCCTAAATTCACTTGAAAACCGTTCCGAAAGCAGTGACGTGTAAGAGTAGCAGTGAAGAGTTCTTCCACAATAGGAATTCGGGCTTTTGGCACATGACAATGGATGATGCTTTGAGTTAGCTCTCCAACGCAACTAGAATCGGGTCAATCGGAGTTCGGGAGAGGAAGTTATGGCCAAAACCGTGAGATCGCGCAGAAGGGGCGAGAGACCACGTCGATCGACGCCAAAGAGATGGCCACGTCGATTGATGCCAATCAGCCATGATCGACGCGAGTCTGTCTGCTGGAGCGGAAATTTGATGAAAATCAGATTTATTCATATCTTTAGCCCTAGATTTGATAGGATACACATCCACCCCTATAAATACCTAATTAAATTCGACTTTTTTAGGAATGCAATCATATTTTTCAGTTTTTAGAGTTTGGAGACTTGGGAAACACGAAACCCTTTTATTTTTCTTGTAAGTTCTTTATGTTTATGCAATTTAATATGTTTTCTTTTGGATTTCTATCTGCGATGAGTGGCTAGAAACCCTAGCGGGTTCTAGGGGTTTATATCATTATGGATGCATGTTAGGATTAATTAATTAGGTTCATGATTCCTGTGATTATTTTCTAATTCTAGATTAATTCAAGGATCGAGAGGTGACGATTGATTTAGATGTCTAGCTATTGATATAAGGACCGAGAGGTGAATATTGATAGTGGGATTAGGAATGCATGATACAATCTACACTATCCAAACAGATGTACTAGACTGTAGGAATTGAACTTATTTGCTTATCAGATTGACTAATTTGGTGTACTTTGAGACCGAGCGGAGATAGTCACTAATTAGTAATCTAGGTTATATTTGCCAAACAAGAAAATATAGCATTGTTGCAGTATTCCACCTGTTAAATTAATTGATTCCTACATGTTATCCATAATAAGAATTCTTCCCTAGAATCTGTGTTCCTTTAAATTTGCTTTCAAAACATCTTTAATTTTCCGTATTATCATCTTTATTTTCTAAGTTAAAACCCTGATTTTGGATTCCTCAAACAATGAATCTTAGGATCATAGCTAGTACATAGGATAATTTTCCCACACAATTCCCCTGGATCGATAACCTTAGGGTTTACAAATTTATTTGCCACTGTTTCTATAATTAATCTGTTAGAAATAACAGTGATCAAACATCGTCTCGACTGAGCCAAAATTGCTCCGAGACACAGTCTCAATTGAGCCAAAATCACTTCGAGACACAGTCTCGATTGAGCCAAAAATCGCTCTGAGACATAGTCTCGATTGAGCCAAGAAACTACTCCAAGACATCGTCTCAATTGAGCCAAAAACCGCTCCGAGACATCCTCTCAATTGAGCCAAAAA
>JAPKLW010001113.1:51584-64567 GCA_026898455.1 Plectranthus barbatus
ATTGAGCCAAAAACCGCTCCGAGACATCCTCTCAATTGAGCCAAAAATTGCTCCGAGACACAGTCTCGATTGAGCCAAAAATCGCTCCGAGACACAGTCTCGATTGAGCCAAAAACTGCTCCGAGACATCATATCGATTGAGCAAAATTGCTTCGAGACACAGTCTCAATTGAGCCAAAATCGCTCTGAGACAGTCTTGGTAGAGCCAAAATTGCTTCGAGACATAGTCTCGATTGAGCCAAAAACTGCTCCGAGACATCATCTCGATTGAGCCAAAATCGCTCTGAGACACAGTCTCGATTGAGCCAAAAACTGCTCCGAGACACAGTCTCGATTGAGCTAAAAACCGCTTCGAGACATCGTCTCAATTGAGCCAAAATTGCTCTGAGACACAGTCTCGATTGAGCCAATAATCGCTCCGAGACATCATCTTGATTGAGCCAAAAACTGCTCCGAGACATCGTCTCGATTGAGCCAAAATAGCTCCAAGACACAGTCTCGATTGAGCCAAAATTGCTCCGAGACACAGTCTCGATTGAGCCAAAAGTTGCTCCGAGACATCGTCTCGATTGAGCCAGAGACAGAGTCTCGATTGAGCCAAAAATCGCTCCGAGACATTGTCTCGATTGAGCCAAAATCGCTTCGAGACATCATCACGATTGAGCTAAAATTGCTTCGAGACAACGTCTGGATTGAGCCAAAATTGATCCGAGACATCCTCTCGACCGAACCTAAAGTTGTTCTCAAACATCGACTCGATCAAACAGGTACAAAAGGAAAAACAACATACAGCTTCATCAAAATACATTCGCATTTAGATAAAGGTGGGGGGCTGTTGTTGTACCCAAGAAATTATGTATATTTTTTTGTTGAGAAAGGAGTTCGACCCGGCCTTAAGGGAAGTGAGTCGACCGCTAGTATAAACATGCAAGTCGACTCTGACTACGAAGCAGCTAAATAACGGAAGCAATTTAGTTCAAGGCTAATTTAGGAAACGGACAAATAACCAATTAAGAAATTTGCATCAATCAACTGCAAAATCACGAATGAGAAGATGTTCGGGACGAGATTATTGCAATCAAAGCATAATAGGAAATACGAACTCGACGACAACAATTATGCTCTTACTTGTAATAGATTAGGACCATTATAAATAGGAGAAACACATATTGTAATATGGGTTAAATTCTGAAAAAGCAAAAAGGACTATTGAGAATTGTTAAAAGCAGAGTTCAAAGATTTATTGTGCACATAATCACGGTTTTTGTCATTGTTTAGTATTCATTCTCTTTCTTTATTTCAAACGAATCAACAATACCTTATCATATAAGAAACCGATGAGAATTTCCAGAAAATGGAAGGTGAAAAAACCAATAAAATTAGCAAATAATTTAACAAAAATTATCTTCCTAAATTATTTTTCTTACAGTATGCTTACAAAGTTGGGTGTCGCAGAAAACGAGACTCATCCATTCTTAGCAAACAGATGATTTATAGCTAGACTGCGTACCCCAAATAATAGGGGTAATTATGTATATCTATCTTAAACTATAAAATTTTATCTTATATCTATATTTTCGATTAATTTAATGTATGCCCATCAAATTATAATTATATTTTTGACAAGAAGATTAGTTATAAATTATAATCTCGATAGATTTGGATTAAGCGATTGCATTTTGTCTCTCTTTTCTCAAATATTCATAACCAATAATCATTATTATTTACAATAAAGGCTACGAGAATATACATGTCACGTTAATATTCACTAATATATTGCACTATGTTTTTTTTTTCTTTCTTGATTTTGTATTATATCGTGTGTTTTTAAGAGGTTTGAGCTTATGAAAGATAAAACTAATTACTGTAATAGTATAATTTATGCTTGTTTTAGTTTTAACTAACAATTGAATACTGAATATTAATCAAAATTTAAAAGAAAAAAAAATGCATTACATTTTGAAACGTATGCATTGACCTTGGTATTTTCGCGTGGTTGGACAACAAATTCGCGATTTGTTTTACACTCTCATTTTCGTTTCTTCTTTCTTCAGCATTCAGGTATTTCTTTCGCCCTTTTCTTTTATCCGTTTGTTCCCCCTCATTGTTCTGTGATTTTGGAGCTCATTGTTTTTTGATTGGATATTGGATTTTGTTTTGGGTTCCGGAAATAAAGAATTTCTCTG
Organism: Plectranthus barbatus; assembly: GCA_026898455.1. Classification (NCBI taxonomy): domain Eukaryota; kingdom Viridiplantae; phylum Streptophyta; class Magnoliopsida; order Lamiales; family Lamiaceae; genus Plectranthus; species Plectranthus barbatus. Next base: position 53,771 of record JAPKLW010001113.1, read on the forward strand.
ATCCCGCTGCGTATTCCAGCGCGATCGGTTGATTTTCTTTAATTGGTGTCTTTTTCTGTATTTGCCCACTATAATTGAACTTGAGATTGTGTCTAGCAGAAAGAAATTTATCAATTTTGCTTTGATAGATTTTTTTCTTGAATTATTATTTTGTGTTTCCTGAAGTGATATTTTTGTTTTAAGTATAAACACTCTGCCATTGAAGTGTTTTCATTAAATTGTAAGATAAAAACGTCATAATTTTAAGGTTCATTTGATTAGATTGCAATTTTGTGATCAATAGAAACGGGGCAAATAGATTGGAATTTTGAGGGGGTTGATTTTTGGTGATTTTGTGTATAGGAATACTTGTGGTTGTTGATTAAAGTCGCAGCGTTAGGGGGAAAAAAAATTATTTTGTGAATGGGTGAGCATCTGGTGGTGAATTTGGAGCAGCCTGAGGCCTTTGGGCATAACCAAGCGGTTGCTCAAGCTGTATCATGTGGTTCCACTGGAAAGAAGTCTGCGTCGGAGGGGTCGTCATCATCAACAGCAGTGAAAGATGAGAAAGTGGTGGTGGTGATGGTTGAAAATGAGAATGCAGACGAGGAGGCACCACTGATTGGGATAGGGGAATGCAGAATTTGCCAGGAGGAGGATTCTCTTAACAATTTGGAGAGTCCTTGTGCTTGCAGTGGGAGTCTTAAGGTGAATATCATGTCCGTTTGAATTGTTCATCTTATTTATGTTTCTTGGCTACTATCTTTAAACATGATGCTTTAGGACTTCAAGTTTCAATCTTTAATGTGAAGTAAATGTGAGTCAGGATTTTGATATTTTCAGTTTGTAAGGGTTTTTCGTAAGCCGACTGCATCTGATATGGATTAGAGTTTTTAGTTTTTCATTAGTCACAATTTGCAGTGTTGAAACTGTTTGACAAAAGATATGTTAGCTAGAAAACTTTGATGTTTCATATTACATTTAAATTCTTTGTATTGTCCTTGGTCATGGGCCTTTATGAGTCTTCTATCTTACTGCCTTATACATAAAGCTTTTTGCTTCCCATTCCTTCCCTTCTCTCGCACTTAGTAACTGTGAAGTGGTGGTTATTTCTGCTCGTCCCTTTTTTAGAGTAAAAGTGGTGATGCTTTTCACATCTTTAACAGAGGAACACTTTTTTCCAATTAGCCTTGTGTTATTTCATTGGGACCTTTTTTTTTGCAGTATGCTCACCGTAAATGTGTGCAGTACTGGTGCAACGAAAAGGGAGATATTACTTGTGAGATCTGCCATCAGGTATGTGATCATTCTGTTCCATCTACCTTTGTTCAGTATCTTATGGATCATGTAAGGCAGCTTTATGTGTGCTTGTTTACACTTTATTAATGCGACAGTTTCCATATAGAAGGTTCTATCACACAAAGACACCCTTGAGGTATTCAAGTACAAGTTACAGGATGGAGATTGACATTAGGATGTTTTGCTGATCAAGTACAAATCATGAAATTAGCTGATAGTAGAACAATTTTAGTGTTCATTAGTCATGTTGAACATCTGGAATGGGTTCCTGAAAATGCATGATCACGATTCACGACAACAAAAGGCATACCCAATTGTCTTTCAATATTTGAGAAGGAATCCTTGATTTCTGACAGAAATTTTAAGGCCTAAACATATCTATTAAGATGGACTATAATCTCCATATGCTACCCACCTATGAACATGGTTTCTGTGTATATGCACAAATTGCATTAGTATTTTCAGATGTGGCTTCATCTGATATTTTTCTATTGATTGGTCTAATGATTTGCTATATATTTTATTTCTTCAGCATGATAATCTCTCTTGTGATGTCACGTGTTTTACGTAATTGTGCAGCCATATCAGCCAGGTTATACAGCACCTCCACGGCCTCCAGCAGATGAGACTAGCGTTGATATTGGGTGTGTAAAGGATTTTATTTTAGGTTTTCGACAGTTAAAGCCTTTAAGTTTTATTCCTAATTTGAACTTTGAAGACATTCTTTAAACATCGCTATGGTATTAAATTCTAACTTGATATATTTTAATCTGTCTTCAGGGGTGTCTGGCAAATTTCTGGCACACCATTGGATGTGCACGATCCTCGACTGCTGGCAATTGCTGAGGCTGAACGCCAGTTGTTTGAAGCTGACTATGATGATTATAATGGAACTAACAACAGTGGCGCAGCATTTTGTCGTTCAGCTGCTTTAATTGTGAGGCTTACTACCACCACTAAGATTGTCGTTTGCCATTTTATACTTTATAGGATGTTAAGTAGAAGAACCCAGTTTATAAATCATAATATATGTTGGTGTCCTTTTCTTGGTATAAGTGAACCCAGTAAATAGATACTTTTTTCCTTAGAAGGCTATATGCACCTACAGTTCCAATGCTGCATGCTGTTGCTTGCTTCAACCACATTCAGGCCGATTTCATGAGTCAAGTCAAGTTATGTTCCTCTGCTTTGGATGCAGTCTCTTGTTTTGTCACTTGGGAAAGTAAGAGAGCTGGAGAGATATAGGAGGTTGCAATGTTGTGAATAACTGGTTTTGACGAGGATTGGGAGCCTTGTCTTGTTCAACTTTTGTCAAATTTTTTAATTTAAAGAATGTGAAAATATAGATTGTAGTTTCTGTTCCCATAGAGTTCGGAGAAATTGTTCCTGGTAAACAATAATACCCAAACCAGAATAACTATCCTTGTCCCTCCCTCTAACCGCGGATATGTTCTCAGCAGTCCTCTCATATGACGTTCCTGATGCAAGCAAACATACAAATGATGTTGGAACAAGCAAAACCATGAGGGTGATTTTGTAGTCATAATGGTCAGATATCTAAAAAAATAGAAGGCAGTTGTCTGTAACTGCGGGGAGAAAATAAATGATGAACCAGTGAGCATGGGTATTATGCCATGGATGAGCAGATTACTGTGTAGCTTCTTGTTTTGTCTGTACATCATGAACAGTAGACTTAATGAAGTTAGTAGGACTTGCATCCCAGCTTAGATCTATCTGACCCCATCACTAATCTTCTAAGATTTTCTGTTACCCCACTTACGCTAATGACAGTATATAAAATTCTGAAGAAGATGATATTCTATAATTTGTAGACATCATTTATATTACATGGTTGAGATAAAAATGTGAAAATAACTTCATCAGATTGTTGCTGTACCCATTTTTTTTCTCTCTGTAACTGAGTTCTGGTCCTTGCATTAGAATTTGACATCAGGATTCTAGGTCGTTATATAAAATTCTGAAGAAGATGATATTCTATAATTTGTAGACATCATTTATATTACATGGTTGAGATCAAAATGTGAAAATAACTTCATCAGATTGTTGCTGTACCCATTTCTTTTCTCTCTGTAACTGAGTTCTGGTCCTTGCATTAGAATTTGACATTGGGATTCTAGGTCGTTAAGCTGTGCTGCTGGACAGTATAATTCTAGATTTTTGTAATCTGAAAGTTGAACTTTAGGTCTTGGTATTCTCCATTAGTACACAGGAATCAATTTTTCAAAGGAAGTTATGTTAATTGACCTTATTTAGACCCCTTGCAGTCAGATTGCTGCATTCAATTTAAAATAATCGAAAATGTATAACTTGGTTGTTGCGGTTTGGCAGTTGATGGCTCTTCTGCTATTGAGGCATGCTTTATCCATCACTGATGATGATGGAGATGGAGCTGACGATGCATCTGCCTTCTTCTCTGTAAGCATAATTGAAAAACTTGTGTTGTTTGCATGTATTAGAATCTGTACACCAAGTTTGTTCTGGATGTGCAGCTGTTCTTGCTCCGAGCCGTTGGTTTTCTTTTGCCTTGCTACATCATGATCTGGGCCATCAGTATCTTGCAACGCCGCAGGCAAAGACAGGCAAGTATTTTCATGTGACAAGAATCTCTCATATCATGTACCATTCCACTTAGCTGTCTGTATTTATGAATTTTTCTGGGACAGGAGGCTGCCGCGCTGGCAGCTGCGCGTTTTGCAATAGTAGTTCAAGCGGCGCAGAGCAGAGGTCTCCTGGTAGCCGCAGCTGCACCGGCGATGACTTCACAGGCAACTCCTCGCCCTGAACATGCTTGATAATGATGTAATAGGCAATTGTGGTAGCCTACTTGGTATGTTGTACAACAAAATAACTCCATGCTATGATGAGTTGTTCATTATCCTTACATTATGTTACACTTACATGTGTATACTCAAACAACCAACCAAACTGTCTGAATCTGTATTTGTATTACCAATTTACCACTTGCTAGTCGTCTATATTATGCCTCACTGTAGGATGTCACAATCGATGTGTTTTTTTTTTATATATAATCAATATTTGTTTTGAGCGATGGGAAATACCCTGCCAAATCCAGATTTTATTTTGTTTATAAAAGAGGGTGGTCCGTTGCTAAAATTAAATTGAGATTAAAAATATATATATACTCCATAAGTTAGAAAACAAGTATATATTTACACTATTTATCTTAAAAAAATTATTGATTCAAATTTAAAAATAAAATTTGAAGTTTTATGTTAAATTATTTTATAAGTTATGCTTAAAATCTTAAGTAATTATAACTTATAAAACAATTAAGCATAAAGAGAATTATGTTTTTTGAATTATTATCAATCAAATGACTGAGTTTCATTTTTTTAACACAAATTTTAATTTTTGCACGGATTAATCACCTTTCACTACATATAAATTTAGAGTCTTCAATTATGAAATCAACGGTTCAATGCATAATACCCAACAAAAAATGGGGTTTTAATGAGTTTTATACAATCTGAATCACCTTAAGTAGAGCAGTTATACAATTTAGTATGTATTAATATAAATACATCATGTCGAGGCATTTGTATTGCAAAAGAATAGGAAAATTATTAGATTGAAAAATAATACTCCCTCCGTCCCATTATATTAGGTACGGAGGAGTGTGCACAATAACCAATGTGCATTAGTGTAGAATAATTAATATTTTATTGATGAGTGGGAAAAATGTTGCATTTTTAGGAAATGAGACTAATAAATGGGACGGACCGAAAAGAAATATGAGACTAATATAATGGGACGGAGGGAGTACTTACTATATACTCCCTCCGTCCCAGATTAATAGTCTCATTTGCTTTTGGCACAATAACCAAGACATGTGAGTGTAGAATGAGTTGAGTGGAATTAATATTTTATTGTTGAGTGTGAAAAAGTTACCCTTTTTAGAAACAGGACTACTAAAGTGGGACGCACGAAAATGGGAAATGAGACTATTAAAGTGGGACGGAGGGAGTGCATACTTATAAAAGCATACCTCCTTTACCTAATTGATATGTAGCCCATTATCCATGCAAGAAATCCTACTCATCCTCATCTCATCTCATCATCTTCTTCCTATACTGATATGAATTAGATATGGCTGCAGGTGCACCGTCTGCTTCACAGCTTGTACCTTCTGGAAGATTTGCGATTTCACCTCAACTCAAATTGGAGATTTTAAGACAAGGAATAAATTCAGTTATTTGAGCTTTCGATGTCGAGCTATAATGTTTGGACCATGACCTCTTAATTAATTATTCCTTCAGCTTAAAACCTACATTAATCGAATCTCACCTCAAAAAGTAAAGCACAATACAAGAAGGTGTGCTTAGGAATGTTCCAAGTTGCATTAATTTTAAATTTAAGTGAAAATAACGTAAAGAACATAATGATGTACATGTCACGTTTCAAAGTTCCAAGCTGTATGTATTTCGGCTGGTCAACATTAAGCATTTCATAATATATATTTATGAAAACATTATTCAAATTCACCAATAACTTTGAATTCATTCTCCCTCTTCTCTCGTGTCGGTTTCAATATTATTAGAATTCAAGTCTTCCTTATATAAGGAGTGTGATGCCTCTCCATCATAAAATAATGTTGGTCCCAAAATTAGAATATAAATATGTGCAGCGGAAGATTTGTATATGCAGCGGAAGTAGAAATATGACAAACTTGCACTTGTTCACTTAAACAAATAAAACTTGGTTTAGTGTACTTGATAAGAGTTAAGCTTAGGTCTGTCGTTATTAGGTAAGTTTCACAGAATATACTCTTCAATACTTAGATAAGTATTGAAGATTTCAAAAGTAAATTTGCGAAACTAAACAAGACAGAAATACAAATAAGGCAATAAAGAACATTGGATATTTTATAGTGGTTCGGATCTTAATATCCTACATCCACTCTTCAGACCCAAGGTCTAGATAATTCACTAAGTAAGTACAAGCCTCCTTACGATCTATACACAGCTCGTCAGCACCTCCGTCCTTCAGTCTGTTGTGGTCACTCGCCTAGGAACTCTTTGTAAGCTTAGTCTCCAAGTTGAAGTGAGGATGACACCCGCAGTCTTCTTCCTGGTGGTTGGATGTTTGTTGTTCTTTCCAGAACTCAGGTGGTTGACATACGCACGTGAGAATCAGTATCTCAGAGTAGGAAACTGACTGCTATGAATATATCTTGGAAAGATATATTCACCAAGGTATAGCTTCAGCTAGACAGCTTTAGCCTCGTGATAAAAAGGAGTAGCACGGAGTAATAACTTGAGTCAGATACTCAAGTCTTGTGTAATAAAACACGAAAACTCAGAGAGTTTTAGCAGAGAGATGGCTTAGCAGAATGCTCTTTGTAGAGTGAGAATCATTCAAAATCGTAACCGTTTAAGGTTGATAAGTAGTCCTATTTACAGAGGACTTCCTCCGACATTTTGAATTTCTGCCCGTTAGATACATAAATCCAGTCGTTAGACTCATGGAATATGGCGTCCAATCATAGCCCATGTTGTAGGTCTGCGCTACTATGCTCTGCTATGTTAGTGTACTATACACCAACTTTGTGTCAAACTAAGTTATAGTCTGAGGAATCCAAGTTTGGATATCCTCGTACTGACTTTTACATAGACATGAATATGCCGAAGTCTGACCGAGCTTCGATGTCTTCGAATAGCTCGTGCTTTGAAGGTAGAGGCTCTTATACTGACTTCCCAATATCAGTATAGCTAGCCCTCATACTGACTTCTCATAGTCAGTATGGAAAACCCTCATACTGACTGCCCATAGTCAGTATGAAAACGCCCTCATACTCAAACTCAGTTTTGGTCAAGGCTATACTTGGTGAAAACTAAGTTTCAAGGCGTGCAGTTCTTCAGCTCTCGAGCATCTTCTATGCTCGGTCTTCAACTACTAAGTTCTATTACAACTCAATTGATCCTAAACAAGGATTACAATTTTAGAACTCTAGAAACTGAAAAACTGACTAAAGTGGGTTTTGACATATCAAAATATTAAATTAAGAGGAATACCAAGCTTTAGTTCTTAATAGATAAGGTGGTAACCGTGCTCCGTGGCGAATCTGGAAGATCTTCGTAAGGAGGGTTCGGGTTTTTTTTACCTCTACCTTAACTTCAACCTCTTTATATCATATTTTTCTTTATTTTCATTCAAATCTTCTTCTTTACGAGGAGGCTATTTTATAAAATATCGGACCACAATACTAGAAAAACAAAGAAAAAAATCTGACTAGGGGCTTACCTAGATCCTCCAATGACCTTGTTATTAGGGGCTTTCATCATATATCGTAATTGAGTTGGCTTTGATAAATTATTAAGATTCAATTTTTTTTTTACTAAACCAGGTTGGAAGGAGAGGGATATCTCATATTATAAGGTGACTCGAACCTTTATTGACATATAGTCGATGTGAAACACATTTAACAGATATTGACTGTTACGCCCTGTCGTGGGCTCATGATTATTAAGATATATGTTTTTTTCTATGGTAAATCAAAGTAAGTTTCTGGAAGTATGAGGGATATTTAATGAATGAGAGTGTGTATGAGGAAGACGAAGATGGCCGAAAGAAGAGTGGCATAAGGATGTGAGAAGCGGAATGGACGACACGTGGTGAGGGAGGTGATGGAGAAGACAAAATTAAAGAGAAGAAGATAGATACATGAGAGGTAGCAAAATGGAAAAGATGCTTAATTAGCTTGTTGAGGGTGTTGTTCCAATTAATCACCTTTATTTATCGTATTGAGATTCTCTCAAGGCTTGATGATTGAGGTGAATCTGAAACTCTTTCATGGATTCTCTGCTTTCTGCTATAATTATGAATTTATGTGCAGGATTAATGGATCACACCACCAAGTCCAATACACGACTGGACTCTCTCTCTCTCTCTCTCTCTCTCTCTCTCCATGTATTACTTTCTTGAATCAGCCATGAGTCTAAACACAATAAAGAGGTGGTGCTTGGTGATAATATGCATAGCACTGCTGTCATCTGGAATATTGCATGGCGCAGCTGATCATGTGAGACGAGGGGGTAGGGCAGAGGCGGTGAAGGCTGGTGGAGTGAAAGCTCCAACAATGGGATTTGATTCAAACCAATCCAGCAAAAGGAAGGTTCCAAAAGGATCAGATCCTATCCATAACAGAACTTGATCAATGTAAGGATATTGGAAGCAGACAAATTAATTAAGTTTGTGAATTATTAATCAAGGTTAATTGTGCATGCATGCATGTGTTGGGTCTGGTCTGATCTTCTTCTTCTTCTTCTTCTACTCTTCGTACGTGTGGAATGTGTTGATGTTTTGTGTACAGAGGGAAGCTGCTGGCTTAGAGCAGCAGATAATTGTGAGTGAATTCATTTCCTTACAGTTTGGATTCTTTAATTTCCTTCATATGTTGCCTGCATGTGAATGGCTGTATCTAGCTTCTTCCAACAAAACAAATTAATCTATACGTAACACATGCATACATATACACACTTATATATGTATATTCAACCAGTGGAAGATTTTCTTGTTCGTATTATAATATCGTGATTCGATGTTTTATAAGATAGTATCTTCAAGAAGAAGGAAAAAAGGGGATGAAAATAAGAAAAAATAGGATATGAAGGGGTCCTAGTTAAGATGGAGAAAAAAAAAATTTCAAATTCCCTTACAAAAATTTACTGCATTCAACCATGCTCATTTACCTAAATTCTGAGAAATGGCAGACAGATTCTTTTTTCCAAAGCCACACAGAAATTATGGAGAATCAGAATATTTGGTAACAGTTAAAAGTGAGGCATCTTATGTTTGAGAATCAGTAAAACAGTAGGCACCACTTTCACATTCCAATATTTATATTCCTGTAACGAAGTTGGGGTGGAATGATTATTCAATAAATTATGAATTGAAACTTTAATAAAAATATTTAAATAGTATGAAGTTTAATTAATTCATTCTATTCCAAGAAATATCTATATTAATATTCCCCGCACAAACTTTATTTTCAAGATTTGAAACACTTTCTCTTGCTGCACACCACCAATTACACTTCACTACAGCACAAGATATATTCATTTTTATAGGAAAACTTGCCATTTTAATTTTTTATGAAATTAATATCATAAACTTTGAAATATCTAAAAAAAAATGACTTTTGACACTTTTTCGAAATTGTCAACTAAAAATATATATATCCTATATAAAATAAATGAGGTGACACATCTAGTCCACCATACAATTACAACAGAATATCTATCTTTTAACACATACACTTCCACCACCAATAACCCATAACAATAAAAAATTAAAAAAAAAAAACTTTATTGCAAATTAAAAAAATAAAAACATTTTGCACAATTGTACCAAGGCATGGTGGAGAAGTAGAAATTGGTCCATTTCTTCTAGAATTGTTTCTTTAAAAATGCCTTAGCACAAATTTTATTTCTAAGAATTGGGTTTAATTTTTTTATATGTACAGACCTAATTCAAAAAAAAAAATATCCTTTATCTGACCAATTTTACAAGAATAAGGATAATCGAAACCATTTTGGGCTTGAGAAAAAAAGCCCATCCCAAATATCATTGTGGCCTCTAAATTTAATCTTTTTTTTTTTTTTTATCAAACACATCAACTAATTTAAATTAAAAATTATATTGTTTAATCCATTTTATTTGCCGACATGAAATCCAACGCGTGCCGCAACATGCAAAGAAAAGTTAAAAAAGTATACGAAAATACTTTTAATTCAACATAACATTTAAAAAAAAACAAGGAGTTTTTTTAATTATTTGGCAATTCGGAATTTGTTACTTCAAAAGTGTATTCCAAGTATAAAAAATCACCGCTTTTTCTAGCATTTTATTTTAAGTATTCTGCCATGACACACGACAAACTACATGAAGATCTAATTGATTATGATGATTGATAGTCGTGATAAATAAAGGTATAAGAAAACATATAATCAAAGTATTTGCTACCAAATGATCCACATAATATAGAATTACAATACCTATTTGGGAATAATACTCTACTAGTAGTGGAATCAAGGATGATCATGCATCGAGTTGAGCAGGTTTAAAATTGAACCTAAATTTTTTTTTAAAAAATTTGAAGTTCGACTTGACATCAAATTCATTAATCTCAAACTCAATTAGATGAGCTTGATTTTTTTTTTTATGTTTTAATTTGAACAAAAAATTAAGTTACTTATATATTATGTATCAATATATAACTAATTTTAAGTGCCGCAAAGTAAAACATGATTTCACAAGCAAATCACATTGAAAACCCTTAAGCTTAAATTCAAATTCAACTCAAATAATATCAAATATTTTAAATCTTTCTTAAATTAATTTTGAATAATTCACGCGTAGGCTTGACTCGTAATCACCTTCAGTAGAAGATAACATTAGTTGTATTATTATTATTATTATTATTATTATTATTATTATTATTATTATTATTATTATTATTATTATTATTATTATTATTAT
>JAPKLW010001113.1:64577-181700 GCA_026898455.1 Plectranthus barbatus
ATTATTATTATTATTATTATTATTATTATTATTATTATTATTATTATCCTTTTGTATTTGTGTGTGGATTAATAATGTGATGTTTATCGCATTACAATTTTCAACTTTGGCTGGTTTGAGACGCACCTCCATTAAGTTCAAGCTTATCTTTCCATAAAAACGACATTAATCCTCCATTTGATGCTAATTGCTGATCTATAATTCTGTTCAATTTTTTTTGTCTTGTGTTTATCAGAATTCACTCTCTGAATTTTCCTTTTTTTTTTTTTTTTTTTTTAAAGCTTTAATTAATTCTTGAACAAAAGTTAAATTTTGATTTATTCTTGTAAATTTCAAAGGGTGGAATGGAATGGAACATAATTGTACATTACTAATTAGTTGGGGATGTTGACCGCCTGTGTAAATCCCACAACTCATTTATTCAGTCAAAATATATATTAATTCCTATAAATATAATTTATTGCCCTTATTAATTCGAATACGCTTATTATTGCCTGCTTTTCTGTCTGTAAACATATATATTATTATATTTAATTTGTAGGAAAGGGGAAGGCTAATCTTGCGTGATGAGACAAAACTAATTGACATTATGCAATAAATTAATATTTAATTAGAGTTCAAAGTGGGAAAGTAATTGATATTAATGATTAATTTAGATTTTAAAAAATATTAGCTAGGAAGAAAATTGCAAATTAAAGTTAGGCGTGGCATCGGTATGGTACGTGATATGACAAATGGTAATGACATTGTCCTAATCCACTAATTAGGGTTTGACTCCTAAATATAGACCTCATTATATAGTCCTATATTTATTTGTCATCTTCTATATCTTTGATAAATACCCTATATATATACACCACGCATGCCATGCCATGCCATGCCATGCCACTCCAATCAAAATTAATTTTATCATCAATTAAATAACTATAATATTAATCTCAATTGATTCTCCTCGTATTAACAGGAAAATGAAATTTTAAAAAAAAAAGCTAAATAGTAATATAATAATGTTTGAATTGAAGATTTTTAGTTTTTTTTATCAGTTATTTGAATTCCGAGTAAATTACATTTACTTGCTATAAATGCTAAATTATTTAACAATTATGTTGTGGCGAAATTGAATTCGTGCTATAATAGAATTGTTTAAGAAATTAATTACAGGTTTAAATAATGTAGTTCAAACTTTATCTGACAAGATATTATCGTCAACATTTGTAAGAGAGCAAAATATATATATATATATATATATATGCACATCAATCATGAATATAATGTTGCAGTCCTTTTTCCACGTCTGATGCATCTAGCACTAAGCGAGTGTTGTCTGTGTTTGTGACAAATTATCACAATTCTGTTTTTCCTTTTCCATAAATTGCAATTACATAACACGCTAATTAAAGAAATCATTCAAAAAGCTTTAACACTACCATTTTCCCGATGGGTTTTACTTTTTCGTATCGAAGTATTACTGATGAGAAATTATTTTTTTAAAAAAGAAAAAACGTTATATTTTTTTTTTAAAAAAAATAGTGATTTAATAGTGATGAGTAAGGGCGATCTATTTGCCCCTACTGGTCCCAAGATCAGAATAAATTTAATGTACAACAAAAATTCTAATAGCAATTAACTTGCATTCACAAACTTGTTCTTCTTGACTAGTTTATGTTTCTGTAAAATCGTTTGTTAATGAGTTTAAGTTTTAGGTTTACCATGAGTATATTATAACACTAGCAGGGGCGGCACTATGTGGAGGCTCACAGGGTCGGCCACCCCCACAGCGTTTTGATTTTTTATATATATATATGTATTTTTTTTTTTAAAATAAAATTATATAGTTTCGACCCCACAAAATTACGATCGAGGCCCCACAGTACCCAAGCTCTACATCCGCCCCTGAACACTAGGATGTGTTGAGTTTCAAAATCCTTGTAAAAATATAAAAGGTAATAAGGAGCAAAGGATTTATAGAGGTTCGGACAATAAGTCTTACGTCCTCTCTTCAGATCGAGGTCTGGAACTTCACTAAGCTTCAGTTACATGATGGTCTAGCGATTTATTGTTAGCTGATAGATATCAATATCTACTAGCTCACAAACTCACTCATCTAAGCCTCTGGTTCCTTCGACTTCGCAAACTTGGAGTTTGGACTGTTGGAATTGTATACATAAATACTGGTAATCATTAATGACTTGCAATAAACAACTCCTGTCTGAATTAACAATCATACGATGCGAACAAACACATCCAGTTATCTCGTCGATAGGGAGATCATACGGTGTGTAAGAGATCACAGAAGATCGTATAGATCGTTCGACCTAGCGAGATATAAACAGTTATCACAGCTGAGACAATTTCTGGTTTGGCTGTCGGTTTAGGCTGCGGCACACAAGTCCATAAGTGGTTTATCTTGACTGCTTTGTGTGACCGGTACATCTCAATGTATTGATAGGATCAACAGTGAGATGAACCATTCTACTTGACAAATGAATGAGTAAAGATCTCAGTAACTTGGTCGGATCTAAAGTCTATTGAAAGCTGAGGGGCACACATGGGTTGACTGTCACTTTGACTTGCTATGGTGGAGAGTCTTACATGTACTCGTATATCTGCATCATGGGTGATGGCAGCTTGTGTGGGGTTTCCTCAGGCTGGATTTAGATAACCATATCTGTTTCAGGATGGTGACATTCCCTGGGAAGCTCACGAGGTTCGTTATGCTAAGTCCTGCAGGCTGAATCATTGATTCAAGCATAAGCGATAAGGGTTGAGTGGTACTACTCACGAATAATAAGAAATTAATTAATTACAGCTAATTGTCATACGCTGAATTAATTAATGAATGTCTGAAACCTTAAATATGGGGATTAACCAAGTCAATGCAACCCGTTCATAATAACGTGGTAATAAAGGGGTAGGTCAGCATTAATTCGCTGGTGGCATGATTTAATGTTTATTAATTAATTATGTTCTAGATTGAACATGGAATTAATTAATAGGAGTCCCACTTTATTATTTGCATTTGATCCCTGGTCTGGCCCAACACTGCTCAGAGCCCATTAGGGTTTATTAAACCCTAATAGCCCATTCTCAGATCTATATAAATAGATGAATCTCTCACTTTCCCACTAATAAGTTTTGAAGTTTCAAATCAGAAACCCTAGAGAGATTGTGAGAGAGTGGGCGGCTGTAGATCCGGTAGCGTATCCTCACCAGATTTCCGGATCGAGCAAGGGAACAGATCAGAAGATCAGATCTGTAGGAACACCATCACTTTGATCGATTCCAGATCCAGATCTGCACCATCTTCATTGCCATCATCGATCTAGATCGGTAGATCAGTCCTTGGAGTCTTAGGTATTCCTTTGAATCTACGAATTAAATTAAATAGGAGCATGCATAGGGCATTCACTGTTTGTCATGACATTTATTTTGATATCCATAAATCGAATCCGGAGTTTTAATAAATGGCGATTCATGTCGCCTATTGTAGACTCAGTTCCTACAATTGGTATCAGAGCCAGGTTCGTATTTTATGGCTCTGTCGGAAAATAAATTTGACAAACATTTTATGCATGTTATTTAATTTATTATGGATGGATTTATTTTTGTCGTGGATGTTTTTGTTCTCGTGGCCCCTCATTGTTTTTGGTCTTGTTTTAAATCGCGAGAAAAACCGCGATTAGATTGATAGGAAAATCATGTAATAGACTAGATCTATTTGTTTGCATTTTTTTTATTCAATCTGTAAACCGGAGACAAAGAGAGAACAAAACAGCGACAATGTAAAGCAGTAGTTTTCCGGTGGACTGGAACAGGCTGCAGCCGCGCGCCGGCAGTGGCCTGCGGCGGCGCCCATCGGGCTGATAGGCAGTGGCCGCGCACAGGAGGCGCGCGGCGGTTCTCTGCAGCAGCAGCCGCGCGCAATGGCGCGCGGCGGTCTTCTTCCTTCTCGCGCGAGTTGTGGTGCTGGCTCCGGCCGGCGCGGATCTCTCTGGTGGCGCGAGGGCCGTGCGCATGCGTGCACGGCGGTGGGAGTGAACGCGGGTGGCTGGACGTGCATCGCGCGGCAACTAGCTGCGCACGGTGGAGGCAGGTTCTGACCTGCATAAGCGTCGAGGATGCAGCGCAGCTAGGCTGCGGCTGCTTCTGGTTCACACGCATCCAGACGATTGCAGCTGTTCCGACGACGGCGCGCAACTGGCAGAGGGTGCTCCAAGCTCCAGCAGCGGCGCCGGGGAGGTCTTGCACGTCATTGGCACAGGCGGTGCGGTTGTGGGTGTCAGGCAAGACGGCTGCTACTGCATTTTCCGGCGGCGGCGGTTTCTGGTGAAGGAGGTGGCGGCGACTGCAACCCTAGGAGTAGCTAGGGTTTGCAAGCTATTGTGCGGGCTAGGGTTTGGGCTGCTCGGGCCCGGCGGCGGCCCAAACTGCTGAAAATTAGGGTTTCTGCTGAAATTAGGGTTTTACAACCTAATGGGCTTGGAACCCTTATTTCTGGCCCAAACTTCTGTATTATTCCAGTCCAAAATTGCAGATTTCAAATTAAAGAGTGGGAGCCCAATTTTGAAGATCTGTATTAAATTAAATCATTGTAATAGATTGATTTAATTTTATTTCCCATATAATTGCATCAAGGGGCCACGAGGAATTTTATTTGTTTATTTAATTAATTTCTCGTATGATGTGATTTATTATGTGCGCACTAGTAAATAATAGGAAAGCATGCTACTGCTTTTATTATTTATTTTTAAAGCATGTTGTAGATAATAGGAAAGCATGTTACTGCTTTATTATTTACTGTTCAAAGCATGCTTTATGTGATTTATTTTATGTATTAAATTATGTCTATAAATTCCGGAATCATGTTGGGAAATGTGATGGAATTTTAGATAGGACATAATTTATGGATCATAAAATAATATGTGCGCATAAGAACCTTTTGAAGGAAAAAGACTAAGCAAGATTTTTTAATTAAAATCAACAAGACCTCCACAATGCGGTCTCTTATTAGGAGTGGGCAGTGAAGTAAGTAGACGTCTACACGACCGTAGCCTGCTTGTTTTATTTGTTCATAAGTTCTAATAGATGAGATTTCTAAATAAAACATTTAAACATGTGAGAAGTGGACAGTGAGGTGAGTAGACGTCTACACGACCGTAGCCTGCTTATTTTATTTGTTCATAAGTTCTCTAGGATTGTTTTAAATGAGATAACAAAGGTTGTAAGAGGCATGCGTCATGGGTCTAGTACGTATGACAAATCGTCCTTTTATCTTCCGGAGTTAGAATTGTGGTCAAATTGCTTAGATGTTGCCTGAGTACTAACTCATGAATGATGTCCCTGCTCAGATAGGTTGAACATGGTCTTAGTTTTATCTCCGATTATTAATTTCATTTACCGGCGAATACCTGGCATAGATTGAAATTAAAGACTGGAACTTCAAAGAGTAGTCTGGTTAGGTGGTCTGCTGTAAACGTCTTCGAAAGGAGCTTGTAGTAGATGCACCTAGGCAATTGGGGGAAACAATTATATTGGTTTATCAGAAGGTTACAATGCATATTTGTTTCAATGTTCTGCATGTATGTACTTACTTTAATCAATTATTGTTTTCAGATATGTCTATGAATAATGTCATAAATATCTTGGCACAAAATCAATTAACTGGTCCGAATTTCCTGGAATGGAAGCGCAACTTGGATTATATCCTAGTTGCAGAGGAACATAAATATGTTCTTAACACTCCGTGTCCAGCTGTCCCTACTGCTGAGTCAACTGATGTGGAGCGGAACCTCTATGAGAAGTGGGTCAAGTCTAATAATGTAGTCAAGTGCTACATGATGACCACCATGTCTAAGGTGCTCCAGCAAAAACATCAGCAGTATGACAAAGCAGCTGAGATTATGGATAGTCTCACAGTTACTTATGGGGAATCGGATAGAGCTGTCAGATTTAAACTCATGAGGGAATCGTGAGTTGTAAAATGACTGATGGTAGCTCAGTGAGGGAGCACGTTGTTTCCCTGACTAATCTCATGGATGAACTAACGTTGCATGGAGGAGGTATTGACGGGGAAGCCCAGGTCGATATCATACTCAACTCACTTCCGAAGTCTTTTGAGAACTTTAGGCTGAATGTTGTCATGAGTAAAAGGGAGTATACTCTCAATAAGTTACTTAGTGATCTCATGGCGGCTGAATCAGTCATGCAACCTAAAAAGGCAGTCTTGGTTTCTTCCGGTAGTCGCCCTGCTTCATCGAAAGGTGCTAAAGGGGTGATTGGAAAGAAGTTTAAGAAGACAACCTTTGGAAGCAAAAGTTCTGGGAAAAAGAAGACTGTGACACAGGGGAAGAAGGGCAAGTGTTTCCATTGTGGCAAAACTGGTCACTGGAAGAAGGATTGTCTGACCCAGCGGGTTGGACAAGGTAAGTCATTAGCACTTGTAACAGAAACATGTTTAGCATCTGTTTCTACCCATTCGTGGGTAGTGTATACTGTAGCTACTGATCATGTTTGTTACACTTTGCAGGGATTCAGGCCGACAAGGCAGCTGAATGATGAGGAGGTGACGATCTCCAAGGGTAATGCTGCTTGTGTGTCTGCAGTAGCAGTTGGAGATGTTACATTATGCTTTCAAGACAATGTTTTGATTTTAAGAGATGTTTTGTATGTGTCAGATTTTCGGCGGAACCTTATTTCTGTTTCCAGTTTAATAAATGATGGATTTTCAGTTATTTTTTATAGTCATGTTACTATCAATGGCAATAACGGTGTTATCTGTCGTGGGATACAGAAAGACTCTTTTTATATCATAACTTGTTTGCATAAATCTTCTGTGAATGCTGCATATAACTCATTTAATCATAAGAAGAGAAAGTTTTCATCTTCTGATGAGGATCTTACATATCTATGGCATCTGAGACTAGGTCACATCAATCTAAAGAGGATCAAGAGACTCGTGATGATGGAACGTTGGATTCAATCCAGGTAGTTCCACATCGAGTTTGTGAATCCTATATAGAGGGAAAGATGACTACCAGGCCTTTCAAGGCAAGTCAGTCTCGAGCAAGTGATGTGTTGGAACTGATCCACTCTGATTTATGTGGACCTATGTCCACGCAAGCTCGTGGAGGATTTAAGTATTTCGTCACTTTTATTGACGATTACTCGAGATACGGGTATGTTTACTTACTTCACTATAAGTCTGAATGCTTTGAGAAATTCAAGGAATTCAAGACGGAAGTAGAGAAGAAGTTAAACAAGACCATTAAGTCATTACGATCTGATCGTGATAGTGAGTATCTCAGTGACGAGTTCTTGCAGTTTTTATCAGAGCATGGGATTACATCCCAATGGACCGCACCAGGCACTACTCAGCAGAATGGTGTGGCGGAAAGAAGAAATAGGACTCTTCTTGAAATGGTTAGATCTATAATGAGTTATGCGAACTTGCCTGTTTCATTTTGGGGCCACGCGTTACTAACAGCGGCGTACCTGCTGAACCTGGTACCTTCTAAGTCAGTTCCTAAAACACCCTCGGAACTCTGGCATGGGCGAAAGCCCAGTGTGTCAAAGATAAGACTGTGGGGCTGTCTGGCATATGTTTTGTCGTAGGAACCTGATAAGTTAGAAGGTAGGTCCAAACTAATGCTGTTTGTGGGATACCCCAGACAAACGAGAGGGTGGTTATTTCTACTGTCCTGAGGATCAGAAGATCATTGTTAGCACCAACGTAAGATTCTTAGAGGACGAGTGAAAATCACAAATCCAAAAGTGATATCGTTCTCCAAGAAATCGGAGACGATGATGCGCTTTCATTGGGAAAACCCCGTGGCAGATTGAGTGTACCTCTCGAAGGTATGGAACCAATCACATGGTCACCAGTGCAAGGATTTGATCCACAAGTAACTGCACCAACTGCTGACGCAGTACTAGTGCTCCGTCGTAGTGGGAGGGTACCTCACCAACCCGAGCGGTATATGTTCGTGGGAGAGTCTTCGGACTTGATCCCGGAAGACGAACTAGATGATACCGACCCATGGACATACGACGAAGTAGTAAATGACAAAGATACTGAAAAATGGCATAAAGCCATGGATTCAGAAATTGAATCAATTACCTCTATGGACGTATACCAGAAGTTTGCGCTGCCAGATGGCTTTCGGGCCATAGGTTGCAAATGGGTATACAAACAGAAGAAAGGTTCGAAAGAAGAGATAACGGCCTTTAAAGCCAGGTTGGTGGCAAAGGGTTATTGTCAAAAGGAGGGCATTGACTATGACGAGACCTTCTCACCGGTAGTCATGCTAAAATCCATTCGAATTCTTCTATCCATAGCAGCACATATGGACCTAGAAATCTGGCAGATGGATGTCAAAACCGCATTTTTAAACGGGTACCTTGAGGAAGGTCGTGACATCTATATGCAGCAGCCAGAGGGTTATGTGAAGGATGGTGAAGAGCATCTTGTCTGGAAGCTAAAGAAGTCCTTGTATGGACTTAAACAAGCTTCACGGTCATGGAACAAACATTTTGATGATGTGATTAAATCCTATGGATTTTCACAATGCGAAACCGAAAGTTGTGTGTACCGATTATACGTCAGCGGAAGCGTGGTATTCCTTGCACTTTATGTAGATGACATTCTTCTATTCGGCAACGATGTGAAGGTGTTGTCAGACATAAATAGATGGTTATCCGAACAGTTTCAAATGAAGGACCTAGGAGACGATGGATACATCCTTGGGATTAAAGTCTTGCGTGATCGCAAGAAGAGGATGTTAAGCTTGTCTCAGGCCGCTTATATTGATACTGTAATTGCTCGTTTTAGCATGCAAAACGCCAAGAAAGGGTTGCTACCTTTCAGACATGGTGTTCCTCTCTCTAAGGCACAATGCCCTGCAACAGAAGAGGAGAAGGATGAGATGGCTAAAGTACCATATGCTTCGGCAGTGGGAAGTCTCATGCATGCGATGCTATGTACGAGGCCAGATATCTGTTATACCGTGGGCATGGTGGCCATATATCAGTCTAACCCTGGACAGGCGCACTGGACTGCTGTCAAACATATTCTCAAGTATCTTAAAAGAACTCGAGACTATTGTCTTGTCTATTAGTGTGAGAATTTGTGCCCTGTGGGTTATACGGATTCGGATTTCCAGGCGGATCAGGATGAGAAGAGATCGACCTCAGGCTATGTGTTCACCTTGGGAGGTGGAGCTGTATCGTCGAGTAGTGCGAAACAGAAATGTATCGCAGACTCCACCATGGAAGCTGAATATGTGGCAGCTTCAGAAGCTTCTAAAGAAGCAGTATGGCTCCGGAACTACCTCCAAGAGTTAGATATTGTTCTGAGTTTGCCCAAGACCATCACGATATATTGTGATAATGCTGGTGCAGTAGCAAACTCTAAGGAACCAAGAACTCACAAGGCGTCAAAGCACATAGAGAGAAAGTACCACATTATACGAGAAATCGTAGCGAGGGGTGATGTGCAAATAGAGAATATTGACACGAAGGATAATCTAGCGGATCCATTTACAAAGGGCTTACCACAAAAGGCATACGAGGGTCACGTTCGTAGCCTAGGACTGAGGTAGATGCCGGCCACCTGGTGACCAAATGTAATAGCTAGATTAGAATAGACACATGTTATACTCTGGAAAGTAATGGAATAATGCTTTGAGTATAAGTGGGAGATTGTTGGAATTGTATACATAAAAGCATTATGATTGGTATATTAGGAAACGTTATGTTTGATATACCGGTAATCATTAATGACTTGCAATAAACAATCCTGTCTGAATTAACAATCATACGATGCGAACAAACACATCCAGTTATCTCGTCGATAGGGAGATCATACTGTGTGTAAGAGATCACAGAAGATCGTATAGATCGTTCGACCTAGCGAGATATAAACAGTTATCACAGCTGAGACAGTTTCTGGTTTGGCTGTCGGTTTAGGCTGCGGCACACAAGTCCATAAGTGGTTTATCTTGACTGCTTTGTGTGACTGGTACATCTCAATATATTGATAGGATCAACAGTGAGATGAACCATTCTACTTGACATATGAATGAGTAAAGATCTCGGTAACTTGGTCAGATCTAAAGTCTATTGAAAGCTGAGGGGCACACATGGGTTGACTGTCACTTTGACTTGCTATGGTGGAGAGTCTTACATGTACTCGTATATCTGCATCTTGGGTGATGGCAGCTTGTGTGGGGTTTCCTCAGGCTGGATTTAGATAACCATATCTGTTTCAAGATGGTGACATTCCCTGGGAAGCTCACGAGGTTCATTATGCTAAGTCCTGCAGGCTGAATCATTGATTCAAGCATAAGCGATAAGGGTTGAGTGGTACTACTCAGGAATAATAAGAAATTAATTAATTACAACTAATTGTCATACGCTGAATTAATTAATTAATGTCTGAAACCTTAAATATGGGGATAAACCTAGTCAATGCAACCCGTTCCTAATAACGTGGTAATAAAGGGGTAGGTCAGCATTAATTCTCTGGTGGCATGAATTAATGTTTATTAATTAATTATGTTCTGGGTTGAACATGAAATTAATTAATAGGAGGCCCACTTTATTATTTGCATTTGATCCCTGGTCTGGCCCAACACTGCTCAGAGCCCATTAGGGTTTATTAAAACCTAATAGCCCATTCTCAGATCTATATAAATAGATGAATCTCTCATTTTCCCACTAATAAGTTTTGAAGTTTCAAATCAGAAACCCTAGAGAGATTGTGAGAGAGTGGGCGGCTGTAGATCCGGTAGCGTATCCTCACCAGATTTTCGGATCAAGCAAGGGAACAGATCAAAAGATCAAATCTGTAGGAACACCATCACTTTGATCGATTCCAGATCCAGATCTGCACCATCTTCATTGCCATCATCGATCTTGATCTGTAGATCAGTCCTTGGAGTCTCAGGTATTCCTTTGAATCTACGAATTAAATTAAATAGGAGCATGCATAGGGCATTCACTGTTTGTCATGGCATTTATTTTGATATCCATAAATCGAATCCGGAGTTTTAATAAATGGCGATTCATGTCGCCTCTTGTAGACTCAGTTCCTACATGGACACACCATGCAACCTCCTCCTCTGGGTGTTGAGAGCTTTATAGTTGCTCCAAACTATCGAACCGATTGGCTAGATGCCCGTGATAATTACTGGTGGAGATGTGCGCTGACTGTTGTGTTCTTTCTCGAAAGAAAGAACACATATAAATAACTCAAGCTAAGGAAGCTATGAGTCTCGTGTACAAAAGATGACACACGATTGACTAAGTATTAGCCTTGATAATAAAACCACTTCGAGTTTTATCTTGCGCAGAGTATCTTTGCTTTTTATGGTTTCTATTATTTTCACTCTAAGCGCTTCGTCTATTTATAGACGAGGTAGGAGCGTTTCAAATTTTTAGCCATTTAGAGACGGATTGAATATTGTACAATCTAAGACGTCTCTTTTTTTTTTAAGGAAGCATGGTGCTTTTCCTGAAGTAGTGCACCTGCTTCATCCTTTTCTGACACAGGATGTCGACATGTTGTTTTTGTGTCAGAACGACTTATTCTTTTTGTCTCTAAGTGTGGGTGGAAATTGGGCTTGCAAACTGGAGATGATTCAAGTTGGTGTCTTCGATCAATTTCTTTGATTTTTCAGTTTCCTATTATCAGTTTCTTTGATTTGCCAGTTTCAGACTAAGTGTCGGTTTCTTCTAATCCTTCACACGTTCCAAACTTGTGGTTTAGAATCCGACCCGATTTGTCTTGATCAACTCCATCACAACTCAATAGATATCCTAACATGACATTACAAGTTTGTACGAACTAAATTAATCTAGAGACACTCTAAATTGATGGTTTCTATACATTATATTGACACATCAAAATAACAAATAGGTAGAAATACTTCTTATCAGTCCCAAATCAAAATTAGGCAATATGCACAGTGGAAGTTTTGCAGGTTTGTACTCTCCAAGCTGGTGATTTTGGCACCATCTTGGATTCGGAAAATTGGTTGCTTAGCGAGCTATATATTACTTGGTCAATATCCAATATATACTCCAATACTTGAGGTGATGAGTTTTAAATTCAATGTAGAAATTTAAAAAAATAGTAAATGACACGAAGAATTTATAGAAGTTCGAACAAGTTGTCCTACGTCATCTCTTCGACGCGCCGTCTGGAAATCACTAAGTTGGGGATTATAAAAATGTTGTTACTAGTTGATGAATGCATGTGTCCACCAGTCCACTAGCTATCTCACCAAGTTTTCGCTTCTTCATAACTTGTTGGTCCCGAGATCAAAGATTGTAATGCACAGCGGAAATATTTATAAATTGTACTTATCTAAACTAGTTATTCTGAACCAGTTTGATTTGTTAAAAGAGCTTTTAAAATCAAGTATTAGTTAATCAGTTTAGAGATTTACTTTAACACTTGAGTGTTGAGTTTTAAAGATATGAAAACTGATAAATAAAAGCTATAAACGACAAAAGGTTTATCGTGGTTTGGATACAAAATTCCTACGTCCACTCTTCAAACTGAGTCTGGAAATCCACTAAGTGTTGGATTACAGGGTGCACTCACGATCTATCACTAGTTGGTGAATGTCTCGTCCACCAGTTCACTCGCCCAGTCCTCTGTCGTCCTTCACTTTTTAGCTTTCTGGAGTGTGGACACACCATACAGCCTCCGAGCTGGAATTGGGGTTTTTATAGTTCTCCCCGGAATTGATGGTATGCACCTAAAAGCCCATAATAGTCAAGGTATAGAAAGTACTTGACTGTTGTGTTCTTGCATGGTGAGAAAGAACACCCGGTAAACTCAAGCACGAATGCTTTGAGTCTTGTTTTTACTAAGTGACACGCGACAAGCTTGATAAAAGCCTTGAACTTTGAACTTTAGCTTTGAAAGATTTGCGTAGGAATTTTGACAGAGTTTGGCTCACTTGATTATAGGGTGTTCGGTGTGTTAATCTCTAGAAGTCATTTGCTATTTATAGTTGATAATTCTGAGATTTGAATTTAGATCCCTTTAGAAACAAATCAAATATTGTCCAATCCAATGTTTCTATCCTCTGCACTGGGCAAGTACTTTTTCAAAAAACCTGCACCTGCTCCTGCTTTTCTGACTTTGACGTTGACTTTTCACTTTTATGTCAGAACGGCTACATTAATCAGTTTGAGAAATCAAGACTAAAGTCTTGTGTTTTCATAATTTAAGGAATCTCCAATCCTTAAGTCTGAACTTGTTTGCATCATTCCTCAAATGATTATTTTTGTCTCTATACATGGGGATTGGAACTTGAGATTCTATGCTCATGCCATTCAGTCTGGCAACTCCATGCTTGCTGACGTTACTCAGTTTGAACATTGATCCCCAAATTGACTCAGTTTGATATTGGAAACTGGTGATCAATTTTGAGCTTGAATTTCCAAACTAACCAGTTCCAAACTGATCTTTAGTTTGTCTGAGTCCTTTGCGAATCCACAAAATGATTTTTCAGTTTGTCTTCGATTAGCTCCAATTACAACTCAAATAAAGACCTAACAAGACTTTACATTTATGATCAAAAGTGGAGCTAATATAAAGACTCGCTAAACTGGTTTTGACCCACCAAAACAAAACAAAGATAAGGAAATTTCTAACAACCAAATTTCTTAACAATTTTCCCCTTTGTGGTGTGGCCAAAGTCATATATCCATCTATCAACTATCTAAGTTGGTCAATAAAGGACAACTGATTTTTCGAGTTTTACAAAGATAAAACTATCAAACTACAAACTCAAGGAAATCAACTCCTTAGACACAACTTGCTCTACGTAAGATCTTCCCCCTCAAACTGGGAGAGATATTGCTCGATAATAATTTAAATATAACAACAGGGAAAAATTGCCAATCATATGTATTAGAGCAACACAAAAGAATCATAAGTATCATAGCACAAGAACGAAACATTGTAAAAAGCTCACAACCATGTTGATTACTCTAGAGTGTGTAAATTCAGCTCAGAAATGACTCTCAATTGGACAGAAAGATTTTGTCATCAACAATCAGTTTTCCATTCATGATGAATACACTACAAGTACAGGGAAGACTAATAGAGAATCTATACAATGAGCGAGTTTGAGCTTTGGAGAAATTATACTCATTTAGTCTCGGAGGAGCCAACAACAAGTTACAAAATATCTTCTATAGAGGCGGCTACATTCATCAATTTGGTCATCTCAACCTCTTAGACTCTTCGCGCTCCTACCTCTTCTTCTTCTTATTCTCAGCTTCTAGTCTCCTCTCTTCTTGATATAGTCATATAGCCTTCGCTCCTCATCTTGCTTTCTCCTACATTCTTCCCCCTCTTTGAGAAAATCTAAAAAGAAAGTGACCGACGAGGTCATTTTGTTCAGTCGCTTGCCCATCGCATTTTTCAGCTCTTTCTTTGTTGTTTCCACCTGTTATTTAACAAATTGTTCGATCTCAGCAAGGAGTTTCTCTTTATCCAAAACTGATTTAGGTGGACCGATTGAAGTGGTTGGATTTGCTTGATCATCATCATCTAGCACCTCGATAATGGGTTCCACACAATTTAGATTCAGGAGAGGTCTAGTTGGAAAATCTACTTCCATCTGTCTTATTTTTTCTGTCAGGCACGGGCAGCTCTATCTTCTTTGGCCATGTTCTCCTGTTCCCACTTGCTAATGATTGCATCTACGGCTAGTCTTTGATAGTGACGAGGTGGGGAAGTCGCTAGGGCGGGGAGCTGAATGAGCAGTTCAACTTTGTATTTTGATTTAACAACTTATAGCCAATTTGAGTTGGTATAATCTGGAGCATTTGTTCCTCAGGCTGAGTTGACTTCTTGGACTTTTTCTTCTTCAGATGATGGATATCATCTACTCCAAATATCAGTATGTGGGTTTTGATTGCTTTCAGCCTCTTATTCACTTGTTCGACCAATCCACTCGTCAGCCCCAGACCTCTTTTGATCGCCAGTAGGTCAGTCCCAGTCTAGCTTTGAGAATATCCCTCTCTTTTTTAACTCAGCTCGTGAGTACAGAAATAAAAAATCCCCCATCTTCTGAACTTTTCCATCAGTACCTCCAAGTCCTGAGGATCACCTACCAAAAATCTTAGAGTAAATCTTGTACATCTGTCGACCGACCTTCTTCTCCACATGTAGGGTGAAAACATCAGCCCAATTGAATATGTGATTATTTCCTTCGGAGAATGCATTGAGTGGGGTGCACCAATTTCGAATCCTGATTGTTGAAAAATCTGGATGAGGTAGTCGTTGCAATGGGACTATGAAAAGAGTGTGTTCAAATGAAGTTCTTGAGTCAGCTTTCAATCGAGTGTCCCAAGGATGTCTGCCCTTCAATCTCGCTATCCTTTTGAAGGGATTCGTGAACTGAATCACGAAGTCCGTTTGCCAAAGATCGTTAATTGGAATATCAAAATAAATTGCAATGCCTATGAATGATCCTAGCATGCTCCTATATTATTATGCATAAGAAGGTTTATGCGGAATATCTGGATTGATGAACTCTGAAGAACGAGTGCGCAGAGATTCCCTTTGATCTTTCCCACGCACAAAGATTTAATTCCTAACAGGTTGAGGAAATAAATCTTAAGAAAATAAAACAGTTATTTTCGAAAATTAAGGAGAGAGAGAAGAAGAAAAATCCTCGTGATTTGATCTTCTGATCTGTATCCCAACTCGATCTGAAAATTTGGTGAAGATTCTCTATCAGATCCCTTGCCCGGTTGAGAAACAGAATTTCCTCCTCGTTTTCAGATCTTAGTCGATCACCACAGCTCCCAAAACCTGGTTTGCTGTGTGCAACTTATGATCTTGTGGTGTGTTGAGATATGAGGAACTGAGGCCTATTTATAGGAAAATACTGGACTTCTATTGGGCTTGAGTTTCATGGGCCAGACCAGGGACGAGAATGAAAATAGCAAATAAGGCCTATCAATTAATTAATTCTCATATTCAACCCAGAATATAATTAATTAATTAATATTGATTCATTCCACCAGAGAATCAATATTGTCCTACCTATTTGCTACCACGTTTTGAGGTACGGGTTGCATGGGCTCGGTATAAACCCACATTTAAGGTTACAGACATTCGTTAATTAATTTAAACTCTGACAAGTTATTTAATTAATTAACATCTTATATTCCTGAATCAATCCACTCAAACCTTTTCACTTATGCTTGAACTTAATCAGCCTGCAGGACTTAGCATAACGAACCTTTTGAGCTGTTCAGGGAATGTCACCATCCTATATTGGATGTGGTTACCTAGTTCCAGTACTAGACAGTCATACAAAAACTGCTATTACCCAAGATACAGATATACAAGCTCAACTAGAGCCTTTCACTGCAACTCAAAGTAATACACAATCTGCATATACTTTTGTACCTTCATGTAGGCTTAGGATCTCGTCAAGCCATAGAGATCTAGATTCTTTTAATGTCAGATAAAAGGATCGATCTCGACTTAGGTCCTTATCAACGTGTGCCCCACACCAGCATACCAAGCCATCCAAGATAAGATGCTTATTATTGCGTATGCTGCAGCCTACACCGACAGTTTATCATGGAACTGTCTCAGCTGTGATAACTATTTATATCTTGCTAGGTCAAACGATCCATACGGTCTTCCATGATCTTCTACACACCGTATGATCTCCCTATCGACGAGATAAGAGGATAATTGCGTTTGCGACACATGTTTGTTAATTCAGACAGGAGATGAACATACAACATTTATGATTCTCAGTATATTAACCAATCGACCTTGTACATAATATACCAATCATAATGCTTTCAGTATATAAATCCATCACCTTTCTGCCCTTGTTTTACTAATGTTCACCTTATCCTCATCTTCATCCTCATCAGCATTAGTGGCGTCTGCTCCTCCTTGTGTTGATGTACTTGCTTCTTCTTGCACAGCAAGTCAAATTTAGATAGAAGATTTGGAGAGAAGTGAGATGTACCAGCTTCTCTTTGCTCAGCATGTACAACTGATGTCCTCTCAGTTTCTGCCAATTTTTTTTGGGTGGTCACCCTAACTTCATCTTCATCATGAGCATGGTCAGCTTCCATTTGCACTACTTCCAGCTCCTCTTCATCCTTGTCAAATAGCACAATCACCTCTACCACCTGCGATTGGCACCCTTTAACAACCGATATCAAGGAAAGCGGTAAACATTGTCTGACCTGAATCTTTAATTGAAAGCTTGGACCTATCCATGACATATGAAGGAAATGCTACACCATTTTTAGTTTCAGTAGCGATGGTTTTACTCTTGATTGATCGGAATAGGATTTAGCCATATCCTGCTTCTTGGCTTCAGCCTCAGGTCTAATTCTCTCAAATGTTTCATCTCTAGCATGGAATTTGGCTTCTCTGGTTGCTTCCTCTATTTTCTTTCTGGCTCTATCCTTAGCATTCTCAGCCTTGATCCTACTTTTTTTCCTTTCTTTTCTCTTCGCTTCTTCTTCTAATTCGGCAGAGGTCTCATTCCTCTTCCACTGCATCTTAGCCAGTTGTTCTTCATGGCCACCCAAGAGTGGGATTTGAACCTGGTCTGATTGGCCTCAGAAAGCATCTTCTCATCTGGAACTTGAACTTTCAGTTCGCATTTTCTTGGTGATGATGCATTTTTGCTTCTTTTCCTTGGTTTAAGGGAGATGTTTATGTCTTTGTTTCTTTTGTGAAACTGGTTTGTTGACTTCTTCAACCAGATGCTTGGTAGGGGGGACTTCCTCAATTTAAGTTTTGATGCTAGGAGAAATGAACTCTTTTGTCTCCTTAAAGCATCTCTCCACCTCAGTTTTCTTTTTCAGTTCTCCGCTCATTGTTGAGAGGTTGAGCAAAAACTAGAACTGGAGATCCTTTATCCTCTGGGATCTCATTTTTGAGATTGGTTCTTCCAGGTTCACATGTTGTCTCCCTGTAAGATGTCGTGGTCTTTTGAGA
Organism: Plectranthus barbatus; assembly: GCA_026898455.1. NCBI lineage: Eukaryota > Viridiplantae > Streptophyta > Magnoliopsida > Lamiales > Lamiaceae > Plectranthus > Plectranthus barbatus. Next base: position 82,585 of record JAPKLW010001113.1, read on the forward strand.
TTTGCAGGTTTTTGGTTGGCACGACAGACAGGAATGTAGTCAATTTTGTGTAGCTCCTCACCCATATCCAGTTTATCCTCGAGCATGAGAGTTTCTAGCAAGTGGCTGATCTTCAGTTCGAGACTCATAGTAGATGTAAAGATGTGAGTTTTCTTCATTTTGATATTCCTCTTCACATTCTCCAATAGTCTCCCATAGAAATACTCAACCCAATTCCTTTTGATGCCATCATCTGTGGCCGTCATCGCCGAGTATTTCTTTAAACTGGGCTCAGAGGGAGACCCAACCTCGCATTGAAGAATGCAGACAAATATGTCACATATCAGCTTGTAAAAATCATCTAGTTGTGAATTTTGGGTACCTGACTTCCATGTGGCCTTCGAATCAGGCTTTTTCCATTTACTCTAATGGTTCTCCATGGCAGTCTTATCGTTCTCCAAATAGGTTGCCACACAAGGGCCTTCATTTCTCAAAAAATAAATTTTGGCAAGCAACGCAGGATTAACAAGTATTCTCTGTCCAAAAACACAGGTGATGAAATGAGACTCATCGAGAGAAATCACTCCACAAGCTTAGAACTCTGCAATCATTTGAGGGTGAAATCTTTTTGGTTTGGCTATGAGGAAGTTAAGAAGACGTTACCTCTTCAGAATATTTATCATCTTTGAATCATAATTCTTTTATACCAAAGGTAAGTAGAGAATTTTCTCCTTCTAAACTTGCGTTGCTCTCCTCTGCGCAGTGTCAGTTTGGAACACTGTTCTTTGTCTTTGGTGATTTTACCAGTTTTGCATAAGATATTGAAGTATTGATGTCATCAACTTGATATATCCCCGTGAACGAAGGTTCATGCTCTTGGAAGTTGGTGATGATTTCAGATCTTGGAAGGGGGTTGGATGATTCCGGGATGTTGGAGGGTTCTGCCATTATTGCCTATGATTGAAGTAAATCTAAGAATGTTCAAGCAAATTAAATGCTTAAGGGATTTGAAATGCAATAGAGTTCTCTTGCAGAAGAAAGAACCCTATTTATTCAAATAAAAAATATGACCACTAAGCGCAGGTTGGACGATCCAGATTGTTTTAGTCAAGAGATGATCAACAATCCCGGATTATTGTGATGGCTGAAGTTTCAGGCCTACGACCTCGAGTCGTGGGATTGTTGATGTGGTGATCCCTTATTCGGCCATCGATGTAGCGCATTAAATGATGGTGTGTCGCATAAGCTTTATCAATTCAAGGTTCCCGCCCAGACAGGATATGAAATGATCTATATTTGGGTTGTAAGTTTCAAACTTATGCTACTTCGGACTGGTTGGGCAAGTCCGAGAACTTGTGAGCGTTAGTCTTAAACCTCATAAAAATTGAGAGCTTGGACTCAATTTTATTCTGCAACATCTTCGTTCAGTTTTGTTGAGCATCACGATTGGAAACTGATTCGATCAAAAATGGAACTTGTGAGCTTCAGTCTGAATGCTTATGAAAACTGAGAGCTAGGGCTAAGTTTCATTCTGGTTCCTCGTCAAGATGAAACTTGTGAGCTTCAATCTGAATGAGCTCTAAACTTATTGTGTCAATTTGCACACTCGACAAATTGATTGACTCAGATAAAAACTGATGATCACATCCAGTTTAGAATTTCAAGAAATCCAAAACTGAGAGCTTGGACTCAATTTTATTCCGCTTCTCCTAGAGAGTCATCTTTTATATTTCGTAACTGTCTCCAGATGAATTGCAACCTCTATTTATAGTGGTCTTAGAGAGGTTTAAAATTTGAGTTGTTTTAGGACAAAAGGAACACGTCCAATCGAAGTCTTACTTTTCCTGATTTGCACCGTCCTTTCTGTCAGAGTAGGTGGACTTTGCAGCTTTGGTCAGAACGGCTCTTAGCCAGTCTGAGGAATGTTTGCTGGTGGATTCCTTGGACGAACAAGCTTTAAGTATCACAAACTTTAAGATCTCATTTCTCAAAGTTTGGGCTTGTAAAGTCCTCGCTTGTTTTGGCTTGCTTGTGTCTCTTCTTCCTGGTTGGGTATCGCCTTGCTAGTGAAACATCAACTGGTGATGACATGTCAGCCAGCTTCCTCCAAATGAAAGGCGCTTTGCTGGTGAATCGAATTCGGACAACAATCTCCAAAAGACTGTGGTCAGCTCAATTTACAACTCAATAATTTCTATATATGATATTACTAGTACGGACTAATCTAGCTAGAGACACTCTAACTTCTGGTATGTTTGACTGATCAAAACATCATTTAAGGAATGGATTTCTAACATAAATTCCTAACATGAGCACAATTAAACAGTCAATTGAACCAAATCGAATATTTTAGGCGATCTTCTTGTAGAAATTTGATTTAGTTTTGGTTTAGTTTGAGAATCTTGAAACCAAACCTACATTCAGTTCGGTACAATATATGAGATATTGGATTCAGTCGAAATTGAACAGATCGAACCCAATATGTATTTATTTTTTAAATATTATTTAATTTTATTATTTTTTTTTATGTATTACTGATTTTAATTAGTGAATATTAAATCCCCGAATATAAGAATTATATTTATTGTATTGCAAACTACTAAAAAAATCTTATTTTAAATTAAATATTCTAAAAATAATAATTTTAAGAACTCGGTTAAAATCGGAATCGAATCAAAGATGAAACTTTGGTGTTCAATTTGAGTGTTTTTAATAGGGAAAAGTATCAATTATATTACAAACTATCCTGGTTTTCTCAAATATATTACAAGCTATGCATATTATCAAAATATATTACAAACTATCAGTTTTGTTCCAAATTTATGACGGGAGCAAATTTCCGGCAACGGAAAGTTGACGTGGCTCGCCGGATGACACGTCAGCATTTAAAATTACACGTCATAGTACAAATATATTACAAACTATTGTGATTTTCTCAAATATATTACAAACTATTTTAAATTTCTCAATTATATTACAAACTATATACATTCCTAAATAAATATTCAAACTATCAAATTTATTTTAAATTTGTGCTCAAAACATATAATTATACTTTATTAAAAGTTCTCGATAAATTTAAAAAATAATAAAACACATATTTTAATTGTCATATTCATTTTGTTCTCGTCTCTCCCATCACCAAACCAAAAAAAATAAATATTCATATGAAAAATAATAATTATTGAGGGTTAAATAATAATGATATATATATATATATATATATATATATATTTGACATATGTAAAATATCAATAATAAATATTATTATTTACAGGAATATTTGAGTTTTGGTTCGCCGAAATGAGAGACGAGAGCAAAAAAGGAAAACAAAAATTAAAATAAGTATATTTCCATTTTTTCTTTTTTACTTTTCAAGAATTTTTATGTCATATTTTAAAGTATAATTATAATATTTATTTAAATATTAAAAATTTAAAATATAAGTAAATATGTTTTGTCGTAGTTTTAAAATAAATTTGATAGTTGTAATATTTATTTGAAAATATATATATATATATATATATATATATATATATATATATAATTTGTAATATAATTAATAAACTTACAATAGTTTGTAATATATTTGAGAAACTTACAATATTTTGTAATATATATGAGAAAATCACAATAGTTTGTAATATATTTGTATGATGATGTGTAATTTTAAATGCTGACGTGTCATCCGGCGAGCCACGTCAACTTTCCGTCGCCAGAAATTTGCTCCCGTCATAAATTTGGAACAAAACTGATAGTTTGTAATATATTTTGATAATATGCATAATTTGTAATATATTTGAGAAAACAAGGATAATTTGTAATATAATTAATACTTTTCCCTTTTTAATATTATGGACACCGCTATTAAGCAAAATAGGAAGGAATTTCAATTGTGGCCATTATCCTAGCTTTCAGGTTAGTTTCAATTGTGATTTCAACAATTACTAGACCTAGAGCTAGTAAAATGAAAAAAAATACAATATCCTAATCCAAGATTGATTATTATTCTTTTTTTGAGTTGCTAATTCAAGGTTGATTGGCTATGATTAATTCCATTCTACTAATTTATGTTAAGTCCTGTTTTGACCTAGTCGTTATTTTATAAATTAATTGAGAACCAGGTACAGATTCTTTTCTTGAAAAAAGGTACTCCCTCCGTTCCAATTATATAGCCCACTTTGATCTTTCACGTTTGTAAAAAATTATTTAATATTTAAACAAACTTTTAACATTACCCTTATTTAAAACATTAATTAACCTCTCATTTTCATAATATTACATTTAATATTCTCATTTTCCAAGATTATTCAGGGATGTAATGGTAAATGATTATATAAAAACAATACTAAATATAGAAACTGGACTATATAATTGAAACACCCTAAAATAGTAACTCGAACTATATAATCGGAACGGAGGGAGTAATAATTTATTTCCTCTTTTCTGGATCTTAACTCATTAGTTGACACTTAGCAATCAAACTCGGAAATTGTAGTAAATTTAAAAATTTAATTAACGGCTAATTATATAATTAAAAGTTAAATCATGGCTATCAAATGCACAACGTGTCCGTCTAAGTATGATGATTAAAGAATGCACTAAAAGCGATCACCACCCTCGTTGGCCCCGTCAGCGTGCTCCACAAAATTCTCTAATTTAGTTTTTTATTTCTTAACTATTATTTTCTTCAATCATGTGGAGACAAAAGAAAAATATTTAAATATTTTTAGCAAATCTATTGTCTTCCCAAATCTGGAAATGTGATTAGGTTAGTCCTGCCTAATTCTGGAATGATACTACAATATTAAAAAAAAATCAAAGTTTTATAAAAATGCAAATGATTTATTTAAACTATACCTTATATATCTTTTTATTTTTATTTTTATTGTGAGCTTGGGTGAAAATAATCAAGACTCCTCTCTCTCTCTCGATTAGGGGCTTGTCTGATTATTTTTTGTTAGTATAGAAAAGTCTTAACTTTGAGGTCTAATGAACTAAATGCGATTAACCATTTAACTAATGCTATTTTAAAATTTTCAACTTAGGAATAATGCAAAGCCAATCGATCACCTCAATGGATTGGATGTTCTAGCTAGTAATTTTCAAATTAATTAAAAGTAGATCTAAACCAACACCATTAATTAGGGTAATAATTGCTTATTGTTGCCGTTCAATATATAGAACATTTTATTTGGTACAAATAGTTTTTAGTGATATTAACATTATGTATGAAGGGGATGGTTGTTTGATTAAGTAGCATGTTGAATATCTACTTTTTTCTAAAATGTCAAAAGATTGAGGGTGAAGTGCCCCTTAATATTTATATAAGTGAATAAATTTGAATAAGAGGTTTTAAAACCAATTCTTTTTTCCTTTACACTATAGTAAATTATAAAACAATTGAGGGAGAATAATATCATTTGACTAATAGATGTATGACAAATAAGTGGCCAATTTATATTTATATAATATATTAAATGAGAGAAAATTATTGTAATTATAAATTTGTTATTTTTTCCTTCTAAATTCGCATCAACATGAATTGTAGTTTTTTATATTGTAACATCTATATGTATGCAATAAAAAATAATAAAAGTTTCGATAAATATTTTTGTAGATTTTTATTTAAATACAAAATTTTATTAATTTATTTTATTTACTATTTCTTAAATAATAAAAGTTTAATTTTATTCGTTCATTTTGTAAATCAAAATTCTTTTTTTGTAGAGTTTGTATTTGATCTAATTCTTTTAAGTTCAGATATGTGGTTGTTGGTCCCAGATCATGTTATTGCTCAATGCGGAAGCAAAAAAATTGACTGGGTGGGTCAGTTAAAATCTTTACTTAGTCGAGTAGGTATTAGGTTTAATTCTAGTTATAGTACAACAATGGATCAGTTATTGGGTTTAAAAATAGTTGAGTGCAGTGCAATGATCAATAATTAAATAAGTGCAAAATGTAAAAGAGACAAAGGTTATAGTGGTTCAAATGTCAATTGATCTTACGACCAATCTTCATTCTTCATGAATGAAATCCACTAACCTCCATTATCCATGGTAATTTAATATGGGTTAGAACTTTGGATCTATTTTAACATGAGACTTCAATTGACTCTGGTCACAAGCACTCTAATTGGTTGAGTTTTAGCACGATCTGATCACTAGGCTATTCTTTCTGTAAACTTCAGTTGTCCATGGTACTTGAATAAGGGTTGTAAAAATCGGTTCTTCAACCAACTAAGAGTCTCCAACTCCCAGTTATAAGGTATGAAGATTTATGTCCTCTTCACGAACGTCGGATTTGATGGTGATCCTATGGTTTTGAGATGTCTCGAAACCTTTGCTAACTATCCGTTGGTCGGCTTCTTATGATTTCGTACTGAAAAGCACGGTGATCTCTTACAAGATGCACGGAAAGCTTGAGAGAGAGAGAGAGAGATGCTTGAGCGTGTAAAAGTGACTCATACTTTTTCAAGTATTCATTGATGTACGAAGATGTAGGATTCTGCTTTCTTTAGACCTACTTTTGTTGTTAAGTGTTGCTACTTAATTGACAGTTGTGTTAGCTGAGCTTATATTGTCTATGTGTCATCTTTTTTTCAAGCTCTCAACTTTTGATCTTCTGAAAACTGATCAACTCTCTCTTCGGACTATCAATTGTAATTTTGTTCACTCAAAATTATTAGCTGAGATCATTTATGGATATATGCAAACTGATTTTTAGTCGGTCAGTTCTTGAACTCTTAAACCTTCACTTTTTTTCTACAAAACTAATCTAATAAAGATTAAATGTACTATTGAACATTGATGAATAAAGATTATTTATAATTTTGAATAATCAATAAAAAGATATACACAAACATAATATAATTCAAGTAATCATGTTTCAATATAATAAAATAAGATAAAATATGTTGGAAGTGCCGGTGGAAAGCTAGAAATTAAGTAAAAAAAATGTAATAATATGGATTTATTGAAATAAATAGGAGTGCTTTGATGAGAGATGTGAATTGGCACACTCAATCAACAGTAGAACCACCACATGGATTCACTGCTGAAATTAGTGGGGGCCAACTCCTCCTCCCGGTTCTCTTCTCTACTGTTGCCACGTGTGTATTTATTTATTTGTAGTTAAAATAAAATTAACCCAAACGCATTGGATTAAGAAGATGCAGATTTTTTTTAAAAAAAAAAAAAAAAAAGATGCAGATTTTTATCGAAAGGCGTGAATCAAATTCATAGAACTTGCACTTTCTTTCATCTCCACCCAATTTCTCCAAACAAGCACATAATCCCATTATAAATAAATTTCTTGATTCATTCCACCAATTCAACATGAGTTTTAAATATTTGTTAAATTTGCACTTGGCCATTTTATAATAATAAGACATTCGTTTCCTTACAAACTCATTTATAAGAAGTTAAAATCAGAACCAATAAATAAAAATATTGAAAGGGGTTGGAAATAACAATATTGGTAGGATATTCAATTCTAATAGGAGAAATGGAGGGAAATTTGAACATGAAGAGTGTGTATATGTAATGTAATAAATAAAAGAAAAGGAAATGGGGTTTTGAATTTGATTTAGGAATAGTTGGGTGAGTAAATAATAATATGAGTACAACTAAGAATGGTGTGGGAAATGTAAAGAAGAAAGGGGGTGTTAAGTTATTACAACAACCACCCATGAACCCATACCTTCAATTTCCCATAAACAAGTGGTTGACATTATTGTGAAACACTAACTTTTTGTCCAGTTGTTATCCCCCCCCCCCAACCCCACACCATAAAAACCACCAAAATTCCCACAATTTCCCCCACACCTTAAATCAAATCCCAAAATTTTCAGTGACATTTCAGAATTCATCAAATCAAATCATAAAACCACTCTTTATTTTGTTTGGAACCCTAAAATTCTGAGCTCGTTTTCGCAACCAATGGACATAGACTTAACCCCCACCTCCACTAAAAGCCCTGACGACACTGAGATCGACACGCCGCCGCATACGGTCAAGCCCTTATCCTTTATCAACGCCGCGCTTCAAAACCACCGCCGCCACCCGCCGCCGCCCATTGTGGTGGCTTATAAGGAATGCATGAAGAACCATGCAGCTTCGATAGGCGGCCACGCCGTCGACGGCTGCGGCGAGTTCATGCCATCCCCCTCCTCCACCGCCGCCGACCCCACCTCGCTGACATGCGCCGCTTGCGGCTGTCACCGCAATTTCCACCGCCGCGATCCCGAGTCCCCGACGTCCGCCGCCATCACCCCACCTTTTCTTGATTTCCGCCACCCTCCGCCCAAACGGTTCTCGCTCTCGCCATCCTCTCCGTCGCCGTCGCCACCGGCCCCACATGCTCCGCACATATTTTTGGGGCGCGCGGCGGCGGCGGCGGAGGATCACCACCAGGCGCCGGTTACGCCCACCGTGGAGAACCCAGTTGGCAGGAAGCGGCACAGAACGAAATTCAGCCATGAGCAGAAGGAAAAGATGCACTCTTTTTCGGTGAAGTTGGGGTGGAAAATGCACAAGTGCGATGAGGCGGCGGTGAAAGAATTCTGCCACGAAATCGGAGTCTCGAAAGGGGTGCTTAAGGTGTGGATGCACAACAACAAGAACACATTCGGCCGGAAAGATATCAACGGCAGCGGCGGCGGCAGCATTACCAACGACAGCGTCATCAGCTTCGACGGCGGCGAGGATAAAAACATCGAAAACGGTAACCATTTTCGGAACGAAAACGGCAACGGCAACGGAATCCATTTCCATGGCTCATCTTCTTCACCTGCGTGATGTAACTGATTAATTAATCAAGAGTGTTCATCAATTCTTAATCTCTCCACTTTTTTCATTTTCTTTTTTTTTTGGGTTAACTCAGAGGTTAACAGTAATTTAAGCACTGTTCCAACGCACAAGTAGAGATTAATTAGCAATAAATGAAGGGTATTTTTCAAGGAGGGATACAGATTTATCTGTATTAATTGTGAGATTGGACTTTTTCAATCTCTGAATATTTGATTTTCTCAAATCCTATTAATTTCACTTTGAAAAATCTGGGGACCCTTTTACACACACTCAAACTGAGTCATATTCAGTCAATTATTGTATTATTTTATTGGTGAAGTGAAAGAGTTGTGGAATTGGGCATGGAACTCTCTTTCTTTGAGTTCACATATGCGGAGTCCTAGATTATGGTCGTGATTATGATGATTGATGATTGTTAATGACTTTGTCAGAATAGGCCATACTTGTCTGTCTGTAAACTTGTCTTATCATTATTTGATTTTTGTGTATCCATTCAAAAATATGATCTGTAAATATAATATATTGTATAATATTTATAGTTAAGGAGATAATTAACTGCTATATATAGATGGGGAATATATTTGTTTTGTATTATCTCTATCTCAATCTCTATTATATACTAAAGTTTCACACACGTGGCTTCGTGGGGTTTAATGACTCACATGCTAGGCGGTAGAACTTGTTATTTATTTATTTATTTATTGGGTGGGGATGGGTTGGTAGATTTTAGAACGAGTGAAATTAAAGAAAACAGATTTACTAGTCTAATTGTGGATAGTTTGAATTAAATAATGTTGGTGGGATTTGAATAAAAAATAGTCACGACGTTGCCTCGACTAACCAAGTACAAAAATGGATCGAGATTTTTTTATATTATTGTATATGAATCAAATCGTTACTATTATCTTTTAGTCTTCTAATTGGCCTTGATGATAAAAACAACGATAGATAGGAGTGGAAAGACGTTAATGCCCCTTCAAGAGAAGAAAGGAATTGAAGATGAATCAGACGGAGCAGCTAATTCCGATTAAAAAAATATTATCTTCTTGTTAAAATCTGAAATTGTAAGGCAAGTTGAAGTTGTAGATCAACTCACCCACACCCTCCACCTTACGTTTCTTCCTCTCTCTACCAACACAACAAATATTCGAAAATAGTGAAGAGAGAGAGAGAGATGGTTTACAAATATATGAAGAAAAAAAAAAGTATATAGAAGTTGAAAACATTGCAAGTCTTTACTTTCTCTCTTGTACTTACATTTTAGGCTAAACATTTCGGCACAAATATTCATATATTGAGAAAGAAAATGAGCCTCCCAAATATTGGTCCCTTTTCAACCTATCCTATGATATTGGGACTTTCTATATATGAGCTTCGTATAGGAAGTTTACAAAAATCATTAATAAAAAATAATAATCAAAATTATTTCAATTGATTCATAAGTGTTTTTACTTAGACATCTAAGTGATATTGCAGGCATAAAGGCCTTCAAATAAGAGGTATGAGGATTGATAGTTCATTTCCCTATTCCGTTCAAAAAGAAAATTGATTAATAAGTATATTATATTTGGTAGTATCAAATTTACAAAATGATTAGGGTTAGGGTTAGGGTTGTAAATGGATTAAATTGTTTGTGAACTACTCGAGTTTCAATTCTATAAAAGATTGTTCGAACTCGTTTACTGATACTCATTTGTTAAACGAACCAGACTAGAACTTTATAGTATTCGATTCGTGAGCAAGTTCATTAGTTAAAATTAATATGAAATATAAATTATTGACTTTATACAATTAATGTTTGGGAAGGTCTTGGGTTAGGCGGGGCTAAACGATTTAGGCGAGTTTTATCCATTAACCCAAGCTCAAACACATATAATATACCTTAATTGGGGATTAATAAACCCTATTTGGATGGGTCAACCCATTTGGGTAGGATAAAACCCGCCTAAACCTTTTATGTCTGCCTAACGCAAGTTTTTGCCTTAATGTTTTCATAATTTAAAATAAAACAAGCATGATAAATATTTGTAGTTATTAAAAATTGAATTTTAGTGTGACGAGATGTTTTTGGAATAAATAATTTCATTCAACAATATTATTAATATTTTAAATATAATTTAAATTTAGAAGTTCGTTAAGGCTCGATAAAAATAATAGTCTTTTAAATTAATTAATGAAAAATATTCAAAAACTCAACTCGAAAATAAATAAATGTTACTTAAATAATATTCTACTCGACTCATTACTATTTGAATTACATTCCTAAAAATGATACCAAGCCGATGCTACTATTAAATGTAACCCTTCGGCCCAAATTTGCAGTAAGCGATCCATTCAAGTGGGCTGAAAAATTACATAACTATAATACACTAAGTAAAATTAATTGGATGTTATTTTTTCCATCCAACTTAGGACCCAAAAATATGTCTTCTATTGATAAGAATTACTCTCTCGTTCCATTTTAATAGTTCTGTTTCCCATTTTTGTCCGTTCCACTTTAATAGTCTTATTTCTAAAAAAGATAATATTTTTACACTCAACAATAAAATATTAATTCCACTTAATTCTTTCTACACTCACATGTTTTGGTTATTGTGTCAAAAGCAAACAGGACTATTAATCTGGGACGGAAGGAGTATTAACTTAAGATCAGTTGAAACAAAAGGAAAATGATTTGCTCTGAAAACTATCAATATCAATTGAGATAGAAGGAATTTATGATTGCAGATCTCATTTGGTGCTAGTTGAAGGCTCGAGTAGAGTTTAGTTCTTGATAGTTTAAAAGGGGGTTAGGGAATATTTGATCTGTCAACTTATTTTTTTAATATTTTTATATACATGAATGGTTAAATAAAAAATAAATTTAATTAAAAAAAACACGAAATTAGGGTACTTAGACCATCTCCAACCGAAAACTCAAAACCCAAACCAAAAATGCAGTAAATGTCACATCGAACACCATTCTTCTCCAACCGAAAACACTAAACTCAAACTTAAAAGAATATTCTCAGCATATTCTTTTTATCACAACTTTTCAAATACAACCAATATCTTTAACAAATTTGCAATTTGAACCCTTTATTAATTTCAAAGAAAATAAATTATTACAAGATAATCAATTATAAAAAAAGAAATATTATTAATTGCATATTTATTAATTGAATAATTATTTAAAATATAAATTTATAATTTATTAAAAAAATTAAATAATAAAGAAATTAAAAAACATGATATTAAGATTATATTAAAACATATCAAATAAACTAAATTACTAAACATCTCAATAATAAAATTACATTACAACACACCAAATAATTAAACATCTCGATAATAAAATTACATTACAACACACGAAATCTACTAAACAACTGAATAAAAAAACATTCAACACACCAAATAAACTGAAAATAAAATACATGATTATTCAGATATCTGAATTAGAAAACTCCTCTCACATGTGTTCAATTAATGCATTTCGAAGTTCCATGTGAGCATCGTTGTTCCTTATATTTCGATACCTGATATGATCAGCGAAGCCTAATACACGTCGAACGTGCCCAATGCGTAATTACGCCCCAAAATAATAATTTTATTCCTTAATGAAAATAACAAACAACTTAACTTAAATAGACCTAAAACCAAATCTAATTTAAATCTAAACTAATCCCATTATAATTAGGATATCAATCCTATTATAATTAGGATAACTTCAAATCTAAACTTAATTATCTAGGAAATCTAAATCTAAAACTCAATTAATAAACTAGGAAATTAAATAATTAAAATTCAGAAAATTAAACAACTAATTCTAATAAAACTCAAACTCCAGCGCCTACGGAAGTAGGCTCCTCGCGTCTCCGTCGGCGATATACTAACAACGGTCGAACTCCATCATTGACTGCGAATTCCGAATTCTGACTCTTAACAACTCCATCCCCCATCAAATCAACCTTGTCCTCAAGGTTGAAATCAGGAAATTGGCTGCAAAAGATATCTCGGCTCAACCAAGTAGCATCATCCACAGATTGCCCTGCCCATTTAACCAATATTTGCTCCTCTTCCCGGCCTCCCATACTTAACACTCGATCTGCCAACACTTCCTCTGGCTCAAATACTGGTCCCAATGGCAACTCCTAGGTTTCAGGTAACTCCCCCTCCACGGGATGCTCACCAATCACTCGGCGCAGCCGTGAAACATGAAAAACTGGGTGAATACGGCTTGAGGCAGGCAATGTTAACCTGTACGCCATCCCTCCTACTCGTGCTTCAACCACAAAGGGGCCGTAAAACTTAGGGGAAAGCTTGTGATGCGAACGCTGATTCATAGAAGATTGGCGGTGTCTTCGCACCTTCAGAAACACCTTATCGCCTACCTGAAACTCTACCTCCCGACGGTGTTTATTTGCCTGCTTAACCATCACCTGTTGTGCTCTTTCCAAGTTGTGTCGCAAGCGTAACAACGTAGCGTCCCGACTACCCAAAACATCCGCCACCACAGCCACTCTGCTTTCTCCCGGTAAAAACCGCCTGATCGTGGGCGGAGCTCGCCCGTAGACTATCTCGAATGGTGTTATTTGAGCTGCTGTCTGGTAGGCGGTATCATACCAATATTCCGCCCATGGTAACCAGCGAACCCACTGTTTTGGCTGCTCACAGGCAAAGCAACGCAAATACGTTTCCAAAATTCTATTCAATACCTCCGTCTGACCATCTGTCTCAGGGTGATAAGCCGAACTGAACTTCAAATGGGTGCCTGATAAAGTAAACAACTCTTTCCAAAAGGCAGAAACAAACAAGGAATCCCAATCACTAACGATCGATCACGGAATTCCATGTAATCTAACGATCTCCTTCGCAAACACCTCAGCCACGGACTTTGCTGTAATCGGTGGTTTTAGAGCTATGAAATGTCCGAATTTGGAAAGACGATCCACTACCACCAAAACCACTGTAAACCCTTTCGATATAGGTAAACATGTAATGAAATCCATCGATACGTCCTCCCAAATTATCTCCGGAATAGGCAGCAGTTGTAGTAACCCTGCCAGAGATAATGCCTCGTATTTAGATTTCTGGCAGGTCAAACATTGCGCCATGTATTGTTGGATCCTCCGAAACATCCCCCGCCAATACACATTTGCCGCCAACCTTCGATAAGTGCACAGTGCCCCCGTGTGCCCCCGACTGGTGTGTCATGAAATTCCTTTAGTAAACGGGTACCATCAATCATTTCAAACCCCGGACGGCTACCAGGATTAGCCGTAACTGCTGCAATCGTTTCTTGAATAAACTTGTTTCGCTGCTGTTCAGCACTAACATCCACCAATCCCATCCACTCGGGCACACTAATTGCGGACAATTCCACCTCGCCATCTCGCCGTGATAACGCATCTGCTGCCGCATTAGAGCTACCGGTCTTATATTCAAAAATCATATTCTAACAGCTTAGCTACCCAAACTTGCTCGGAAGGTGTGACAATCCGCTGGGTAAGAAGGTGGCGAAGGCTGCGATGGTCGGTTCTAACAATGAACCGCCGACCAATTAGATATGGTCTCCAATGTTGAATTGCTAAGGCTAAACCCATCATCTCCCGTTCATATGCTGATTTAGAAAGAGTCCGATCTGCCAAGGACTTGCTGAAATAAGCAATAGGCCTCCTTTCTTGCATGAGTACTGCCCCTACCCCAGTTCCCGAAGCATCACATTCAACCACAAATTGCCGATCGAACTGAGGCATTGCTAACACAGGCTCCTCCGTCATCGCCTTCTTTAGCTGAAGAAAAGCCCCCTCGGCTTCCCTCGTCCATATAAATCGACCTGAAGTCTCCTTCCTTAAGAGTTCGGTTAGAGGGCGAGCTATCATACCGTAGGCCTGTACAAACCTGCGGTAATAACCAGTCAATCCCAAAAAACCACTCACCTCTCTGACCGATCGGGGTCGAGGCCAATCCACCACCGCACTAACTTTTGCTGGGTCCATCGCCACCCCAGCAGCTGATATAATATGGCCTAAGTATTCGACCTTCAGACATCCAAAAGAACATTTTTTTCGGTTGGCTCGGAATTGCTGCTCTGCTAAAGTCTGGAGCACCAGACTCAACTGCTGCTGATGCTCTTTCCAAGATCTGCTGTAAACCAAAATGTCATCAAAGAATACAAGCACAAATTTTCGCAGATATGTTCGAAATAAATCGTTCATAGTCGACTGGAAGGTGGCAGGAGCGTTTGTCAGTCCGAAGGGCATCACTAAGAACTCGTAATGTCCACTATGAGTGCGAAAAGCCGTCTTATGAATATCACTCTCTACGACTCTGATCTGATGATACCCCGATCGCAGATCAATCTTGGAAAAAACTACGGCACCCGCTAATTCATCAAGCATCTCCTGGATCACAGGAATAGGGTACTTGTCTGGTACTGTTGCTTTGTTGAGTTTTCTGTAGTCAACGCAGAATCTCCAACTACCATCCTTCTTCCTTACCAGCAGAACAGGACTAGAAAAAGGACTCGAACTCGGTCTGATCACCCCGGCCTGAAGCATCTCGTCCACTAATCTTTCGATTTCATCCTTCTGGACATGTCCATATCTGTAGGGTCGCACAAATACCGGATTCGAATTCGGAGCCAGTACAATGCGATGATCTGTCTTACGACGTGGAGGTAGCTCCTGAATGTCTTCGAACACCGATGCAAATTTAAATAGCACGTCATCTAATACTACCGCCCACAATGCGGCATCTTTTGTCTTAATCAACGATCGCAAACTCACCAAATTTCTACTCAACGCGGGATCGCCATGTAACTCCACACGAGTTCCCTTCCAAGCAAATTTCATGGTTAAATTCTTCCAATTAGAGAGCACTTCTCCCAGCGTCGCCAACCACGCAACTCCCAGTATCACCTCCACACCTCCCAACAGAAAAACATAGCAATCGGCTATCGCCGTATGTCCAGGAAAGTCGATGCATAGCTGTCGGCACACTCCTTCTGATGCCTGTCGTCGGCCATCTCCCAATTTCACGTGAAATTTACCCGTTTTTTGTGGCCGCAGCTGTAGGGCCGAGACCAAGGAAGAACAAATAAAATTGTGGCTTGCGCCGCTATCAATGAGGACAGTTATTGACTGTTCTTGCACTGTACCCCGAATTCGCAAGGTGTGAGGGTTGAAGACCCCAGTCATAGAGTAAAGCGGTAGCTCACCTCCGTCTTCATCTGACCCCATCTGTTGTGGCGCGTCATTTTCATGCCCTGTCACCTCACAATAATCGTATTGTTGCAAATCAATCCCATCATCTTCTTCAGCTATCAAAACTCTGAGGTTCTTAAAAGAACACTCATAACCCGGTGTGAACGTTCTTTTGCATTTGAAACAAAGTCCCTTGACCCTCAGCTCCTCCAACTCCTTTGGCAGGATGCGTGTAAAGCGTGATCGTGCCGTGGATTGTCTGGACAGCCCCGATTTCGTCTCTGACAGCCCCGATGGCGGGCCGGACTGCACCTGCGTGCTGCCCGAACTGCGTGCAGCCCCAACACTACCTGCTGCCGCACTTCCTCCAAACACCCTAGGCCCCGTACTTCCTCGCGCCCCAGACCAACCACCACCCGAACCTCCTTTCCTGCCAAACTGTGATGGCTGGCTATCCACTATGTCACGGGCCAGTTCCATAGCGGATTCTAAGTCCTTGGGGCACTGCACGCGCAGTTGACTGCGAATTGTGCTTTTCAGACCGCTCATGAAGTATCCCAGATAGTGTTCTTCTTCCAACCCATTCACTTGGCTGGCCAATTGAACAAATAAGGATATGTAGTCGTCCACCGAGCCCGTCTGTCTGACTGCAGACAAACGTTCGTACCTATTACCCCGGAAGCGCGAATCAAAACGTGAGATTAGGGCCTGCGTGAACTCATCCCACGTCAGATTGGGTTTCCGGCCGCGCATCCACGTAACCCAGTAAAGAGCCGCCTCTTCCATTGCAACCACAGCGGCTACAACCTTCTTCTCCGGTGGAGTGTCGTGCAATTCAAAATGCTGCGCTGCACGAGCCACCCAACCAATTGGGTCATCGCCGTTGAACGTAGGGAGGGAGACCAGCGTTGCGCCCAGTGCAGCCCCACCCACGTTCTGCCGCGTCGCGCCTCCTGCGCCTCTCCTATGGCCACCGCTGGTGGCTAAAGATTCACCCCCAGCCGCGACCTGTTGCTGCGCCACTTGCACAGACATCCGCTCCATCATCGCTGATAAGGAGGCGAGCGAAGCGGAGATCTCTGAAAGTTGCGCCCCTTGCGCATCTTGCTTCTCGCTCTGTTCGTCCAGTCTCTCGCGGATGAATGTGTTGTCCGCCTCTAACTTCTCCAGCCGATCACCTTGCGACCGTGTCGTCATTTCGGCAGAAACAAACGGCAGGTCTGACCAAATTGATATGATCAGCGAAGCCTAATACACGTCGAACGTGCCCAATGCGTAATTACGCCCCAAAATAATAATTTTTTTCCTTAATGAAAATAACAAACAAGTTAACTTAAATAGACCTAAAACCAAATCTAATTTAAATCTAAACTAATCCCATTATAATTAGGATATCAATCCTATTATAATTAGGATAACTTCAAATCTAAACTTAATTATCTAGGAAATCTAAATCTACAACTCAATTAATAAACTAGGAAATTAAATAATTAAAATTCAGAAAATTAAACAACTAATTCTAATAAAACTCAAACTCCAGCGCCTACGGAAGTAGGCTCCTCGTGTCTCCGCCGGCGATATACTAACAACGGTCGAACTCCATCATTGACTGCGAATTCCTAATTCTGACTCTTAACAATACCGAGAAATAAATTCTTGGAAATTTGCATTTTCATTCGTTACCAATTCAACCTCTGGCAGTGCCGTCTCTCTCGCAAGTTTTATCAGTGCATCAAGGTCACGCTCATCCTCAACTATCATATTATGCATAATTATGCACGTAGTCATTATATCATGGAGTACTTCTTTTCTCCAATAGCGTGCTGATCCTGCTATAATCGCAAAACGTGCTTGTAGAACTCCAAATGCACGTTCTACATCTTTCCTGCATGCTTCTCGTCTCTTTGCAAAATATTTTTTTTAACCACGTGGATCATGAATTGTTTGCACAAGAGTAGACCATTTAGGATATATACTATCAGCTAAATAATAACCCATATTATATTCTTTGCCTTGAATTATATAATGAGCTGGAGGAGCAATACCTTGAGTTAGATTATAAAAGAGATGGGATGACTCAAGCACATTGATATCA
Organism: Plectranthus barbatus; assembly: GCA_026898455.1. Taxonomy (NCBI): domain Eukaryota; kingdom Viridiplantae; phylum Streptophyta; class Magnoliopsida; order Lamiales; family Lamiaceae; genus Plectranthus; species Plectranthus barbatus. The sequence continues at coordinate 100,656 of JAPKLW010001113.1, forward strand.
TTGTTGGTGCCGGGAAAACCAAAATAAGCATGCCATATCCAAAGATCATAATCTGCCACAACTTCAAGAATAATTATCAGTCTTCCACTACGTCCAGCCCAAGCTGTAGGACAATTTTTCCATCTTCAATGCATGCAATCCAAGCTCCCAAGCATTCCTGAAAATCCCCGTTGCTTGCCAATATGAAGTAGTCTAGAAATATCATGAGCCGTTGGCGCCCTCAGGTACTGTTCCGCAAAGATCTCTTTGATTGCTCGGCAAAATCTCTTCATACTTTCAATTGCAGTAGACTCACCAATTTTAATATATTCATCTGTGGCATCTGCTGGTGAGTCGTATGCCAGCATCCAAAATACAACAGATATTTTTTGTAAAGGTGACAATCCAAGTCTACCACTTCTATCAACTCGTTGTTGAAAGTAGTGGTCATGATCTTTAACAGCATCAACAATGCGGAGGAACAACTAAGTGAGATATTCGATATCTCCTACGAAACATAACATCATTGTACAATGGATTATCTAATAAATAATCATTGAACAATCTATGATGAGCAGCTTCCCGATCTCGATTGATGAAGACGCAGCCTGGAATTGAACCACCGATTGTTGGTTGATGATTTTGTTGAAGCATTAGGAGATAATTGTTGTTATTTGAGATAGCTTGATATAGCCTCGCCTGACTCTCTTGAAAACTTTTTACTATTTCACTATCTTCATCACCCGATGAAGAAGATGAAGATGAACTACCGAAATTGAAATTTATTTTCTGAAATGAGTGTGTTGGATATTTGCAATGATAAGTGATTTGCAATTAATATGATATGTTATAAATAGAGGATATCAAAAGTGGAGGATAGAGTGGAATCTTTCAAGTGTTTAGTTATTTCGGAAACAGATTTTGGGAAACGAGTTTGTATTTTAGTAATAAGTGAAGGATGGGGTGTGTGGAATCTTTCCAGTGTTTAGTCATTTCGGAAATAGATTTTGGGAAACGAGTTTGTATTTTAGTAATAAGTGAGGGATGGGGTGTGTGGAATCTTTCCAGTGTTTAGTCATTTCGGAAACAGATTTTGGAAAACGAGTTTGGCTTGTAGTAATAAGTGAGAGATTGTGAAGAATCTATAAATAGGGAATGAGTGAAAACATAACACTTACAATCTCACAACTACTTGATCCAAGCTTTTCACCAAGAATGTCTGGCCGAGCTTCTTCATACAGCCACAATGAAGATATTGTCTTGTGTCGAGCTTATATGGAAATCGCTCAGGACCCAAAGACTGGGATTTACCAATCAGCCGACACAATGTGGAAACGTGTTGAATCAACATTCAACAGAGATAAGAACGAGCAATGGGAAGATCGTTCATTAAGATCTCTACAAGCCCGAGTTCAAGCTATTGAGAAAGCAGCGAAGAAAATCCATGCTTGCATTCGAGCAATTAAAGACAGACACCAAAGTGGAGCTTCAAATGAAGATATCGTGAGTATTATAAATTTTCAAATTTATTTTTTCAGATTAAATTAAATGTTTTCTTTATTTTAGATGCGTGAAGCTAGGATTTTATTCTCGGAAGATCCGAACTATAAATCTGGGTGGAAGCTTGATCATGTTTGGGAAACTATCAAGGATTTTGAAAAATTGAAGGATGGAAATAGCTCCAAAAGACAGTTTTCTGCACATGTCTCTTCCGAGTCGGATTATCCAACTTCCGAAGGGCAAGCTTCTCCAGGTATCTCGTGCTCTCCTATAAATCTAAATGATGATTTTAATACTAGTGGTGGGTCTCTATCTGAACGGCCAATCGGGGTGAAAAAAGCTAAACTGAAAAAAAAAAAAGATGACTCTACTTTAGCTTTTGCTAATATGGTGCAAGAGCAAAACAAACAACTTCTGGAAGAGGCGCAATTGTCAAGACCCGAACTTAAAGAACATTTGGTCGAGACTCGTGCAATCAGACAAACAAGAAGAGACGATAAGTTTTTATTTCAAGATGAGAGTTCCATAACAGATCCTAACCCTTCTTGCTTATGTTCGAGCTGAAAAGGCACGTATTTTACAAAAAAGAGCTCAAGAAAGAGATGAATCTGCACCATTTGCATCTCCTACATTTGGTGTATATTTCAATAATATTGGAGGATCTGGTTCCGGGCTACCAGATTATTTATAAATATCGACTAGTAGTTTTTGCTATTTGGTTGCGTATTAATGTTTAAGCATTTGAATGTATTTCTATTTCATGAGTTGCATTGTGTTTTCTTTATAGTATTGTAATGTTGTTTTTTAATATTTCGTGTAATGTTATTGTTTTAGAAATTTTAATATGTTTATGTCAATGCTTATTTAATTTTTTTAGTTTAAATTTATTTATAAAAATACAATAAAATAAAATTTTAATTCAAAAATTAAATATCGCAAATGGTATTAAATTTCTATTCATTTTAATGAATCATACATTAATCTTTTAATGAAATAATAATATAATATAATTATTATAAAAATAAATGATATTAAAATTCTATTTAATTTTATTTAATCACACATTTCTTTTAATAAAATAATAATATATTTAAATTATAAATATTATATATATATATATATATATATATATTATAAACAAATAAATAAAGAAAGAAATAAAAAAGCTAAATATGTAAAATTATAAAACCTAAAGGACTAGAGTGTAAATATATATATATATTTTTTTTGGTGTGAGCTACAGTACAACGTATATTTACGTCAAAATGGGGGTGAAATACTGGAAAATGCAATTTTGGTTTGGTTTTTGTGTTCTATTGGATAAATTTTTGGTTTTTGGTTTGGTTTTTGGGTATGGATGGAGATGGTCTTAGGCGGGCTAAAATATGTTACACTTGGGATGATGCATCACAAAATTATTGCTCCATTCATTTTCCAATTTACTAAAATATCAAGATTTGATCCTCACTTTCAAAGTTGGATTGAAGTATTTTCCTTCCCACTTTTTGCTATTTACTGTTTTATCTTCCTTTTACAGAAAAAGATATGTGCAAGTTAATATAGAGATCCACTCAAGTGCTAAAATTAAAGTTTGTGCTAAATAAAAATGAATCTTAGTCATTGGATTGATAGCATCAATGGTTGAGATTAAAACATAAAGATTAAAAAATTAAGCATAATTTTCGTTCGTGCTTAATTGCTTTATAAATCGTGCTTAATTCGATTAAGCATGATTTATAAAGCAAAAAAGCATAAAATCTGAAAAAATATTTTAATCTCAATCATTGATTTTTTTAGATGAGTGGTGTAGATTTATTCCTATTTAGCACAAACTAATTTTTAGTATGTAATCCACTCCCAGTTAATATATATAGTCCATATTTATATAGTTAAGATATTTTATTGGACTGAAAATGAAGGAACTTAATGAAAAGATGACAAGCTATTCATTTCAACACCAAATTACCAAAAAACTCACAACATAACTTGAGGTAAGACAATTCTCAAATTTGGATTAAACGCACTTTATTACATTAATTATAATAATGCTTTTCATTTTTCAAAAGAGAACTTGCAATCTCTTAGTTACGTGTAGATATATTTGTAAGTTTTATCATCTCATGCCATAGTCTCCAAATTATATATAAAAAAAAAAGATGTATCGTGCCTGATAGATAAATCATCACGCTTCATCAATTTAACACTAAACATATTAGTACGTGTTTATTTGTTATATGCATCAAACTCGACTACTTGATATGAGCTTCAAATATTTTATTATAGTTTAAATCAATGGTGGAGCCATATTAGGGCTCGAGGCGCTCGTTCCCGCGGATTTTTATTTTTTTAACAATATTAAAAAAGGGAAAATATGAAAATTTATCCCGAACTTTGGATGAGTTCCCAATTTTATCACAAACTTTTAAATATAACAATTTCATGCTTAAACTTTGAATGAGTTTCCAATTTTATCCCAAACTTCTAAATATAATAATTTTAGCCTAAACTTTGAATTTTTTCCCACCTACCAATATTATAACATCGAAAATCTTACATGGACAAAAATAATTACATGTCATACACAAAAATCATACACGGACATTACTCTTCCATGTCATTCCATGATATTCATGAAGTATTTATTAAGAATAAGGAGTTTTAGAGTAATATATTTTCATAAAACTCATGATATCTATATTAAATATAAAGAACTTTAGATAAATATATTTGATAAATTATTAAGATATGACTTGATTTTATGTCTTTGTTCGTTTTAATATTAAAATCAAATATATTGCAATTATTATCTTAGATCTTATTTTAAAATAAATTGTTCACGAAAATAATATTCTTTTGGTATATTATCTTAATTTGAAAGTAGAATATATAGTTCAGATTAATGTAATATGATATGTAAATAAGTGTGTCCACGTAAGATTTTCGATTTTAAATATTAACAGTGGGAAAAAAATTGGGAACTCATTTAAAGTTTAATTAGATCGAGATTGTTATATTCAAAAGTTTGGAATAAAATTGGGAACTCATTTAAAGTTTAATTAGATCGAAATTGTTATATTTAAAAGTTTGGAATAAAATTGGGAACTCATTCAAAATTTAAAACTGAAATTGTAATATTGAAAAGTTTAGGATAAAATTGAGAATTCAATCAAACTTTAAGATATATTTTTATATTTTTCCTTAAAAAAAATAAACTGTACGACACCTATTTTGTAGAATTGTGGTTGAACTTCTACGATGTTCAAGTTTTATGTTTATCTCTCATTTAAATAGTAGATAGAGCATTAATTAAAAAGTAAAAATAAAAAGGATTTTTGTAATTCACGGCAACTTTACACTAGATTTGCTTTATGCAGCTTCAAATGAAAGTTGCTTTTCGCACTATGGTCCCGATTGCTTTAACCACTACACTCCAAATGAAGGGAATGTGCGGTACTATCTGTATATTAATTAATAATCTTTACGTGAAAATTATGAAGCAAGTCTTGACTGGCTTTTATTTAAAAAGCAAACGTTCATTGTTGACAACATGAACGGCTCTCGTGAACATCTATACATCAACTATAATTTTTGTATGAAAAAATAACATTGAAGCGCATGCGTAGTCTCGCCGCTTTTAGAATAATGGTAGTAATTTATTTTGCAATGACCCTTATTGTTATTTCTTGATATGTTTTCCCAACAACTCTTTTCTCTCATATATATATATACATATATATATATATATATATATGATTTAATCAAGGGCAGGGTCAAGCGGGCACTCAGATATTTTTAGAGGCGTTATTACTTGTATGTATTATTTAATGTTGATTTTGAAGTGTCTTTTGGGATTCGTGAACAATAGAATCCAGAATATTCAGTAAGTAGATTTTAAATAAAAAAACCATTGTTAGTTTCAACTAAAGAGTGACATGTATCGCGTGGATCTGCAGCAATAAACTTCACCGCCCAAAAATCTTTACTTTATTCTTAATCATATATATGAAGCTTTGAAATTGCAATGCCTTTTTTTTTTAATGGGACATATGAAGTTGCTACTTTGTATATATCGACCAAATTAATTGAATTTAATTTCCGGTAAAAATTTGTATGAGATTGTATTTTTTATGATATAATTAAATATTGATGTATTTTGATTGGAATGTGTATTTATATATATTCGATCCGAATATGTTGTTGATGGTGGGATTTAATATGTAATGAAAAAAAATAAATAAAAAGATAATATTGAAGATACAGAATCTTATTAAAGGGAAAATATGGAGAGTGTTCCCACTTTGTTATAGAAATGAATGCTAGTATTTATAGGGGTAAGATATTTGTCCTATAATGGAAGTAGCTGGAGTTATGGCACGAATGTGCCCCTTGATAGAATATAAGATATATTCATATTTAGGGTTTCCTAATATCTAGGGTTTTGTATCTAGGGTTTCATATTTTTACATATCTTGTATCTTTTTCATATCTTTTTGTTCCATATTTATATTCATCAACAAGCACTTTTACGTTTGCGGAAAACCCTATCATGGTATCAGCCTAAACACGATCCCTAACCTATCTCACACCTCCCTCTCCTCTCTCTCGTCGACTGCGCCACCTATGACTTCCGACGCCCTCCCTCTCTCCACCCTAATTCATATGATCACCATCAAATTGTCCTCGTCGAATTTTCTTCTATAGCGCTCACAGTTGCAGCCTCTCTTCATCTCACAGGACTTGATGAAGTATGTTGATGGCACGTTACCGCCTCCGCCCGCGACGCAGACGTCACCTTCTCGCGCCGCGACGCCGAACCCTGCCTACGCCGCATGGCACCTTCAGGACTAGCGTCTCATTTCTCTCCTTCTATCGACCTTGTCCGAAGAGGCCATGGCTGAAGTTATTGGCTGCAGCACCTCTCGTGCCGTGTGGACGGCGCTCGATGCTACTTTTGCTAACAAATCCAAAACGCGAGAATTGCGTTTAAAAGACGACCTCCAATTGATCAAACGTGGCAACCGTACGGTCAATGAATATGGTCGCGAATTTAAATCTATCTGCGATCAGTTGGTTGCTATCGGACGACCGGTGGATGATACAGACAAAGCGCACTGGTTTCTCCGGGGACTCGGTCCCGCCTTTGCATCCTTCTCCGTCGCGCAGATGGCTCTCACGGCCTTACCCTCTTTTTGCGATCTTTTATCTAAGGCTGAGAGTTTTTCAATGTTTCAGGAATCCATGGACTCCTCTCCTTCTACGCAGGTCTTCTACGGCAACACATCGCACGTCGCCCAATCTAACTCTTCTCGCAACGGCTCTGCGCACCAAGGGACGAACAACAGCTCTTCAAATTCCCGTGGCAATGGCCGTCGACGTGGAAATGGGAAGAACAATCAGCGCCGCCCTCCGCGGTGTCAGATTTGTCTCCATGAGGGACATTATGCCGATGCCTGCCCGGATAGGTATTCTCGGACTTCCACTGCTAATCTTGCAGAGGCTTTTAATTCAAGCTGCTCCGTGTCCTCTCCATCGTCCTCTGATTGGTACCTTGACACTGGTGCCTCGGCTCACATGACACCCGATGCTGCAGCCCTCGACACTTTTAACCCGTATTCTGGTTCTGATCGAGTTATAGTTGGTAACGGTGCTCTACTTCCTATTTCTCGTATTGGTTCTTCTCGGATTTCAAATTCATTAAATTTATTGGATGTCTTGGTGGTTCCTTCTCTAACCAAGAATTTATTATCTGTCAGTAAACTCACTTCTGACTTTCCGGTTGATGTTATTTTCTCTGATAATCTTTTTGAAATCCAGAACCGCCACACCAAGGAAGTTCTTGCAAACGGTCGGCGTAATGGGGGCCTCTACACACTTGATCGTGTAATTCCTGCTTTTCTTTCTAGATTGCAAAACAATGTCTTAAAAGCTTCTTTTGAGCTTTGGCATAGTCGTCTTGGACATGTTTCATTTGATGCTATTTCTTTACTTAATAAACAAGGTCTCATTTCTGTTACTTCCTGTTTGCCCAAACCTGTTATTTGCGTTTCTTGTCAAAAGGCAAAAAACACTCGTTTGCCATTTACTTTGAATGACAAACGTGCTTCACATGTATTGGATATTATTCACTGCGATTTATGGGGTCCTGCACCAGTAACATCAAATGCTTCATTCTGTTACTATGTTATTTTCATTGATGATTATAGTAGATTTACTTGGTTCTATCCTTTACTTAAAAAGTCGGATTTCTACACGGCTCTGCACACCTTTACTAGTCTTGTTGAAAATTTATTTTCTCGATCGATCAAAGTATTTCAAAGTGATGGGGGTGGTGAATTTATTAACTCTGCAGTCTCTGATTTCTTTCGCTCCAAAGGCATTCTTCATATTCTGTCCTGTCCTTATACTCCGTCGCAAAATGGACGTGCGGAGCGTAAGCATCGGCACATTACTGAGACTGGTCTGGCTCTCTTATTTCAGTCTAATCTACCTTTGCATAAGTGGGTTGACGCTTTCTCTACTGCCGTCTATATCATAAATCGGTTACCGACTTCCGTTCTTAAAGGCTCGTCGCGGTTTGAGTTACTCTTTGGGGCTTCTCCTAACTTTGAGAATTTCCATCCTTTTGGTTGTCGTGTTTTTCCTTGTTTACGGGATTATGCTACTAACAAGTTCTCTGCTCGCAGTTTACCTTGCATATTTATTGGATTCTCATCTCGGCATAAAGGTTATCGGTGTCTAGACCCGACCACTTCCCGTATCTACATCACACGCCATGCATGTTTTGATGAGTCGTGCTTTTCCATGGTGCCTTCTTCCTCGGCCCGTCCGCTCGCCAAATTGGACATCTCGGGTTTCTTCAAACCGCATGCAGCCTGCACTCCGACAGCGCCGTCGTCAGCTTCGCCGCTGGCTGCCTCAACACAAGCCCCAGGTACATCTATGCCTTGTCCTATTTGTGTTGATAATCTCCCTACGCCTGCAGCTGCTCCAACCTCGCCTGAGCTAGTCACACCCGTGGCTCAACCTGATCCGCCGGTAGCTCCGGCTGGTCACCATATGATCACTCGTGCTCGTGCTGGGATCTTTAAGCCTCGGCATATTGCATATTATGCTTCCACCGACCTACACACGGCTCTTCTCTCTGCTTCCGAACCAAAGGGATTCAAATTTGCCTCCAAAAACCCGCTCTGGCTCGCTGCTATGTCCGATGAGATGAATGCTCTACATCGAAATCGGACTTGGGAGCTTGTTCCTACGCCTCCTAATTGCAACATTGTGGGTTGCAAGTGGTTTTTCCGAACTAAATTCCGCTCTGATGGGTCGATCGACCGCCACAAAGCTGGCCTAGTGGCTCAAGAGTTTTCTCAGATTCCTGGTATTGACTTCTCTCACACATTCAGCCCGGTAGTCAAAGCAGCCACAGTTCGGGTTATTCTATCTCTTGCCATCACCAACTGCTGGCCGCTTCATCAGCTTGACGTCAAAAATGCTTTCCTCAATGGTAATCTCTCCATTCCTGTTTATATGTCTCAACCTCCTGCTTTTGTTGATTCCAGATTTCCGAATCATGTCTGTCTTCTCAAGAAGGCGTTATACGGACTCAAGCAAGCCCCTCGTGCCTGGTTTCACCATTTGAGCTCCTTTCTCTTGGACGTTGGCTTCTCTTGTAGCAAAGCAGACACTTCGCTCTTCATCCTTAGTCGCGGCCCCTATCTTCTATATTTATTGGTCTATGTTGATGATATCATTCTCACTGGTAATAATGCCTCTTATATTTCGGCCTTTATCTCCCGTATGCACAAGGAATTCGCCATCACAGATATGGGCACTCTCAGTTATTTTCTGGGTTTGGAAGTAACTTATACTCCTACGGGTTTAATTCTTTCTCAAGCGAAGTACGCCAAGGATATTCTGGAACGTTCGGACTTACTTGACGCAAAACCGGTAGCTACTCCGCTTCCCACCGACATCTACCTTTCTCAGGACGGTGTCGCCTATGAAAATGTCACAAACTACAGATCTTTGGTTGGTGCTCTCCAATATCTAACTATTACTCGCCCGGATATTGCCTTTGCTGTTAATCTGGTTAGTCAATTCCTCCAGTGCCCTACTATTGATCATCTTCTAGCTGTCAAACGGATTCTTCGATACGTCAAGGGCACTTTATCTCACGGTTTAATCTTCTCTCGGGCGGCTTCATGTGACCTCGTCGCCTACTCCGATGTGGACTGGGCTCGCTGTCCTGACACCCGTCGTTCAACTTATGGCTATGCAATTTTCTTAGCAGGTAATCTTGTCTCATGAAGCGCAAAGAAACAACCAACTGTCTCTCGTTCCAGCTGTGAATCAGAATACAGGGCCATGGCAAATACAGCTGCTGAAATCATCTGGCTCGCATCACTGCTAAAAGAACTTCGGGTCCCTCTCACTCGCCCGCCTCAACTCTTCTGCGACAACAAGAGCTCCATCTTTCTCACACAAAATCCTATTGCTCATAAGCGGGCGAAGCACATCGACATCGATTACCACTTCGTTCGTGAATTGGTTCAAGCAGGAAAGCTACAGACAGAGTTCATTGCGACTGATCTACAAATCGCGGACGTCTTCACTAAAGCTCTACCACGGCCTCTCTTCGAATTCTTCCGCAGCAAGCTCAAGATCGATGTCGTTCCACACACTGCGATGCCTTCGCTTGAGGGGGGATGATAGAATATAAGATATATTCATATTTAGGGTTTTGTATCTAGGGTTTCATATTTTTACATATCTTGTATCTTTTTCATATCTTTTTGTTCCCTATTTATATTCATCAATAAACACTTTTACGTTTGCGAAAAACCCTATCACCCTTTTTCTTGTTCAAATCCGATGTTAAATAAGGACATATTATTTACAATTAAATGTCATATCTTTTCTCTTTTCAGTACGTCTTGTCTTTATTTGCATGCATTCGGGTCCGGTCTGTAGTCTCTTCCAAATCACCTTCTAGGCGATGGGGTACCGTGTTTAAGGAGTGATGCGAGTGTCTGTCTGGGTTGATTGCCTCCACTTCGGGTGGTACGATCGCCGTACCGAGTCTACTCGGGCTTCACTTGATGCCAGATAGATCCCACCGTCTGTGGTTGATGTGTCGAGCCACTGGACTGTTCGATGAGATGCCGTTCAATCACGTAATGGGCCTAGAATGGACTTAGCCATTGTGGGACACAACATATTTTATGTATTCCCTTTGTCCCGGTTTATTAGGCTCTTTTCTTTTCGGCATGGAAATTAAGAGTTGTGAGTGTAGAATGAGTTACTGGAATGAATATTTTATTGTTGGGTGTGAAAAAGTTGCAATTTTTGGAAAGGGTCCAATTTAGTTGGGACGCCCGATCTGGTAAAAGGTCTATTCTGGTGGAACGGGGGGAGTACAAATTTAATGTATTATTATTGGAATTCTTTCAATGATCTCACCGACGTCTTAGAGAACATATGTCTCGCAATAGACTCATCCAATTCATATTAGTTTCGCTAATGATCAGGCTTTATTTGGTTGTTAGCTTTGATTAGATTATGAAGATCTGATCTAATTACTATGGTTATGGTTGCAATCTAATTTGTCTCAATAATTTTCTTATAAGAAAAAACTTGAATACTTGTAAATCTGATTGGATATATTGGTTAGAGGTTGACCTAAAAAAGGTACCCTTACTTTTAAATGGGCAAGAGATTTAAGCTAAATATTTCTTTTATCTTAATTTAATATATAAAATTAAAGCTTCCAATTTAATGACATGATCCGCGTAAAACAATGCATAATTACCTTTTAATTACTTCAAACTTGTATTTCTGTATATTATTGTACTCGAACACTATACTCGACACTATGTGGAAGCTCAAGGGGTCGGCCGCTCCTATGGTATTTTGAAATTTTTTTATATGCATGTATTTTTTTAAAATAAAATAAATTTATATGATGTCGATTCCATAAAATTACGATCGAACCCCACAATACTCGAGCTCTACATCCGCCCCTGCTCATAACTTATTTAATGACGTAATGAAATATAACTTAAAAAAAAGGCTAAATGTTGTAGTGTAGCTAGGGGCAAAGTGGAAATACTCGTAAGTTTATAATCAGAGGAAAAAAAATAAGTGTTGACAAAAATTTAATCGAAATATTTCTTCAAAATAATCATTACTATTCATTCATTCATTAATTCAAAATAAATTAAGGGATCATGAGATTTATTTCTTATTTATTTACTGAACTTAATTTTCATCTAAGTCGTTTTCTATATTAAAAATGGATTCAATACTAAAACTCGCTTTGTGATAATTTGGAATAAATTCAAACCTTTCATTTACATTAATTTTAATTATTTTAAGTATTTTTAATTTATTATCAAAAAAATGTCGTATTATATATTAAACATAACCTTTTTTTATTACAAATATTTTGCATAGTACGAATCGATCACACCATTTAAACTGCCTCATTTATCAACCATAAATGATGAGAGTGTCTACAATATCACGTGATTTAAAATAATGAAGAAGCTACCAAATAAATTAATATTAATGTTAACATAATTCATTTTTGTTAAAGATTGATAATTTTCTATCTACAAAACTAGAGTGATAAATGATGGGCTGGAATTACGTTCCACAAGAACTTGAATTTTGAGAATATATTAGTAATATTTTTCCCATGTGAGAATTGGGATGCATTTCATTTTCGGATGAATGTGTGGTGAGAATTGATAAACAAGTGTGACAAGAATAACGCTATCTTTTGTTCCATCTTTATGAGATAATGTTGTATATTTTGGTCATTCAAATTATATTATATTTGTTGTGGATATTTCTTGCGTGGGATAATGGAGCCCAAGAACAATTAAATTGACGATATAATTAGAAACACGAATTGAAAGGCAGGCGAAAATGTCAATCACGGAGAATTTGAGCAAGTACAAGGAATTAGATGGAATTTAACAAGTATAACAAGAAATGAAGTGAATACAATATAAATCGTGCTATGTCGAGCTATAACTCTTATGCCTGTTCTTGTTTTTTCATCGGTTCCGAGATCATGCTCTTCCAGAAATATATATATCCTCTTTAGACAACGCTCCCTTCTTTAATGCCGTGATTTCCGCCGAGCTTTTACTGCTAATTCGCCCGTTTCGTGATTTAAAAGATCCATTTTCCCTTATTTACACCTACTTTTAATGTCGAGCTCCGATGTTAAATCTCCATGGATCGAACAATTCGACCATTATCGTTCGACCTATGATAATGAACTTTTGACTCGAAGGTCGGCCCATGTATCGAATGGGCTTTCGTCGTTCATAATTTTCAGCCTCAACAATAGCCACCTCGACTTATCAAGTTACTTCCAAAAGAAGCTTGGTAAGTCGAGCTCAATTTCGAGAGTATTCACAGACGTATGGCTCATCAAATTCTCTGAAGAAAATCTGGATTAATGAGATATCGTATTCAGACATCTTTTCGGCTGGAAGAATCGATTCCTCTGTGGGGATGTCTTCCGATTCGTACTATTCCGTAAAATAGTGACGAATGCCGGCGAACATGGCCCGAATCCATAGTTCGCATTTTTCCTGACAGTTCGGGATTCTGTCGTATAAGCCATCTGGTTTTACTCTTCAAAATGGATTTGCGACGTATGATCAGAGTCCGATTTTTATCGAGGCACTGTTAATACTTAAATCGATATTTAGCTGAAGCGTTTTGAATTTCCCGCCCACTAGCACAACAATGGCATTTGCGTAATTTCCGGAAAAATTACGGGCTAATTACCGGAAGTCAAACAGTCGCATCCCCTTTTAAACGTTTCCCAAGAATCACTTCCTTCATCTTCCTGCAACACTCCTTCGTCTTCATTTCCCCGATCAGAAATTCCATCGTTCGAGGTTCAGGTAACGTACTTCATCCTTATATATCTTTTATATATGTTTTCATAATCGCATTTTATACCCTTATTCCGCTTTTCCGCACATCGTTCGCTAGATTTTGATTCTGATTTTCCTCGATCATTCACTCTTTTTGATTAGGTTTTAGCCCCTGTCCACTCAATATCGCCGTCGCTTAGAAACAACATGGCCCACGATTCTGATACCCATATCCCAACACCGCCTTTCACCCCCTCTCCCGAAAGGGATCCTTCCATCAATCTAACCGCCCAACCAAATTGGGATTTAATCTTCCAAAACCCAGAAACATCGTGCCGTCCCGGGAAGGAGAAAATCATAGCTGAGGCGTCTGAAGAACTCCCATCATCTTCTGACTCTGAAGACGACACCCCTATCGCCGAGACCTTCTACCGTCTGGAAACAACTCTGAAACCCGCAGAAACTGGCGATCCGGACCATCAACTTCCCGACAGGACATCTGCCCATCCGTTGGTCGTCGGTGGGTGGAAGCTTCCCAAAGATTGGTCCACACATAGAGTCCTTGGGGCCATTTCTTCGATTACTAGGGACGACATGCTTGCCCTGGCTGATTTCGTTCCATGCTTGGGGGCCGCCTACATCTGTACCAAGCAAAACCGAAGGTGTTTCGACCCGCCGGCTGGCTTCGCAGCCTTCTATATTGCCGCGATGGAGAATGGAGTTGGCCTCCCGATCCATCCCTATTTTAGCGAAGTCCTGGCCTCTTACAATATTAGTCCTTTTCAACTAGCCCCCAACAGTTGGTGCCACCTAGTTGGGGTATTCTTAGTTTGGATGGACTTAGGTTTAGGCCTTCCCACAGTCCGGGAGTGGCATTATATGTATAGAATGAACCAATGTCGCAACAAACATTATTTCTACTTCACCAGATGGAAGACATGACGAACACCTCTTGTACAGAAACCTCCGACGAACTCCCCTAATTGGTGGAATACATACTTTTTCCTTAAACTCGATCCCTCGAACCCCGAATTCATTAGCCGTGGAGGAACTCCAATAAGTAGGTCATTTATTTAAATGTTTACCATTTGTCTTTGTACTAACTTTACCCCTTTTTGCAGTGCAAGAGAGAACGATCCTCTCCCCTTCCGAGCAAGCAAGGATCGACCATGCTTACGACATCAGCATCAGCGATCGTGAGTGGCGCAAGCTTCAACTTGGTCGATTCATGACCGCTCATCACTTCCTGGATCATAACTACCACATCAACAACCTTCCGGATAGCATGAGGAGTCACGGTCCTTCCACTGAACAGGTCGCTCGAGCCTTGCGAGAAAAGAAGAGAGCCCGAGAAGAACTCGAACTGAAACGCCGCGAGGAGAACCCTCCAAAGAGATCCGCCACTTCATTGAACCAACACCCCCCTACTCCACCTCCGATCAAGCCCTCAGATCCTCCAAAGGACACTCGCCACACCCCTGCATCGGACTCTTCCCGCAAGGAGTCCGATCGCAAAAAGGAAAAAGAAGGGGGCCATCCGACCGTCGCCTCCGTGCTTTAGATAAAGAATCCTCTGATCGGGACAAGGACTTCGATCCAAAGGAGAATTTGGACAGGTCTCTGATCAGGTTGCAGACGGCTCTAGCCAATGCGAAGGTCGATTCGTTCCTTGTCCATGCCCGAAAACTGCTACTCAACCCACCCCCACAAGATCCTTTGGCTGGCGCTTTGTTCAATAGGCTCGCCCGCTTCGAGCAGCGCCAACTAGAGGTAACCCATGTACTAGTTTTTCGTTCTCTTGTCATTGTTTCTACTTTTAATGAGTACTAATTTGTAACGCCCCCATCTGACCTTCCAATATGGAGCCGCGTTACATTGATGTTTCAGGTTTTCGAAGTGCAATCCAAATAGACAATAAGACAAAGACTTCAAATTAAATCATAAAATAATTTAACAGTTAAGAAATCCTTCGAGTCTTGAAACATAAACAGAATCTCAGTCTTTAAAACATTAAAAGGGAAGGGTTTTCAGAGAGCGGTGCAGCTGTGTGTATAGCGTGATGGTGACATGTATATGAAGATACATGTCACAGGATCTGTAAATTTTCAAAAACACACTTATTCTCCTTCTTCTGCTTACACCTGCTACCTCTATTCCTGCTGCTTAACCTGCACGATTTAGAAATATCGCGAGGGCTGAGTACTTTCGTACCCAGTGAGAAACATGCCAAAAACATACATTATATAGAAAACATGCTATGCAACTCACACAACTAAACACGGGGTTTTGTTGAAAAGAACCGTGTTAGCCAAAACATTTTATTCCACATGTGTTATTTTAAATGTTATCATATCTGTGTCAGGGTTGTAACTGGAAGTTGGCCGACTTCCAAGTTACGATGATCAGTTAGGAATGAATAAACACTCAACCTACTGTCATCTAGAGTGCACTAGTCTCAGAAATCCTTGTTGAGACCCGATCGCTTATTAATCACAATTCATACTCATTCACCAACATTCTCATCCACAATTCCACATTCACGTATAACAAATTCCACCTTATATCTTCCAATTCCCATCATGTGGAATCGCTATTCCATATGTACTAATTGAGTTCTAGGGCAGTTATGAGAACCTGGTTCCAAACTCATTAGTTATTCTCTCTTATCGTTGGGAAACGACAGAGGACAGATAATGATAACACAAAACAAGCATAGCAGTTTCATTTTAAATCAAAACATTTTACACACTTTTAAAAGAAAACACGCATTTTGGTTTATAGTTGAAATAGTTTCCCACCTGATGTTTGGCTTTAATTATGGATGTTTCCGCTAACTTGAGCTCACTCCTCCGACTTTCAACTTCCTACAAACAATCAAGGTTCACCAAATTAGGACGGACGATCTAGGACATTAACGAGTTCAATTAGAATCGGATAATCATCTCATATTTGCCTCAATCCTAATATGATTCTCATAATTCCCTTCAATCGCATTCAACATCGTCATACTCGTAATCCAAAACCGAACACCTATCAAATCATATTTTCATGCTTAACATGCTTTCCATTTCATATATTAAACTTAGGAATTGAAAGAATTCGAAAAGGGATGAAAAATAGCTCAAAAACCAAGTTTTATATTTTAAGGCCGCAGCCCATCCCGACCGGAATGAGTCCGTCCCGACCGGGATGGACAATTTTCAAAAATTTCCCTCTGGCCGTGCTTCATCCCGAGCGGGATCCATCCCATCCCGAACGGGATGGTCCTGCTCCTGCACGCCATTTCGCCGCGACTCGTCCCGAGCGGGATGCTTCCGTCCCGTTCGGGATGCGTCGTCTTCTCCGACGAACTCGCCGGTTTCCACCCTGAAACTCAACATATCTACCATTCTAACCAACCGATTACACATGCAATCGTATATATCAACTCCCCAGACCACAAGGAACACGATTCTAGCCTTTCAAACATGAATTTAATCACCAAAACGAAGGGTGAAAAATGCTCACCGGAAAACTCCTCTCACGGCGGCGGCACTTGATTCCGACAACCAAATTGACTTTCCAAGCTACCCGAATGCTCTCTACACGATGGGGAACACGAATCTAATATCAAAACATGGATTAATGGCCGGAAAATCGAGATTCAAACAATTAAACATAAATTCTCACAAAACCACCCACCTCAACTTCTCTCTTCGATATCTCGGCCGTTCCTCGTCCTCTCGGAGCCCACGAGTACTCAAAACGAAGCTGGGAACGAGAGCTTTCAAATGGTGGTAGCCGCTCGGTCAGGTGTGGCTGGAGTTGGCCGGAAATATCGCCGGAAGGTGGTCTGACGGGTTTGGGGTGGGGTTTTGGAATTGGGGAAAAAAACACTTTCTCTCTCTCTAGCTTATAATATAAGGTGGAGTAGGATTATAAAGTATGATTCCACCTTAGAAAATTATTTCCCCTCTCACATTATAATTCCCCATCATATATACATATTTGTATATTTCCAAATACCATTTCCATTATTTTCATAATTCTCCTCAATTTCCAATATTCCATCTTACATTATAACATCACTTCCCTTCTCATAATATAAATTCTAGTATACATGTATGTCCAAAATCCAATATTAATTTCAACATTTCATAATCCACCTTATCACTTCCCAATAAATCTTGATAATTCCTCAAGAATAATAATATTCTCAACTCCATAATTTAATCAAATTCTCCAATCATAAACGATTAAATATGAACGCCTTCAAATTCCGGAAATTCTCATGAATAATTCGATTAAATGATCCAACAGCTTAATTTCATACGGGGTATTACATAATTCTCAGGATGCAATGGAGTTCGACAAGATCCATCGCGAGATCAAAGCTTTCGAGGACAAATGTGCCGAGGAAATCTTGAAACTTCGGGGTGAGGTTGAAAGCCAAAGGAAAAAGGTTGCTGCCCTGGAGGAGAAGCTAGATGAGACAGAAGGCAATGCCGTCGCCTTTGTTGTGAGGGCCAACAGCGCTGAAGCGGAGCTCAAAGCATGTCAGGGCGAACTGGAGAACTCGAAGAGGAAATACGAAGCCGACATCACAGTGCTCTCCAGCGACATCCAGAAGAGGGGGAATCAGCTCAAGGCTATGCAAGAGCAACTTACTGCCAAAGAGGAGGAGCACAAGGCCGAACTAAAAACCTGCCAAGACGAGATTGCACGCCTTAAGTCTGGTGAGGGCCTCGACTTCGAGTCTATCATCCAGACTCCGTACTTCGCTGACACCTACGAGGTAATTACCCTTAGCACTTCAATTCTCTCTCCTTAACCTCAGTTTTTTCACAATCGATCTTCCTGTCACACTTACAGACTCTCGCCGAACAGGTCGATCAAGAAATCAGAGGGAAGATTTCCTCTCGATTCCCAGACCTTGACTTAAGCATTCTGGATGAGACCCCCCAGACTGAGCAAGACCCCAATTCCAGCAACCCCAAGCAGCAGAAGAGCGGTGGCAAACAAACATGGATGCATGAATCCTTCTTTTACTTTATGTCAAACAATTACGTATTTTTTTGTTTACGCAGACAATCTTCTCTCTTTCAGCTTTAACCATCGTACTTTTATTAATATCGAATGCCTGCTTACATCGGTTATATGATGATTCCTTGTGATATTGTCTGCCTTTCGTTCGCATTATTATTCTGCACAGAGAATTTTGAGGTTAGGATGGGCGATGCCGTAGCATCGCCCCTCCGACGCTCAAGTTAGTATGGGTATCAATTTTAAAGCATAGGAAATAGATGAGTTAGAATATACTTATCTGGCTCATGTTCGAACTGGGCTATATCTTAGAAATAATACTTCTTTAGATGTCTCACGTTCCAGCTATTCGCGATCTCTCGACCATCATGATCTTCCAATCGATATGCTCCTCGCCCGACCACCCGTGTTACTTTATACGGCCCCTCCCAGGTCGGCGCGAGCTTTCGTACGCTTTTATCCTTCGTGTTTTGAAATACTTTCCTCAGTACCCAATCTCCTTCTCAAAAAGTTCGAAGCCTAAGCTTCCGATTATAAATTCTCTCAACTTGTGATCTCCTCTGAGCCATCATCAACAAGGCTTGGTCTCTTCGTTCATCCAATAACTCTAAATTTTTGAGTAACTTATCATTATTGCATGCTTCGTCACATAGTTCGACTCGCAAATTCCTCGCCCTTGTCTCCACGGTTATAACCGCCTCCTCCCCATATGCCAATGCAAAAGGAGTGCTTCCAGTGGCGACGCATGGCGTGGTTTTGTATGACCAAAGAACTCCGGGAAGTTCATCGACCCATCCGATTTTAAGTGCATGCAACCTTTTCTTCATTGTAGCCATAATAGTTTTGTTTGACAACTCGGCTTGCACATTCGCCTCTGGATAGCATGGTGTAGAGAAGACCAACTTAATCCCATACTGATCACAGAACTCCCGAACTCTTCTACCAGTAAATTGAGTCCCATTATCGGTCCTGATCTCCTTGGGTATTCCAAACCGGCACAATATATTCGTCCAAAGGAACTTTATAACTTCTGGTTCGCGCACGTTACGAAATGATTATGCTTCGACCCATTTAGTGAAATAGCCCATCGCGACAAGCAAATACTCTTTCTGGCCCGTGCTCTTTGGGAGTTTTCCTACAATATCCATTCCCCATGCCATGAAGGGCCACACAGGTACCGCCGCATGGAGCGGTTCCGCATACTTTTGCACAGTTACTTCGAACCTTTGACAGGCCTCGCAATTTCTCACATCTTCCCTCGCATCCTTTCGTAAGATGGGCCAATAGAAAACTGCTGATATGACTTTATGGACCAGAGTTCGAGCCCCTTGGTGACTTCCGCAATCCCCTTCGTGAATTTCCATTAAAACGACAGGAATCGCCCCATCGTGAACACATTTCAAGAGAGGTCCTTCCAACGATCGCCTATATAGTTTGCCGTCATAAATCACATACTTGGCCGAAGCCCGAGCTACCCGAGCTACCTCTGCCTTATCCTCTGGGAGTATTCCCTCTTTGATGTATCGTAGTATAGGGTCAATCCAGGTTCTGACTCGTTGTATCTCGTTTACCTCATGGAAATTCTGGATTATCGACTCGTCTACCCATGTCACGGGTACCGATTTCTCCCGCCTTTCCTGCTGAGAAGAGGCCAAGTTTGCCAATGCATCCTCCTCCACATTTTCTTCCCTGGGTATATGTCGTATTTCAAAATTGTCGAAGTCAGCGCTGACTCGCCGGGCAATCTCGTAGTACTTTACCAAACGTGGCTCCTTGACTTGGTACTGATTGTCCATTTGGGAGACCACCAACTGTGAGTCGCCGCGTACTTGCAGACGCTGCACACCCAATTCCCTTGCCAATTGCATTCCCCGTATGAGAGCTTCGTACTCCGCTTCATTATTTGTGACATCGAAATTAAGTCGAATTGCACGTTCAAACTGTTCTCCCCAGGGACTATATAGTTTTAGCCCAACTCCATTTCCATTTATATTACTGGATCCATCGACCTGAAGGACCCACGGATCATGCCCTAGTTCTGACACTTCTATCTGTGCTACCTCTCTTTCTGCCTCGAGCTGTAAGTTCACCGAATATTCTGCCACAAAATCAGCCAGAGCTTGAGATTTTATCGCGATCCTTGGTTCTAACTTGAGCCCAAAACCGCCGATTTCAACTGCCCATTTAAGTAATCTCCCTGACAGACTAGGTTTAGAGAATACACTTCGAAGCGGGTATGATGTAACAACTTTGACTGGATGGGCCTCGAAATACGGCCTCAACTTTCGCGACGCTACCACTATGACCAAGGCCAGTTTCTCCAAGGCCGTGTACCTCCGTTCTGCATCGAGCAAAGGTTTGCTTGCATAATGAACATGATGCTGTCTCCCTTGATACTCCCTTACTAAGACCGATCCGACGGCATGGTCCGAAACCGACAAGTATAGTAACAAAGGCTCTCCTTGTTTAGCCTTAGATAACAATGGTGGGCTCGACAAATAATCCTTAAGTTGCTCGAATGCCTTCGAGCATTCTTCCGTCCATTTAAAAAATTTCCCCTTCCGTAGGGTTCGAAAGAAGCTATGCGTTCGATCCGAATATCTCGAATTAAACTGACTTAGCGCCGCCAATCTTCCAGTCAATTTCTGCACCTCTTTCGGACTTCGCGGATGTGCCAGATCCTTTATCGCCTTTATCTGCACTGGATCGGCCTCTATCCCTCGACTAGTCACCATGTATCCTAAGAACTTTCCCGATGCAACTCCAAAAGTACACTTTGCAAGATTCAACTTCATATTATACTTTTTTAAAATATCGAAGGCTTGAATCAAATCCCGCACATGCTCGCTTGCCTTCCCAGACTTCACCAGCATGTCGTCAATATAAACTTCCATGGTTCTCCCAATGAGTTGCTCGAACATTTGATTCACCAGCCGCTGATAAGTCGACCTTGCATTTTTGAGTCCGAAGGGCATTACCTTGTAGCAATAAATTCCCCTGTTGGTCATGAACGCGGTTTTTTCTTGATCATCTGGATGCATCATAATCTGATTATAGCCCGAGAACGCATCCATGAAGCTTAGCAACTCATGCCCAGCAGTGGCATTCACAATGCTATCTATGTGTGGCAGAGGGTACGGATCCTTTGGACAAGCTTTATTCAGATCTGTGTAATCGACGCACACGCGATTCTTCCCATTTTTCTTTTTTACTACAACCACGTTGGCTAACCAGGTCGGGTATTTTACTTCTCTTACGGATCCGATCTCTAGTAGTTTTTGAATCTCTTCATTTATGGCATCATTCTTATCTGGAGAGAACTTCCGCCTTCGTTGTTGTACGGGCCTTGCGCTTGGATATACTTGAAACTGGTGAGTCATCACCTTTGGGTCTATACCAACCATATCTTTGTGGGACCAGGAAAATACCGCACGCTCTTTAGATAGGAAATCCACGAGCTCTTCACGAACTTTAGGATCGAGTTCGGATCCAATATTTGTTCTCTTGGAAGGGTCCGCTGGATCAAGTTCCACCTCCATTGTTCCTTCCGTCTCGCCCCTCATCGCTTTAACTGGTTCTGGCGGGAAATGTTGCTGCGAGCACACCGCTTTGAAACTCGCGTAGTAACATTCCTTAGCTACACTTTGTTCTCCCTTGATAGTACATACTCCATCTGAAGTCGGGAACTTAACCAGTTGATGATACGTAGAGGGGACCGCCTTGAGTTGGTGAAGCCATGGGCGTCCCAATAATGCATTGTATGCGCTGGGCGCGTCGATGATCATAAACGCCACATCATACCGGACTCCTCCGCAATGGGTAGGTAAGGTCACGCTCCCCGCCGTCATTTGCACTCCTCCGTTAAACCCGATCAGAGGGGTCTGATTTCGTACTATCCTCTCCTCAGGTAGCTTCATTTCTTTGACCGCATGATGGAAGAGGATGTTCGCCGAGCTCCCATTATCCACTAGGATCCGTTTGACGAGACAATCTGAGACTTGTAAGGAAATTACGAGCGCATCGTCGTGGGGATGCGTGGCCTCCGGGACATCTTTCTCCGTAAATGCGATCGTCCTATGAGTTACGGGGGCGGGGACTATCTGCGCCTTGGTAGGATTCTGCCTCCTCGCTCTTTTGGCTGCTGATCTGGTGACCCCGCTGATCTCCGAACCTCCGGTTATGCAATTTATAGTTCGAGTAGGAGCAGGCTGCTTGTCAGACCGGTTCTCTTGGGTTTGCTCCGAAGTGGTTTGCTTTTCGCGAGTCCAAGTCATCTTCCCTTTATCTGATAGAAACTCTGTCAGTATTCCTCGTTTTAATAAATCGAGCACCTCCAGCTGTAGGGCCCGACAATCCGCCGTGTTATGACCATGGTCACTGTGAAAATCGCAGAACTTCTTTGGATCTCTCATGGAGGGGTCAGTCTTCATTCTCGGTGGCCATTTCACCTTGTGTGACTTTTGGCGAAGTACGCTTTGTACCAGTTCTGCGGGCTCAATAGCGAGTGTATACTCCGGCACGCAGGTAGTCAAAGTGTTGATGTGGGGTGGCCTGCTTCCGGACGGGCGATTGTAGGGATGCGGTCGTGCGGGTCGGCGGTCACGCTGTTCAGGCCGACGCTCCTCCCGTCCGATTACCGGTTGTCCACCACGTCTTGCCCTACGGTAGGGCTCGTCCTCTTCCCACTTGATCAATGCCCATGCTCTGTTAAGCGCGTCATCCATGGTCTGGCAAGGGTAGATCGATAGCTCCCGATACAAGTCGGAATCGACATCCAAACCTTTAGTGAAGGCTCGTACCGCGGTACTGTTTGGGCAATTCGGGACCGCTACTAATTCCTTATTGATCCTGGACAGATATGCCCTCAGTGACTCTCCGGGCTTTTGAATTATGGCATACAAATCATCCGGGTGTTTGTCAAGCTTCCGACTACTTGAATACTGACAGAGGAATAGTTGATGTAACTCAGCAAACGTCGAGATCGATCCCCTCGGCAAACTAATAAACCACTGTAAAGCCGGACCGGTGAGGCTCGATCCAAAGCTTTTACACATGCAAGCCTCATGTCGAGCGCTAGGGATCGCTAGCGCGAACATCTTCTGCTTATAAACCGCGACATGATTCTCTGGATCCGTAGTGCCGTCATAGAGCACAAAGCTCGGGGGGTGAAACGGTCTGGAAGTTCGGCCTCTACGAGCTCTGGTGTAAACGGTGATTCCGCGTAGCTTTCTCGCGGGATAGTTCGCTCCGGGGGTGGCAACCCCGGTACCCTGGCGATCAAGGACTCGAAATAACTGAGTCGTTGTTCAAACCGTCGTTCCAGTTGCGTCAATGCTGACCCTCCTACATGGTTAGGAGTCAGCTGTCTGGGGTTGGTGTTCGGTTCTATTATCGTACCCGGTGTCCTTTGATTAGCCTCGTCTTCGGTAGCCCGGTTGAATTCATCCCGTAGATCATGGGCAGCGAGCGTTCGGGCCCTATTCGAGCTCCCGGGCACTTCCACTATTGGATGGATCGCCAATTGGTTCAACCGGCGGTTATCCTGCTCAACGGCCTGGCACTTCTGGGTTACAGCCTCAACTTGAGCTCCCAACCTTTCCATTACTCCTCGAGCTGTCTGGACCTGACCTATCAATTGCGCCACATATGGGTCTTGCATCAACGCGGGCGACGGCGGCGGAAAGGACAGTTCGTTGATCGGGGTCATGTTGAAGGCTCGCCTCATATCGTCCAAGGACCCGTGAGGTTGATCCGTTCCGCGTTCGCCTGCGGTAGAGCGTCCTCGCCCTGTTCCTAGTTGCAGACCATGTCCCTAATTTGACCCTCTTCCAGCTCCGGGAGGCACGACTCCTCCTGTTGGAGGAACAGTTCCACCAGTGGCGAGTTCACGATTTTCGTCTTCCGCCATCCCTGCACGAATTGTTAGCGTAAACCTTGTTCTTGGGCCCCACCGTGGGCGCCAAATTGTTGTGGATATTTCTTGCATGGGATAATGGAGCCCAAGAACAATTAAATTGACGATATAATTAGAAACACGAATTGAAAGGCAGGCGGAAATGTCAATCACGGAGAATTTGAGCAAGTACAAGGAATTAGATCGAATTTAACAAGTATAACAAGAAATGAAGTGAATACAATATAAATCGTGCTATGTCGAGCTATAACTCTTATGCCTGTTCTTGTTTTTTCATCCGTCCTGAGATCATGCTCTTCCAGAAATATATATATCCTCTTTAGACAACGCTCCCTTCTTGAATGCCGTGATTTCCGCCGAGCTTTTACTGCTGATTCGCCCGTTTCGTGATTTAAAAGATCCATTTTCCCTTATTTACACCTACTTTTAATGTCGAGCTCCGATGTTAAATCTCCATGGATCGAACAGTTCGACCATTATCGTTCGACCTATGATAATGAACTTTTGACTCGAAGGTCGGCCCATGTATCGAATGGGCTTGTGTTTTAAATGGGCTTTCGTCGTTCATAATTTTCAGCCTCAACAATATTCAATAAATTCTGAGATTTACAAATACTAATATTAACTTGTGTTATATACCAATATTATTTGCAATACATACACACACAGCACAAGTATAGCTCACTGGTGTATCTAGAAATGTATAATCGAGTGTATAATATTTGAATAAGATAAAATGAATAAACATTATATAAAGAGGAAATATTAGAAATAGCCATTTTTCTTTTAAAAGAACCTTAAATAGCCAATGTTAAGAATTGACCAAAATTAGGTGAACTTACACAAATAACCTTACTTTGACCTAATTTTTAAGCGTTTTTTATTCCAAATATTATTATTCTAATGATTCAATATTTTTCACTCACATTAGTAGAAAAAACATATTTACCGGTATAGAATTTGATATTCTATTCAGTTTGATTTTATATTTATGAATAATATATTAAGAAAATGTTTGCGACATCAATCAATGTTAACATTTTAGATTTTGACTCTTATGTGCAATCATGTTAAATTAAATGAAATTAAAAAATTTATCTTATGACATGTTCAGTCATTTACGATTTATAAAAATAAATTATTATATTTGAAATTCCATTTGTGACTTGAAAATGTTGTTAGGGATCGAGTTCGTTTTATATTTAACATTTGCTATCACAAATTAATTTTGATTTAGTTTATTATCACAAATTAATTTCATTTCGTTACTATTTGACATTTCTATCACTAATCAACTCCCATTTGCAGTCATAATTAAAAAAGTAAAATTAATTATGTTTGCTATCAAAAGTTATTAATTGGTGATTTGCTATCCGAAATGAAAAAAGTGTAGTTTTGCTATCACAAATTAATTTCTTAGTGTTCTTGTTTGAGATCAACATTTTATTAGATTCAAATTTATGTTTGTGATTTGGACTACTCATTTGCGATTGAGTCACATCCATTTAAGATTACGATTCAAATTTTTTAGATATCTTGTATTTGTAATTAATAATTTTAAATTTAATGAAATGTGTTAACCTTTGCGGTTTGAATTTTTTTAGATATTTTCTTATTTTTAGACAATAATTTAAACTTAATAAAATATATTTGCGATATGTTTGTAATTTCAACTTTTTAGATATTTCTTATTTTTGGATAATAAATTCACTAATACCATTATTAATTTTAAAAAGATTTCTCAATGTTTGAAAGCTTGCGCAATTAACCTTGCTAAAAAACAAGATTTCGGACAGATTAAAATTTTTTGTGGAAATCCAAATTAAGAAATATGTCATTATATTTAAAAAGTTGAGGGTATTTTTGAAAAATGCTTATTCTTGAAATGCATACATAAAAAGTGGTTATTTATGGTTTTAATATAATGAAATAGGCTATTTAGAGTTTTAACTCTTATATAAAAATATATATATAAATAATACTAACTATATATTTATTTAATAAAAAGAATATTCTTTTTGGGGTACGAGTTTACCCCATTTGAATAGGTAGATTCGCCTCGGGTATGGCTTGTTATAAAAGATGTTGATATGACTCATATATGTAAACTAAGTAGGTAAAAGGCAGATGCCCACGAGTTAATTGAGCAAAGTTTTGTATAGTAAGGAGAACGAACTGAGGTTGCAGCGTGGAGTCCTTGCGGTATGGTATGTGTTATATTAGTCTTCCATTATACCTCAGGGTTAATATAAATACATTGTATTTGTACTGTAACTTCTGTTAAAACATAGTAATAAAAATTGATCCTCTCCTGTGGATATAAGCAATTACCAAACCACATATTCTTTTGTTGCCTGTTTTACAATTCTGGTTTATAATTCATATGTTAAGTAGTTAATTTTTCACAACAAAAGAGTATCATTTAATATGATGAAATGTTATTTATAGTAAATAAATAAATGTTTATATATTATTTAAATTATTATTGTTGAGGTTCAATTTTACGATATAATGAAGTCCACAAAATAGTTAACGAGAATGACAGAAATTGCTTAAAGGAACAAGTAAATGAAAGAATAAGCTTATCTAATTGGAGTAGTGTAAGTGGTGCAGGTCTGTCGAAGACGGGAGTTGATCAGACGCCAGAATCGAGCCTCGACAATATGAGTCAACAAGAGAGGATAAAATGACAGAATTTTTGCTCTTAATTTTGTAAAGAGAAGTGAATGCTATAAGAAAATGAAGTTGATAGAGCAAGAAGGGGCCATTACAGAATTTTGAACCTAACCTAATCCTACAAAAAATGTTGAGGCTCCCCCTTTTCTCAAAGTAGCTCATCGCGAGTTGCCGACTCCAAAGAACCCGTGGTTGGTTAGTGTTGACGTGATGTACGGAACGTTGGCTCACCCTTGGTGGGCCTGGGTTCGATGTTGGTGAACTCGCCTCACTATTGGACCTACGATTGGTGAATTCTTGACGTTGGCTACTAGGTCTTGCCCTGAGTTCGTATCAGATCTAGTTATGATCCAATTATTTAAAGTAAAAAAAAAAATTCACACACTTTTCAAAACCATTACGAAATTAAATTGTGGATTTATGGTTAGCGAGAGTTACCCTGAATGTTTCACCCATTGGGCCAATAGTGAGGGGTATACTATTTAGTGGGGGAAAAAACAGAAAAAGAAAAACCATATTTACTATTTCGAGAAGTGTAACATTTGTAATGGCATAATATAATTACGAAAATACCATTGTCTTTTTAGTTTTATTTTTTAAAAATGAACTTTTCAATATAAAAAAAAACTAAATAAAAATATATATACCTTCCATATTGTTGTAGATAATATACTCAATCTGGGTGGTGAGCATTAACTTTTATAAAACATAATAAATACAATTGTGCATATGTTTTTAAATGGATGTATTGCGATGTAATATTCAATATTAATTGCAACGTTTTCAATCAACCACAGTCACATCCTCCTAAAGTGCACGCTTTTCTTAAAGCTTCAATAGCCATTAACATGTCGAAAGTCAGTCACCAAGTTTGCTATTTTAATCATACAAAAATTATTTTATTTTTAAATTTCAAATTTTAGAATGCGATTTTTACCAAACTGCTCATTCATACAATTTTTTATCGAAAGACAATGACACTGGATAAATTCTTTCGAATTAATAATCATCTGGTGAATTTGGTATAAATTGTTTATACAGGGTGAGAGACTTGGGGTCGGCTGTCACCACAAATGTAGAATTTTTTTTTATATAAAATATTTGTATATTTCTTTTAAAAATTTAAAAATTTTAATTTTATAAAATTAAGATCGAACCCCCACAATATTCAAATCCTACATCCATGAACACAAAATAGTTAAAGTGTATTCAAAATTAGGGTCAACTCCGAAATGTGTCACTACTGACTAATGCCACCTTGATTAATTCTAAGTTATAACTAGAGATGGCCACTTGGAACCGGAACCGCACCTGAACCGGTCCGGTGGTTCACGGTTCAGAACCGGAACCGTCGAAAACGGTTCGGAACTGGAATCGGAACCGTTTTTCGACGGGCCGGTTCAGATTCAAGGTTTTAATCGGAACCAAAACCGGCGGTTCCGAACCGTCAGAAAGTAATTAAATCAAAAAAAAAAAAAAAAAACGGTTCCGAACCGGCAGTTCCAGTTCCGAATCGTTGAACCGGCGGGATGAATTTTTGAAAATTTGAAAATCGACGAATCAGAGAGCACCACGTGTCGATGAAATAAAAAAATAACGTGTTTACTCACTGTATTGTCAATTCTGTCCATCACTTAATGTATTTTAAATTAATAAAAATAAACATTAGGATGAAATACTATATCACATATAAAAGTTAGAGTAAATTAACTTATACATTTATGAATTCGGATCATAATAGTCACAATTGTGAGGGAATTTTAATTATTGGATTAAATTAAGGAAAAAGAGCATTAATTCGACCAAGTCTTGTACGACGAATGAATGGTCGATAAGCACAACATTCTTGACTTGTTACACTTACATCCCTCTCTCTAGTCTCTCTTTTCTCTCAGTAGAAACGTGTCAACTGTTAAGTATTCCAAATCTAACCGACAAAAGCTTCTGAGAAATCTAAAAGGGGGCCAACTCAACGGCCCAAAATTATTATCAAATTAAATCCTCAAAAATTAAACACAAAATCAACCATGAATGAAGCAGACGTGAGATTCCTAATCTTTCCATCTCTTGATTCCTCCCAAAATCACTATTCTATTTCTCACCATAATCTTACAAACTCTACTATATTTCTTCCATTAGTTAAAGCTGGTCAGATTGCTCTCCACCAATTTCGCCGTCCCATTAGTGCCTGCTCCACTTTCTCCAATCAAAATTCTACTATATATTCGAGTGTCATCCTAGAAGAGAGAGAGAGAGAGAGAGAGAGAGAGAGAGAGAGTTCTTGTGCACAGTTTCCGTGGGCTTCCCAACTTTTTCTTTACTTCGAAATGAAAAATCATTTCTTGGTTGATTGCGTTGACGGGCCTCATTTATTTGGACAGTATGCTCAGAATTTCACCTTGTCCCTGTAGATACAAGGTTGCTGTTCATGTTTTTGCTGAAAATAATGTTTAGGTTTGGTAGTTTTTTCTTGGCTTCCGTGTACAGTTTGATGCTCAAGATGCTTGGGCTCATTTACAGACACGTATATAGGTATTGCTCTCATTCTCAACACTCTTTTTGTGTGTGTATGTGTGTTTTGATCATTCATTAGGCTTGATTCGACGCATTTTTGCAGATCAAAATCGAGTCTTGCTGAAGAGAAGGGTTCAAGTTTTAGTGAAAATCGCTCTCAGTTGGTCGATAAAGAAGAGAATTTGGAGTTTCAGAGCGAAGAAAATGATTCCAATGCAGCTACAGAAAGCTCAGTTTTATTGCAGAGCGGTTTGGTTTCTAAAAATAGCAAGTGTCAAGTTATTTCTGGTGAGGATTTGAGTGGATTCATGGAAGAGCCGAAAGCGGTGAAATCTGTCGTTCAGGAGCTGTTTGTTGGATCGGATTACGTTGTTAGCAGCGATGAATACGAGGTATTTGAGCAGAATTTAGGAGAGAGTCGAGAAGAATTTGATCAAGAAACAGAGTCGTCACCGTTTTACTTTAAACTGTTAAATGCTTCGTTTCCTACTACTATCAGTGAAGAAATTCAAGAAAATCTTGCAGAAATGGGAAAAAATATATGTGAAAAGGGGAAGGGAGAAAGCCCCGAATTCTGCGATTTTGGGATTGAAGGGATGAATGGTGTGGAAGATGAAGAATTTGCATATGAAGTTGAATTGATTCCGAGCAGCCATTCCTCAAGTCTTGTTGCAGATCAAGAATCCAACGCTAATGGGGATGCTTGCATATCGACCATACCTCAAGAAACCGAAAAACGTTACTCTGATAACTGGATGAATAGTTTTCTTGATCAAACCGATCAGCCAAAATCAGATGAAAAAACCACCCTCGAAAAATCGAGTGAAGAAGATCCGGACGATGAGTACATTGAATTTGAGCCTCGAGATTGTTCTTCATCTTCATGTGCAGATGCTGATCAGTCTGTGGAATCCAGAGGGCAGAAGGCAATGCATACATCGCCGTCGTCGCAGGATAGTTCAAAAGAAGGGAAGAATGGCTGGGATTCGGATTCTGACAGCGAGGAGGATGAACCAGATGTGTTGTCTGAACACCAGCATTTGGTTCAGCAGATGAAGATGGAGCTCAAGAACTGCAGAATCAGAGGCCTTCCTACAATATCCGAGGAATCCGAAACCCCTAAGATGACAGACGATTTGAGGCCTCTTCAAATCGATCACAAGATTGGATACAAAGATGTAATGGAGGGAATCCACAAGTTCTACAAGAGCTACTCCGATAAAATGCGTAAATTGGACATCTTGAATTACCAGACATCACATGCCATCAGTAAGCCAATCTTTTTTTTTTTTTTTCACAGTGGTAATAACTGCTTCAAGAATTTATCTTTGGTTGCAATGCATGATCACAATGCGTAGTTTTTTTTAAATATTATTTGGAGTTTTTAATGTTGAAAGATATATAGTTTAAAGGAATTCAAATTATTAAACTTTAGGGAACAGTGATGTTTGGTGCGTCTTTTATAGTCAATGCCCCTTTCTCAACGTGTAAAGCTATGTTTAATATTTCTGTGCCTACTTTCTTCAATCAAATCGACCTTTATTTCTTTTGGGAAAGTATGGTTATTGTGGTCATGTAGTGCATGCTTGTTCATAGTCGAGTCAGATTAAACATTGTTGCGTGATTAAATTAGTGTTTCATGGATTAAAGATAAAGCCTAAAAAGGGATTAATGATCACTAACAATATTAAATATTGCAGGTTTCCTGCAGCTGAAGGAGTCTCAAGCACATACATCTTGCAAGAAAAAGGGTGATTCATTAAGTTCAGTTCTTCCAAAACTCTGGCCGGCCAAAGTGAGGAGGATCTACGCCGATCCAATGCACAAATCGATCAACGAGCTGCACCGCGACTTGGAACTGGTATATGTCGGACAAATCTGTCTGTCATGGGAGATCCTGTGCTGGTTAGATGCAAGAGCACGAGAGCTGCTCGAATACGATGGCGAAGGGAGCCACTCCTACAACCGAGCAGCAGAGGAGTTTCAGCAGTTCCAGGTGCTCCTGCAGAGATTCATGGAAGACGAGCAGTTTCAAGGGCGTAGGGACGAGAACTACGTGAGGACCCGGTGCATGATCCGCAGCCTCCTGCAGGTCCCAACCATCAAAGGTAGTGTCCTAATCAGGAGCATGAAATGTGCAAAAGATGGAAGGGACTTAATTTGAACTCTCCACATTGCTTGCAGATGATTGTGCGAAGACGAAGAAGAAGGAAAGGAGGGAAGAAACAGACGCGATCAGTCTCGAGATGTTCGTAGAGATCATCAAGGAATCAATGCTGGTTTTCCACGAGTTTGTCATGGCTGATAAGAAGGCAACCAGTGGTGGGCTAACCAAGGTCGACCTCGAAGAATCCGGAAGCTGGGAGGTGGTGGTGGAGGTGGTGTCCAGCCTTCAGAAGGTAGGTCTGTTACACCATTGTTGTCATTATGCATGAAAAAACATAGTTAGAGAAACTGAGGTGGAAGGTGTGAGCGTGCAGAAGGAGAGAAGGATGCGGGAGCAGATGAGAAGCCAGAAGTGCATAGTGAAGAAGCTGAAAAAGGGTCAAGAAAGGCGGTGGGAGAGTGAGAAGCTGACGTCGCAGGTGGAGTTGAGGTTGATTTGGAGAGTCCTAAATATGTCGAGACTGAGCCATGATCGGCTGGTTTGGTGCCAGAAGAAACTAAACAATATTAGTATTGCTGGTCGGAAGGTTGAGAGAGAGGCATGTTTTCTGCTTTTCCCCTGTTAGAGATTTAACATATTTTCTTTTTCTCATTTCTTCCAACAATATTTAGGAAGGTCCTCCACAGTTGTGTATATAAAACACTGTATGATATATATAATCCATCATTGTAAAAATCGTTAGGCGTTTGGGTAGAGCTTAACGCCTTTGGCGATTTGAAGATGGAAGTTAATTCGTAAGCTGATTTTTACAATTAATAATAAAACAAAGTTAAAATTATATAAATTTTAATTATTTCTAAAGAAAAAAATAATAGACTGCTTGGATCGATCATAAGGTGTTATTTAGCCTGACTAGACAGTGTCCAGGCATACATCATTCATTGAACTTGAACCGACTAAATATAATGATTCGAAGATTCTCAGTTTGACTATAAATTGTATAAAACTTAAGAGTGTATAATACCTAAAACGAATTAGGTGATAATTTTTACAATTAAAGTATGATCTCTCTCTTCTTAACTTGTGTTTGGAGAGGGCATGGTTTTTTTTCTTTCAAATATTCTTCTTCTGGTTTAATTAATTGATTGCCTAAATTTCCTCAATTTTTGTTAGTATCTGCAAATAAAATTCGACAAAACACATTTTTTGTTGGAACAAGGTTTGAAAGATAGCGGTGGGCCTGGTGGTGCATATATGTTCATAATAATTAAAGTAAATGGTCCTCCAAAAAAAATAATTAAAGTAAATACAGAAACGTTGAAATCAATCACAACATTTTATTGTGTTTTTTCTTGCAAATAGTTTAAATTATTTATTTAATGGCTACGGGGGATGGTTTTGGTCAAATAAACAAGACATGCGAGTTTCGGAGATTGCGATTAGGGGTGAGCAAAATCGAACCGAACCAAACCGTAAACCGGCGGTTTCGGTTTGGTTTATATATTAATTTCGGTGCGGTTCGGTTTAGTATTTTCGAAACTGCTAAAATTCGGTTCGGTTTGGTTTTAACCAAAATATGGCGGTTCGGTTCGGTTTCGGTTCGGTTTGGGCAGTTTGGTTCGGTTTCGGTTCGGTTCGGGCGGTTTGGATATGAATTTGTAGATTTGAATTGTTATTTATGAACTTGTGTATTTGGATTTATGAGTTAGACTTGTTTGTTGAACTTGTGGGATTGTATTTGGTGTATTTGGACTTTTAATGAATGTTGGAACATGAAAATGTATGTTTTAATTCAAGCATTTTGAAAAATATGTGGAAAAAGTTCGGTTTAAACCAAAACCGTGCAGTTCGGTGCGGTTTGGTTCGGTTCGGTGCAAACCGCCAAACCAAACCGAAACCGCCCATTCGGTTCGGTGCGGTTTACACAATCCTAGCGGTGCAGTTCTGTTTGATTTTTTAAGATTTGCGGTTTGGGCGGTTCGGTTCGATTTTCAGACCGAATCGACCATTGCTCACCCCTAATTGCGATGAGGCCGGTGCACAGATTTTATATTTGTGGCCACTACTTTTTTTTTTTTTTTGTTTTCTTTTTCAGACTTAGCTTTTTAATGTGTAATAATTTATAATCCTAAATCGTGTTTATTTGTTATAAATGTATTAATAAAAAAATAGGATTATGGTCCAATCCATTTAGGTGAGTATGCACATACGCAGTATGATCAATCTAATTAATAAATAAAAATATTCTCAAATTGAGCGGATTAGCTCAAGCGTTTTGAAAACAAACTCTTGTTTAACTCGATCTTGTTATTACTACTTCATAACTAGTATTGCACCCACGCGATACATGAAATTTTAATTTTTTATATTGAAATATTAAATTTGATATTTTATTTATACAAAAAATAATATAAAATTTTAATATTCGTAAGCTACAAATAATATGATCACACATAATTATATATATAGTGTATATATATATATATATTTTTTTTTATTGACTTATATTTATTTTAATAATTAGTCGATTTTATTTATATGCCTAAATGTTAGTTTTTTCTTTAAATAATGTTTATACATTGTTTTGTTTTATTTCTAAATTGGATTATACTAAGTAAATGGGGAGTGAGTGTTTCAACGTGAGTAAAAAATATCATAGATCAAACACTTAACCACTTGTGCTCCTAGACCCATATATATATATATATATATATATATATATATATATATATATATTTCATATGATGGATTTTACTTCATAATTTATAATTTTAATGGTTAATAATTTTTCTTATTTTTTGTTGTGGAAAAGTTTCAACATGCTACTATTAGAAAAAAAAATAAGTTTTCAAGCAATTATTTTTCTTTCTCTTAGCCTATTCTAAAACTTACACGTATTTCAAACTTTTTGAATTTTGAATGCAACAAAAAGAAACATATCTATTCCCATGTAGGGTATATCACTATACTTTTGTAAGAATATCTTTAAAAATGGTTACTTTAATTGATTATTTTTAAGCTGAAGCAGAGACCAACAACATATCTTGGGAATCAACAACTAAATTTTTTGAACTTGTATACTATAAAATAAGTCATGTTATATTGTTTCAATAATTTCATCGCACACCAAGCAAATCAGATTTACTTTACAACCTATTTGAATTAGATTTTCTTTAATTTCAATTTTCTCTTCCTAAAACAATATATAATATTCGATTTCACTTTATTTGTCTTCATTAAAATATTTTGAAGTGTGGTGTATTAATATTATTTTCTTTTTTATTCCATTTTTGTAGTGTATTATTCTAATAATTTTTAAACTTTATTTTATTTTATAATATAGTGTAATACAGTAATATTTTAGCAGTAGTAGTATTACACAATATTCCTTTTTTTTAATCTGTCATTTTACTCTACAATATTAGATGCCAATACAGTTTTATTTATAATGTATTAAAATAAGAAATTTTATGTTTTCTTTTTACATATTTTCATATTTGATTAAAAATACTATAAGTACGTATAAGAATATATAATAAAATAACATAAGATTAATTAATAGATGAATTAAGTAAAATAATTTTTTATTCTCATAAATCTTTATACAAATATCATGAAAAATAATTATTCTTTTAATATTTATCTCATAATATTTTAAAAACAATGATGATAAAATCATTCACCATTTGAATTAAGTAAAATAGTTATAACTTTATAATAAATGAACTTAATAGCTCAATTAATGTACTATTAGTACAACTATAATTTGACTATTTTACCCTCCGTTATTATTTTAATAGATATATATAGATGACTGTTGAGATTCATTTCGTACGGATACGGGACCCCGAAAACTTGGAATCCGAATATAGCAAAGAATGATAATAAACGACATGCAAATATAAACAAAGTAAAATAAAGCTAATAAGTTTTTAAGAAAGGGACTTAGTCTTAAGAAGAGTAGCCGAGGAAAATATGGAACTATACTGAGAGTTTAAACTTGATATCTGTATTTTTCTTTGAGTTATTTTGAATATCAGTGTCTTTCTTTCAGTTTGTCGACATATTTGCTAAGTTAGGATTTCCAGTTTTGGGCTATTCTATGAACTCATTTTGGATTTCCTTTGTCACTTAAAAGTTTTGTCAAAGTTGATTTGTGATTGGATGTGTCTTATTCCTTGTTACCTATTGTTGCTTTTATTTTTTTTCATGCTGTTAAGTCACGTTGAAATGTGTGGTGAGTTCTAATGAGTGATCTTTAGCCTTAAGGTTACAGTGCTTAATGCTATGTTGAATGCTAACATTGATGGCTGATCTTGGGGTTTACACGTACATGTGTTGTTTGAATTAGAGTATCACAGCGTTGATATTTCCTAAGTTTTTACTCCAAATGTCAGTTGATCCTAAATACATTTTCCTTGCTGTGAAAACTAAGACGAGGAAGCATAAGTTTCTTCCTTTTATCATCTATTCCCAAATCAAACGTGTGTTTTGAACGAATTAAGAAAAGATTTTTTTATGTATAAATTTTAATGCTTAACCAAACATGTTTTATCTTAGGCATGATATCGAACGATTGTTATATTTGCTTTGGACCTTTTCCATCGCAGTAACATGACCTATTGGAAGGAGTTGTGTTATTATTTTTTTTTTTTTGGAAATAGGATGTGCGTTTATATGAATCCACCTACTTCTTTCTGATTGAAGTTTGAACTTGTGATTTATTCAACATAGGTAAGATGTTTATTGCACGACACTAACGGGTTGAAATATGACGTGGTCCATTAAATTTTAAACATGATAACAATGCGATTCTCATTTATGCTATACAACAATAATACAATAATTACGTGTATAGTATTTGAATTGATTTGATAACTCAATATTGACATGAACATAAAACCAAATACAAAGTTTGTGTTGATAAATTGACATAATACTTGTATCCCTAGCTAGCTAGTGACAATTGGAAGTAATTATATTTATTTTTAGGGAAAACAAGGAAATAAATTATCAACATCTATTTATTTTGTTAGGTAGATATATCACAAAGTTTATACAGAGCCATATGGCATTTTTTATTTTCTAAAAAAATAATAATTTTATTTTGAATAATTAATTTTTTAAAAAATAGTATTTTTATTTTAATAATAGTATTATTACATATTCTAATATAAAAAATTCATGAATACAAATTATAAAATCAGAGTATATAATAATACTAGTATTTAAATTTTTTTTATTAAAATTAAAAATATTAGATTTTAAAAAAATTAAAAATGACATGTCACTACCACGTGACAACTAGTTAACGACATGTCAGTGTTACGCGGTAGTTAACTATTGAATCATCATTAGATGATAAATTTACCTAACAGAAATAAACTTCGTGATATATTTCCTTAATAGAAAAAATTTGTGATAATTCTTTAATTTGTTGAACTTTATGATATCTTTTCCTTTCTTCCCCCCTCATTCTTATGCACCAGTTTTTTCAATAATACACTCATCTAAAAAAATAACAAATTTTTTTTCTCTCTCTACGAGAGGTTCTTCCCCCTCTTTGTTTGGGTTCACATCCCTCTTTGTGAGGTCTTTCGCCCCAACCCTGAGTTCATTTCCTTTCCGTCAATCTCAACCCCCCTTTTTAGTCTGTGTTGTCTAGTCTTGTTCTATTACAGGTCCATGGATTCAGATGGTAGTGACCTCTTCGATCTGGATAAGAACTTCCTCGCCCCGTCGACAAATAAATCTTCAAACAGGGAACCGAGAAATGTTTGGTAGGGCAACTCTACTATGAGAAAACTGCTAATCCGTTTTCTCTAATGGAAATTGTGAAGAAGGCCTAGAGAGCCAAAAAAAAAAAAAAGAATAGACTCACGCGAATGATCAAACAATCTGTACCTATTCAGATTCGTAGATGAAGATGAGCTTAACTTGGTGATTAGAAACTAGCCATGACATTTGGAAGGCTCCTCTTCCTGATTCGACGACTTGACGAAAAAGATCAGTCTTCAAAGATCCAGCTCCATGAAGCCCACCTCAGGGTCCAAATCTATGATACCCAATCAACTGCATGAATCATCCTACTACTGCACAAGCTATAGCAAAAAAGATCAGTAATCTGATTTGTGTTGATCCCCTACTTGACCTCTTTGAGAAATATATACGAGTTAATATTGGAAGTAATGTTACTGTCAGCCCTTGAAGAAAGGGTTAAATGTGAAGGTAGGTGGAGCTAAACTATGGCTCCCCATTAAATATGAGGCTCTTCCTACATTCTGTTATAATTGTGGAATATTTTGTCATACATTCAAATACTGTGAAGGTTCGTGCAGAGCTGTGAATCTAGACTCTTTTGATATTCTTTTGGCTGTGAGATAAAAGCTTCACCTTTAAAACGTGCCCGACCCCCACCCCAAGAACAAGGATCTCCAAGAGCCTTTTTAAATCTCCCACTTCCTCTACTCCATCCCCAACCAAAGGTTAATTAAAAAGCTCCCTCAAACAATACCCCCACTACAGACAACAACCCTTGTGATCCCCACTCAGACTCCTCAAAAAGTCCCAAAGAACTCTCACCCCCAAGCCAAGCCCTTATCACATCACCTACTCAATCTTCAATCCATTCAATATCTAGTACCCCTCCTGTGCCACCTCCAAAAATTCTAGCCGTACACTCTATCCAAAAAATACTCAGGCCATAGACCAACCGAAGTTTGAAGGGCCAAAAAAATTCAAGTCATTTTTTTAATTTCAAAACCAAGCAAGATGCAAAAAATCTAATGTCCAATACTGATAAACTTGAAGAAATGATTCTTGACATACCCCCTGAACCACTCAGCCTACTTCATTCTGAACAACTGTATTCAACCCCTCAGCTACTCCTTAACTCTCCCTCACATCAGGATACCCCATCTTCTAGCCCAAACATTCTAGATTGCAGAAATCCAGCTCAAAAGAAATCTTGGAAAAAAAAAAAAGCCCAGGCCTATCCCACCCATTCATCAGTGAAGCAAAAAAAATCAATGTCAAAGAACGTCATCTACCTACTAGTGTTGGAACACCCCTCAAGGACAACCCTGATGGAAAACATTTCAAATCTCTTAACAACTATTTGACAAATGATTCAACGGCGGAGGTTGTCGAGGAGCAATCCTGCCGATCCCAACAAGTAGCTTATGTTGGAACTGTCGAGGGCTTAGCTACCAATCGACAATTCGTGAGCTTAAAAGAATCACCATCCAGAAGAAACCCGATTTTGTCTTCCTTATGGAAACAAAACTCACTCGTTCGGATTTTGACCAAATTGTTGAAAATTTTGGATTTGACAACATTCAGGTAGTTGATTGTGATATGTCAGACGGTGGGCGAAGAGGAGGGCTTTGTCTAATGTGGAATGATTATCTTAATATTCAAATCATTTCCTTTTCGAATCACCATATTGATTTAATGGTGCTTACTACTTCAGGGGCTTGGGATTAGAGAATGTCACAGATTTACGAATGGTCAGAAGAACATAAAAAAACTAATATCTGGTCTCTCATCAGACAACTTAACTTGTACCAGGATTTACTTTAGATGTACATGGGGGACTTTAATGAGATTCATTATGCTCATGAGAAATTAGGAGGAACCACTCGGGACTACTCTAAAATGGATGCTTTTCGGTGTGCTATTGATGAGTGTGGGCTCGATGATTTTGGATATACAGGACGTCACTATACTTGGACAAATGGGCAAGGTGCGATCTCTAACATTCAAGAAAGACTTGATAGATACTTGAGTAACGCCCTCTGGAGCCAAAGATTTTAGAATTTCAATGTGGAACATCTCGTTAGATCATAGTCTGATCATTGCCCTATTGCCATCTCATGGATCCTTGGGTTATGTTGGAGGAAGAGACGCAAAAAACAATTTTGCTTCGAAGCAATGTGGCTCTAAGATGGAGCGTGTAAGGAAGTTGTGGAGAAAACTTGGCTCATGGAACAAATGACTCCCTCATTGACGAACTTTAAGGCCAAACTTAGTTTTGTTGGACGCACATTCCTGAAATGCGAAAAAGAACAATTTGGGCATGTTACAAGTCAAATTGTGGCATTCCGAGAGAAGCTTAAAAGATCACTAGCTGATTTTCCTTTGGAGAAGAATCTCTTATGTAGGGGTGTGCATAACCCGACCCGCACCCGAAAATCCGACCTTACCCGACAACTTCGGGTCGGGTCAACCTTTCGTCGGGTCGGGCCTCGGGTGGGAATTCTTCACCCGATACAAAATTGGGTCGGGTGGCGGGTGGCGATTTTCAGGTTCGGGTGCCACCTGACCCGACCGATTATCATTAATATATATAATATATTATATATTTTTATGTTAATTATTTAACTTATATAACATATAAATATTAATAATATTTACTACCATTTAAATTTAACCTAAATCTAAATGAATCTAACCCAATTCCCTTCCCCCAATTCCAAATACACTCGTAACAAAATTGGCAGCATTGATTAAAAAAGAGGAAACAATGTGGTTGCAGCGATCCCGCGCATCTTGGTTGAACGACGAGGATAAAAACACAAGCTTTTTCCACCGTACAACCCAAGGCAGAAAAAAAAAGAGAACCATATCTGCCACATCAAAGATGAATTGGGAACTAGACAAATGGCAAACATTCTATTGGTAATATTTTTTCTGAGTACTTCAAGAACATCTTCACTTCAGAACCAACTTCACGGGTGGATGAGGTCCTAGAGGCTATCCAACCCAAGGTTTTAGCTTGGCAATA
This sequence comes from Plectranthus barbatus, assembly GCA_026898455.1. Taxonomy (NCBI): domain Eukaryota; kingdom Viridiplantae; phylum Streptophyta; class Magnoliopsida; order Lamiales; family Lamiaceae; genus Plectranthus; species Plectranthus barbatus. The sequence continues at coordinate 141,047 of JAPKLW010001113.1, forward strand.
TTGTACGTTGAAGCTGATACGGTCAATGCTCTCAAACAAATGCATCCACTCAAAGCACCAGGGCCTGATGGTGCCTGCCTACTATGTCAAATCTTGGCTTATTATTAAAGCATATTTGACTCTTAGATAAAAGTTGATTGGGGATGTCAATAAAACCCGAAATCGATGGGTCAACCCAAAATCGGTGGGTTAAAATACGGGTAAGGGTAAAAAAACTTCGACCAAAATTTATGTTTAACTGAATGGGTTGAACCCGACGGGTTGGCGGCCCGAACGGGCTGAGCCCGGTGGGTTGCGTATCGGCCCGTAGGTCCGACAATATTTATTTATATCCTACTATACCCATTAATTACACACTTAATTCCCTGGACCTAATTTTTCGTCACACAAAATCTTAACTATCTCTCCCAGTGACGTAGTCCGTTACCCTCAAATTGAAAAATCCCTCATTTCTTCCTCTTTCACTGTCTTCCACTCGTCACTCTCCTAATTAGCGTACCTACTCATTTATTTCTTTCAAGCACCTTTAGCCTCTCATTGTTATGTTCACCCAAGTGAAATCTGAATTTAGTTTTATAATCCATATTTTATTATTTTATATGTTGAAGAATAAACTTCTATTACTTAAATTAGTTGATATATAAGGATTGATGTTTTTTTTTCAATTGGACAAACTTTTATCCACTTATCACTATTTTTTTGCGAAGATATTATTGTTTGATGTCTTTTATTTATGTTGGTTCATCATTTTCTTTTTTATTTTGCTTTAGGGGTTGTTAAAATATTTATAAAAAATCTTTAAAAAATAAACTCGTAAATCTTGCTAACCCGACGAGTCAGCCCAAAAACCGATGGGTTAGGGTTAGGTTTAAGAATTTTTAGCCCGATAAAAATTCAGCCCGATTCAACCCGAACCGAATAGCCTGCAGCCCGATAGGGTTAGCCCAAAACCCGATGGGTCAGCCTGATTAACATCCCTACCTACGACAGAGTCGAGTGGGATTTTCTTGCAAAAATCATGTGTCGCATGGGCTTCTGCCAAACATTATCAGCCAATATCATTAGATGCATTTCCACTATCTCCTATTCTATTCTCATAAATGGTAATCCGACCAGCCAAAACACACCCACTTGTGGCCTTAGACTTGGAGACCCACTCCCCCCTTACCTCTTCTTACTTTGTGCATAGGCTTTCTCAGCTCTCATGCATAGAGCTGAAATGAATGGACTTCTTCATGGTGCTAGAGTCTGCAGAGGGGCTCCTGAAATTTACCACATTTTCTTTGTAGATGACAACCTTATTTTTGGCCAAGCAAATGATTCAGAAATCTCACTAGTAAAAGAACTGATTGATAACTTTGATAAGTTAGAGGTAGCTTTCAGTCAATGTATCCTAAGGGAAAAGACAACTTATCTTGGTTCTCTCTAGGGTGTCCCATTGGTTGAGAAATATAAAATGTATGTGGGACTTCCAATCACAATTGGAAGAAAGAAGAAAGAGGTCTTCGGTGCCATTGAAGATAGAGTTTTGAAAAAGCTTAAAAATTGGAAAGTTAAATCTCTTTCTCATGCAATGAAGATGACCCTCATCAAAGTTGTGGCACAATCCATTCCGTCTTACATCATGAGTTGTTTTCAACTGCCACAATGGGTGATCTTTAGGCTTAATCAAATTTTGGCAAACTTCTAGTGGGGACAAAAAATTGTGAAAGAAGAGTGCATTGGTGTTCTTGGGACTCTGTCTGTGCGTCCAAGGAGATGGGAGGAATGGGCTTCCGGGAACTTTTGTGCTTTAATCGAGCCTTTCTCGCAAAACAAAGATGGTGATTGATTACACACCCTGATACTTTTTTGGCTAAAAGTTTGAAAGCAAGATATTTTCCCAGAAATTCATTTCTGATGGAAAATCTCGGCTATGCTCCTAGTTTCACTTGGCGGAGTATTTTGGCTGGAAGCTCTATCCTCAAAGAAGGGTGTGGTGGATTGTGCGCAATGGAAGATCAATTTCTATTTGGAAATAACCGTGGATTCCAGGGCATCCCACCTTACCTCCCTCCCATCTTTCTTTTTCTTTGCAGGAAATCACCCATGTGAGAGACCTCATCTCAAACGATGGCAAGTCATGGAACACCGAGCTGATCCATTTCATTCTTCCCAACGATGTGGCCCTAATAGTTCTATCTTTACCAATCAGCATGTCACCTTAGGAGGATTGTTCGTACTAGTATTTTCACTAAGTTTGGATCCTACACAGTCAAGTCTGGTTGTTGGACAGCGAAGAGACTTAAAGATGTGTCATCATCGAAGCCCTCTTCGTCGTCCAATAATAAGGATCTTTGACGATGGATCTGAAAGCTTAATATTCCACTAAAATAGAAAAATTTTACTTGGTGGTGCCTTCGAGGTATTATCCTAAAAAAATCCAAGCTCCTCTCTCGTGAAACTATCACTGACCCTATTTGTTTGCGATGTGGTACTGATGTTGAAAGAATGGAACATACTTTTCGTGATTGCAGCTGGAGTTCATTGTTTTGGCAGGCCAATATCCTTCGACTGCAACACTCTTCTCAACATTTGTCTTTACAAGATTGGATACATCTCATAACCAAGAATAAAGATGCAGAGTATGTGGAGTCTTTTGTTGCACTTATGTGGACCATGTGGAGGGCTCGAAATCTTCTAATTTTCCAGAATCGCATCATGTCACATCGCGAATGCTTCTCTATTGCCCAGGTTTCACTCCATGAGTACCAGATGGCCAACCTCTCTCTCCTTCCTTGCCAGACTCGCTCAGATCCTCTCACCCGCTGCAAGCCACCATATACTCGTTGAATTAAATTCATTTTTGATGCTTCCTTGCACCCGTTAGGAGCAACTAGTTATGGCGGTGTGTTCCATGATTGCAAAGGAATCCCATTGAAGTTTGTCTCAGACTTCTTGCCAAATTGTCCCGACGTCGAAGTGGCTGAAGCTTTGACTTGTCTTAAGGTATCACTGTTGCTCTTTTTGAAGGATACCAGACAGTCATTTTTAATCAGATTGTCAATCTCTTATGTCTTATATTGTAAAAAGAGTTATTCCTAGAACTCCCTTAGGCACTGATTTATATATATGATATTTTGCACTTTAGTCAAGGCATCGAGATCAAATTTCAGTGGGTTCCTAGATCCCAAAACGTTGTGGCCCATGAGATTGCTTCTCTTTCTCAATCTGAATGTGCTTCTGTTGATTTGTATGTAAACATTTCAAATTCGTTTCGACGTATTTTTGATGCTGATTATGGTGGATACCATTAATATATGTGCTTCGTTTGTGCTTAAAAAAAAAGTAACAAATCTCTTAGCTAAACGCCACGCCATTAAATATTTTGCTTTCTTTAATTAACATAACAAGGTAAAAGCTTGCTAGTTTCATACACTCGTAATTTCATTAATATACAATTTCCTTTCATAGAAGTCAACACAGGTGACCGTAATAAAAGTAAGAACAATAGAAATAATTGAAGTATGAGATGCTTAATTAAACTCAATGCAAGAAGTACACAAAAAAGTGTGTGAAGGAAATTAAATTGCAAGGGACAAAACATATGTTTCTCGATCAAAATGTTGAACACATTTCTTCATTAATGTAATTCATTTTTCTTTTTCTTTTTTCACCGTTTGCCATAGATCCACTGCATTTGCTTTAATTAGAGATGGTTCGTTGATTTAATGCAGTTGAACTTTTATATAAAACAAAATGTATAATATTCCCAAATCAATAGATAAGATCAAATACTTTTGGAAAGAATTCACAGGATGGAAAAGAGTCAGAATCGATTCAAATCGGATTCTACTCATATATATATATATATATATATATATATAGAGAGAGAGAGAGAGAGTAGAGAAGATGTAATCAAGTGTAGCAATTGTTAGTAGAATAGGCTGTGGACAACTCAGAAGGGCAAGGAGATGACTCCCACAGAAAATTGGAGCTCATTACAAAGCTATAATTAGGATGATACCTAATCATCCCATCTATTTCAACATTTTCTTGCATAATCTCCGTCTCCATCAGTCCATTACAAGGCTCTGCCAACCTACCGAAATCAACGTTGTTGTCCGAGCCTCTCACCGCATCTCCGAGCACAGAAGTGGACATTTCAAGCAACAAGGAAGAAGCATCGTTGATGGAGATCTTTGGCGCCGGCTCATCACGAGTCAACGTTTCGGTGTAGCTGGTGTTCGGCCATTGATGAACTGGTAGTTGGAGGGGCGCGTTTGTTTGGTTTGCGGTTGTCGTGTAGCTGCAGCTGAAGTGAAGATTTCTATCTGATGTAGTGTTGTCGGAAACTGGAGAAACCCAAGATTGAGAGACGGCCTTGGAGCTGGGCTTCTTGAAAATCCTACATATCGCCCATGCTTCCTGCAAAACACATATCACTAATTAATATTATTATCATTATAATTTTGTAACGAGGAGAATCTGGAGCAGGTGAGGGTTTGGACATACGGTAGGAGGAATATCTTTGTCTAGATGTTTCTTGGGAGAAAGGGAGGGCAGCCGGAACTCATGCATCATCCAATCAGTTTTAGTTCCTCTTGCAGCTCTGCCTTTGTAGAAGACAAGGGACTTCTTCAAGCCGATGCATTTCGAACCGTCCGAGGAGTAGATCGGCCGGTCAGTGCCGGTGGCCTTCCAAAATCCGGCACCAGTTACGCGGTTAGGCCGGGCACTGTTCCGGTATTTTCTGTCCCTAGGGCAGTAGAAATACCATTCTTTTTCTCCTGCAGTCGCCAGCTCTGATCCAACAAACAAATATATATATGTTGAGCATTTTAATTCATGCAGAGTAAATGAAGCAACAAATATATAGAGGTATTGAAGTAGATGAAGATGTTACTTGGAAGATCCCAGGGATCAAATTTGTAGATATCAAGCTGCTTGATGAGTTCAATGGCAAGAGGTTTGTGGTGAACCTTCCTTCGTAGATAAAACCCTACTAGTTCTTCATCGGTGGGATGAAATCGAAACCCCGGAAGCATAACTTCGTCTACTCTATCATTTGATTCGATTCCCTCTAGCTCCATTTCTGAGAATCTTGAGTTTTTTTAGCTCCCAAACCCTAAAACAAAAACCAGGCGACAGAGAAAAGGGACATGCAGATTGCAGAAGCAGATGAGATGAAGAAGGATAGTGAGGGTTTTGTGTTGACTTAATATGAAGCTGCGGGCAGCTTCCCGAGGTGAGGCTGCCTCCGAAGGATCAGCCGCCTTTTCTGCTGCCTTAATTTAATGTAAACCAGCTTGTTTCTTTGTTTTTTGTATGAACAAATTAAGCTTAATTATGGCAAGAAAAAGAAAACCCCCCCTACATATATGTAGATTGTATACTCCGACTAAATGAATAATTCTCTCTTCCTTAATTAGGACTCATGAACCAAATCTTGTTGAATTAGTTTAAATCCAAATTGAGGAATCTCAAGAACAACTTAGTCAGTCAGCCCTCATGGAGATTAGAATGTAATATATTAATTAATTAAGGTTTGAGTATAAAGATATATATATATTATACATTGAGGTGTGAAGGCAAAGCAATGCATGGTTTCCATATGAAGTTGTGTTTGAAATCTTTGCATTGAAATTAGGAATAGAAAACCAACTACCAATGCAAAATCTCAAAATTATATTCAGCTGCATGAGGAGACTAGTATATAATATTGTATTTAATATCAAACTAAAATAGCTTGGGATAAAGACTAAAATTAGTTTTATTAATTTAATTAGTTGTTAAGTGGAGTCAGTGCCTCAAGATCCAAAAATGCCAGTTCTATTCCATTCTTCCCCAGCTTCTATTCCACTGACTTGTCAGATTTGAATATTATGTTTCTGATATATAGCTCGGCTGATTAATTAGCCTTAAATTGAAAGATTTTACAGAGATCTCAAAAATATAAAATGATATTTATGTGCTCGATCTATTTGTGGCCTTTGTTTTTTATTTTCTGGTTTCACGTTATTTATTTATTTAATTTATAGTATTTATCTTCTATTCATTAATATATTTTAATAATTATTAAAATTAGACCTTCCAATTGTTGTGATATATTGATTGATGATTTGAATTAGAATGTGTAATTCCTAATCATATATAGATATGTAATGTTTTTTTGATTGGGAATATCGAATTGAAATGTTTGAATTTATTATATGAAATATTATTTTGTTCGATTGAGGGTCGGAGCTTTAACTTCATGTGTAATTGATTTGTTAATTGTTGGATATAGGTTGGCTTGTGGGTTGGGTTATTTACTTACTGTGCCCATGACTCCGAAGCCCAGTTGTTGGTTCGGCTTATGGATTGTTTTTTGGGTCAGTTTTACGGTTGAGTTTTCTGTTCGGAGCGGTCACAACTAACCCTCTGTATAAATACTGGGAGACCCAGTTTCTCTCGTCACTCGAGTGAAACCCTAAACCTAATGTGTGCCACACTCTTTCTCACTACTAAGAAATGCTCTCGCTTCTGATTCCTACTTCTTTGTGATCGGAGTGTGATTTCGGTGAGCCTGTGAATACCTGATTGAACCCGTTCCCTTGTTCACCCTATCCTCATCTTGTCTTAGGTCGGAGGTAGGCAGAGACTCACATTGGTGAGCTCTAAGCGAGCACGTTGTCCCGCCTGAAGGATAGTCGGCAAGGGCACACCACCGCAAGAAGGCGGAGCCACCTGCATCGGTGAGAAGGTGATTCAAAATCTGCGGCGGTCCAAACTTAAAGAGCGGGAGGGTTTTATCCCGTGTGAAATCGGGATTCGACAAAAAATAGATCGGAGAAACGGAGCAAGCATGCCTGATATGCCAAACATTAATCTTATTATTTTCTAACGTTTCAATATCTTGTTAAATAACTGTTGTATTTGTCATACTAATCCTTATCGTATTTTGTCATATTATTATATCGAAATTCATGTGATCTGATCCTTATTATATGGATAAAATTGAGTTTCAAATTTCTATAAGATAGTTTTCACAAAAATTGTGTGAAACAATTTTCACAAAAACTCAGATTATAAAAGGATTTGTATACTATCATTATACTAAAAAGAATACATTATATATGTAGTGAAAAAAAACTAAATACATCATTTGTTAAAATATTATTTTTCTGAATAATTACTAAATGCATAATTTATTACGCCCTCTATTTTAATTTATTATTACATGATCTAATTTGATCTTATACGTTTGTCAAAAATCATTCATTAAAATAATATATTCAAACATGCTTTCTAACATTTTTCTTATTTAAAACATTTATTAACATCTCATTTTCATAATATTACTTTTACTATTCTCGTTTTCCAAAGTTATTTAGGGGTGCAATTGTAAATTACTTGAGAAAAACAAAACTCCCTCCATTCCGATTATATAGTCCAGTTTGATCTTGCACGTTTGTCAAAAATTATTTAATATGGGTGATTCTAAACGCAACCATAATTTTGCTTAACACAGCATATTTTTAAAAAATAAATAAAAAATTACATAATATTACGATCATACCCTTATAGCCCCTTTTTAAGATTTAACTAAAGCAATAGAAACAAAAATTCACAGCCCCATCCTCCTCCTCGTAAAATAAAAATCGAATATCGATAGAGTGGTTAAGGAATATGCTTGTTTCTTCCAATCTCATAGCCAATGTCTTGTTCTTCGCTAAATTCTTTGAGATCAAATTTGCAATTAAAATTGGGGATAAAATGAATTCAACACCATTGTTTTCCGCTGAATCTTATTGTATCAGAGGTTTTTAATTATGACAGGAAAATAATAATTTGATAGCAACAGGAAAACACAGAACAACATTCTCTTAGCGGTCTTCTTTCTTCATGTGTGGAACAAATGAAGATCATTAATTTATTCCAAACTATATTGCTTTTGAAATTGTTGAGGATTCAGAAATCTTGTTCGAGGATAGGAGGATCGTCGGCAAGAGTGCTACCAACTCGGATTGTTCTATCTCATATTCATGTCGATGAAGATCTTAGCAACTCTAAAGCAAGTGAATGATATTGGTAATTAAATCTTTTTTTTTTCTCAAACAAATTCAATGATTCGGATTCTGCATTTGATAAACCCAAGTTTAATAGTTAAAATCCAGTATGAAAAAAAGGCTGCTGAGATTTTTTTTTTCTTCAGTTGGAAACGAAAACTTATGTAATTGATCAATATACGGTGGCTATGAGTTTTTTGGTTTTGACTTTTAATATACGGTGGCTATGAGTTTTTTGGCTATGAGTTTTGGTTTTACATTTTCTTAATTAAAATTTTAAAGTGAGGATATAAGGGTACAATTGTAATAATATATAGTAAATATTTTTTATAGGGGCTATGTTAAGCAAAAACGTAGGGGCGGCAATCTCCAACCCGACACGAACCCAACACGAAAAAAAGGGGTTGGGTCAACCCATGTAATTTTTGGGTCAGTTTCGGGTCAACCCGTCCAACCCATTTAATTTTCGGGTTGGGTTCGGGTCAATCTCGGGTTGACCCGCGAACCCATTTGACCCACCAATAACATTAATAATAATTATTATTATTTATGAAATATAATTACATAAAAATTTAATAAATAAAATATAGCCTAAAACCAAAATTTTTAAATAGTTAACACAATTTTTTAATTTTTAAAATAATTATCACAATTTATTAATTTTTAAATTAATTAACACATTTTTTTAATTTTTAAAATAATTAAACAGGTCATTTCGGGTCGATCCGAAAATAAACAGGTTGGGTTCGGGTTGAAATTTCTGACCCGCAAAAATATACGGGTCGGGATCGGGTTGGCGTGTCGCTTGTTATTATCAGGACACAACCCGACCCGCCAACCCGACCCCGACCCATTTGCCACCCCTACAAAAACGTGGCTGCATTTAGAATCACCCATTTAATATTTAAACAAACTTCCAACATTATCCTTATTTAAAGCATTAATTAACATCTCATTTTCATAATATTACATTTAATATACTTATTTTCCAAGATTACTCAGGATATAATGGTAAATGGTCATATAAAAATAATACCAAATATAAAAATTGGACTATATAATTGAAACACCCTAAAATAATAACCCGGACTATATAATCGGAACTGGGGAGTACTAAATATAGAAATTGGATCATATAATTAAAAACTCCTAGAAATAGTAACTCGTTACTCGAACCAAATAATGGTAGGGAGGGAATATATAAAAATACATCATTTACTAAGTATTAAAAAGAGTTAAAATCTTAAATAGCCAATTTTGTTATCCCAAAACCCTAAATAGCCATTTTTATATTAACATTCAAAGAATGGCCATGTTTACCATATTACCCCACTTTTTTAAAAATTTATATACATATGGTAAATTGGTAAAAGGAAGTACATAATTCTGGAGTTTATGAAATAATTAAAAAAATTTATTTTATTAAAATTTTACAAGTCGCTAATAAATAAAATCAAATTACATAAAATTAAAAAGCAAGTCGAAAACCACTATAATTTTTTTTTTCCAGATAAAATACTATCAAAAAATTTTAATATTTTTATCTCATTAATCGCGTATAAAACTATTCAAATAGAAAAAAAAATTAAAAAACATTTCGCAAATAGTCATTAAGTAGTACCACATTTAATTTTATTTTTATTTTTTGTTGATTTGATTAAACTGTTGTTGATTGGACTAAATGTTATGCACAAATAAATAAATAATTTATTTAAAATTAAGTTCCATATTCACTCTAAAATATTAATAAAAATATATTAAATTGGCCATTTCAAGTGTCAAACATTAATTTATTTAATATTTTATCTAACAATTTATAAATATAAAATCAAAAAACATTAAATGTCAGATGAATTATGTTTTTTAATTGATAATTTAAATAACCGCATATGAATAATTGCAAATTAGAAAATTTCCTAAATCCTGCAAATAATAGATTAATATTAGGGATATTTTAGGAAGTTCCAACAATTTTTGCCAATTATTGTATATGTACATAATATTGGCTATTTAGAGTTTTTACATAATCAAAGTGGCTATTTTGATATATTTCCTCTATTAAAAATACATAATATGCTGAAAAATCCTAAGTGTAATATATGGACAAGTTTAAGGGGGCGTTTGGTTTAACTGTCGGAATCACTATGGGTATGGGTTTGATAGTAGAGGGAATGGGTATGGGTTTGATTTTTGGGAATCATTCTCAATTCTGATGTTTGGTTTACTAGATGGGTTTTGGAATCATTTTCAATTCTAATAATTTTTTTTTAAGTTTATAGATTTATAAAATAATTAAATTGTTATACAAATAATAATTAATTTAATAATAAAATAATAAAATAAAATTATATTAAAATAAATAAATAATCTATTTATCTTCTTATTTGTTTTATAAAATATAAAATTAAGATACACAATAAATCATTGATTTTATAATAATATTATTATTATAATATATTAAAAAGAATAATATATAATTATAATAACATATAATATTATAAATAATATAATTATAAAAAATATTATAAAAAAAGAAAAAGTAAATAAATAAGAAAATAATTATAAAATAGTATGAAATAAATAATTTTGGTAATGAGATATGGGAATGAAAATGAAAACCCACCATTTTGGAGGGTTTTGGTGATTCTCAACTATTTGGGTATCATTCCCATTTTTCATTCTCATACCCTTTAACCAAACAGGGTTTCGGAATCATTTCATCTCCTAATTCCGAAACCCACCAAGCAAACGTCCCCTAAATCTATATCACTAAAAGAATAGCGCCCATCTCATATAAATATATATTTGCATAAATTGATAAAATCACATGATAAAATCGAACGCATGAAGAATACCATGAACGTTTTCCAAAATCAAATTTGTAAAGAACTTTTAGACAAATAATGACGATCGTATATATATATATATATATATCGTCGTCGGGGAATAATTAATTATAGAGGCGTTGATTTTGGGAGGAAACAGAAGTCAATAATCTCGAATTTGCAGCCTTATGGAAATCAAGGGCATGGGTTTCCTCAAATTTTCTTGCTTCTTGAAAAGTCATTACTCATCTCCAACTAAAATTAATCAAGTTTTAAATCTTTATTTCTTATAAATTGGATGCCTCGTACACTTTGTCTTGAATGTGGATGGGTGAGATGAGAATTAAATGACGAGTTGGGTATTTATCTGAGTCAAATGCCATGCTTCAAAACTCCAAAAACCTAAACCCTCGTTTCTACCCCCCATTGTTTTGACCTAGGTTTTTGCTTCCCAAACGTGCAATCTCTACTTACGTGTCTTAATAACTATTCCCTTCTCTCACTCTTCCATCTTCAACCCTCAATTAACCATTGCTAGCAATTCATCACTAAGTTTGATTCGATTATACTCACCTCTACCACTGCCTCTACCCATAGATGATGGCTAGTGCCTAGAAAGATAGTCCTAATAGAAACAAAACTATTCAAAAAAAAAAAAAAAAAACTAGGTTGAATGTGGATGTATTTAAAAAGTAAAGGGGAATTTGTGGGTTAGTTTGGATGGTTTAAAGTGGCAAGTTATTTATTTATTTATTTGAAGAAAGTAAAATGAAGTTTGTTAAAAAGATTGAATTATTCATATCCTTCCAAAAGTTAGCTAGTCAATTTATGGTACTCTTGTCTCTTGAGAAAAAAAGTTAGCAGTCAAAGACAACTATATGCATAATTGCATATGCATACTAAAACTTTAATAATAAATTGACCTGTCATTTGAACTTTGTCTAAAGTCTTTATGCTTGAATTTTATTTTATGAAGTATTTAAAAACTCACATAAACGAACATTTTTTTAAAATAATTTCATAATCTTGTTTTAGTTTATTGTTTGCTCTATAATGACTTGTAGTTTAATACTACTATAATAACATCACACGTAGAGCAGAGAGAGAACTCATATAGACTATTATATATAGTTTAAAAGTCCAAAAACAATGCACAAATTCATGTGCACTTTAACAAATTAACTCAAATTCATTTCTTGAATTTGATTAAGCACAAAGTCTAATGGCTTCTTCACGTCCGACCCGGGTAAATTAACCCTCTTTTTTTCAGCACGGGAATTAAGAACTATAAATGTAAGTGAAATGAATATTTTATTATTGAGTGTGAAAGAATTATCATTTTTTAAAAATGATCAATTTAATTAAGATATCCGATTTGATAAATGAATTAATTTAAATGGGACGGTGGGAGTGATTTATTGATTAACCCTTATACATATTTCATTATTCTATATGGAGAGAGATGTGTGTTAATAATTTGGGAAGGGGCAGTCCTAGCCAGGTTGATGGGCCCAAAAAGATCTGTGATCTAAAATTGATCTGCACAATTTTAATTCTGGTGAGCCCTCTAACTGCTGCCTCCCACCAACTCACAGTGTACAAATGAAATACCATATACTCCCTATTATTTAGTTCAGTTTATCTTGCACGAATGTCAAAAATCATTTATAAATATATTAAATATTTGAACAAATTTTCTGAATTATCCTTATTTAGCAATAACTATCAATAATGAATCCTATTAATTGTGTGTCATTTAGAATATAATTCAAGGGTATTTTTGTAAACTCATATAAAAAACAATACCAAATTTAGATAGTGAATCATATATATATGGGACATACCAAAAAGAAAGTATGAACCAAACAATCTGAACGGAGAGAGTAATTGTTGTATGCGAACATCTGTGACACCTTCATAAATATGCATTTAAAGTCTCTGCTCCGATCTAATTGTGAAAACACTTTAAATGTGATTAAGAGAGTTTGAGCTTCCTCAAAATATTTTAGTATGTGAATTTAATTAAGTGTATTTCCATTTCAAAAGAAATTAAACATTTAGTGATACTAAAATCAATTCTCTTTATTTCTACCCTGCATTGACCCTCACTTATCCATCATTAATTTTAATTTAGGAAGTTTCAGGTAATTAGAAATATTCACTTTCTCCATTTCTTCAGAGATATCTTAATAATAAACATTTCATATATAAAAATCTTGGATAGGATGAAATCAGATGTTTATGTTTTAATTGTTGCTTAGATTGTATATCAAGTTATCAACCATTAATTTATTTAAATTTAATAGATATGATTCATTTTTTCTTCTTACCAGGGAATTATTTCTCACATGATCTCATATTTATATATATATATATATATAAAGGCGTAATCATATCACAAGTCCTATTTAAATGAGAGAAGATAATAAATCATGGCCATTGATTTGATGAAATAAGTGGTCCAGATTTAATATATCTATTTATTTTGTTACTTAATTTATGAATTAATTTTTTGTAATAAGGGTATTTAGGTAAGTTAAACATGGGGGACCACAAAAAAATCTCATATTCTCTTTCATCTCAAACTCACATATTTCTTTCTTCAACATATTATCTCTCCTCTAATTTCCTCATAAAACTTGAATTAATCATATCTCACTCAATTTAAATTATTTTTTAACTTACCGTATATCAAATTAAAGATAATTTAATTATCTTTCAAGCGATATCACTGTTGCATATGTTTCGAAAAACATAATCGCAGTAAAAATAAGATAATGCAACTATGCATATGTAGATAATGCATATTTACAAGCTTAGTTATGCAACTTACATCTGAAAATATATAAACATGCAAATATGCATTATGTAAGCCTGTAAATATGCATTATATAAGCCTGTAAATATGCATTATATACCCTTGTACAGTTGCAGTATAATAAACCATTTCGATCCATACATACAAAAATGTTTCTCTGAAACTCCCTTGCCATGGCTTAACCCCAAGCAAGGCCAAGGCAGAGTTCATCATCATCTTCAAACACCCAAATCCCCTCAACAATGGCATTTCAAGACTTCGACCTCATCTTTCAGCGGCGTCAGGAGGAGAAGAAGAAGAAATTCAAGCAGCGCCTCATCTTGGCGTTCATCATCAGCGTCATCGTCATCCTCCTCGCCGCCAATCAGGCCAGCCACGCCAGCGCCTCCCACGACCGCCCTCCTCCCGTGGTGGCGTGACTTTTTTTTTTGGAAAATTTGTTTTTGAACTCTATCTTTTCAGAAGGAAAAACTCACGCTCGAAATATGTGCAAATTTCAAGGGATTTGAATTAATGTTTGGTAGTTGAGGTTGCATCTTTACATAAATACCCTTACTCTGCAACCTTTTTTCATTACCGTATGCACCTTTTTAATTTCTCCCTTCAAATTGATCTCAACCATCTGAACACATATTTGGATGTACAGGATTCATTCTCATCTCCCTTCTAAGAGACCACTTATGACTTTAACACACCCATATATATATATATATACTGCCCTTATTAATCTTTAAAATTTCTGTGGGGACTGATTTCTTGTACTCTAATGTCGGTAAGAAAGAAATTCAATTTATAATGTCTCTTATTGCGAATATTTCCTACTATTTATAAGGTCCAGATTTATCAAACAATATTATATAAAACTGTAAGCTGGGAGAATCAATAATAGGCCAACTGCTACACAAAATATCATACAATCACAAAATTTCACTACCTTAGATTTATTTTTGGAACATTTTCATGGACAATTCAATCCATTCACAATTTGATATATAAAGACAATCATCAAAACTCTTCTCATTTCAGTTTTTTTTTTATTATATATTTATAAATGATTAGAAAATATAATTAGTATCAGATAAAATAATTTTAAATGTAAGTTCAACGGCCAAACTGGAATATTGGGCGTTTAGAATATTAGAAACCAAAGAAGTGATTTTTTTTTCCTAAAAAGTTTGTCTACTGAAATATTCAGGCGTATGTTTAATAAAATTAAATTCAATTCAATGGATTTAAACTTTAAACAGTAGTATATAATATAAATTATTAAACTTATTTGCTATTTAAAATGAAATAATATATTATAATTTATAACAAAATTAAACACTAAAATATTAAAAAAGGCGCTGATAAATTCTTGGAATATAAAAAAATTCCTATTTATGGAGTAGTATTTTACTTGAAAAAGCTAAACCAAGAGTAGATGCAGATTGAATAATAAATAAGAGGATGATGATGAATTGAATTTGTAGCAGACCAGTCAAATTCGGGTAATCACAGCCGTTAATCGTACCGACATGATCGGGTGGGGTAGGGGACTACGGAGGACTTGCCCATACTGGATCAACATGCCGCGTCATGGGCCCAACCTCCATTTGACTGGCTACCGCGGTGATTGGTGTTTTTTAATAATTACTGTTTATAAATATCTTAATTTTTTTCAAATTTCAATTAATTCTCGGATTTATCCAAACGGGCATGTGTTCGAAAAGTTCATAACATGTCTAATTAAAAGTTGGAATAATAAGATTGCAAACTCTATACGTGTCCATAGCAGTAATTAGTACTTCACATAAAAGTTTAATATTTGTGTGAAATAATACTTCCTGCCTCCTAATTTAATTATCCTGATTTGACCGGACATCATAATCAAGATATTTGAGTGTAGAATGAGTTGAGTAAAAATAATATTGTTAAAATCCGGACAAGTTTGAGTTAATTACTCGTGCGAAAATATTTAATTTTGTTGTAATTAAATATTACGAGGTCGAAGTACGTCGCGAGTAGATAAGCGTAGTATATTTATTTTCTCAGAACCGAATTCCGGTGAGTGAGAAATCGATCCTCGAAGTGGCACGCATAACAATGTAACGTGAGCATATTAATTAGTTAATTAATGATGTCCCACATTGATTAATTAAGCACACTTAACATGGTTTAAATACCTAAGTGATTAAACCTTGTAATGACAAGTGTGTAATAGGGGTGTCGTATGACTGCCCCGTGCTCCTACGCGCGCGCCGCCCGCCCCGCCGTGCCTCAGGCCGAAGGCCGAGCGCCCGTGCCTGTGCCCCGGCTCCGTCCCGGTCCTGGAATTAGATCTTGGTACCTTATCTTTTTGGTGACTCAACGGGTTGACTGGGCTTGCTTATCTGGCCCAGTAGTACGACGTGGAGCCTACGTGTGCGTGGCATGGCGAGCATGTCAGCACGTGACGTGTCTGCGGGAGTTACAGAAACGTGCTGGAATTCAATCAGCACGTTCCCGAGACGTGCGCGCCGTAACTATCCGATCCGGGAGACACGCGTCGTAACCGCCGTCTGTCTTCAAGGCTCCAGCACGCTCCCCAGGTGGTGGACTGCCTATAAATAGGCATCCCAGGCAGCATACATTTTCCTTCCGAAAATAGATTATTTGTTGCTTTTCACCTGAATGCATTTTTGTTACTTTTCACCTGCCAACTCTGCCCTGCTTCACTCCTGTTCGCCGGAGCTCTGTCGACTGCGGTGCTGCCTCGACCGAGATGAAGCCGTTTTACCTTTGGGGACAGACCGCTTGTTTTCGAGCACTACGGAGGCGTAAACTGTCTTGCGGGAAGAGTTCGCTCGACTCGGCTGCAACAGTTTCTTCCTATTTCTTTTGTTGTTGTTCGTACTTTGTACCTGTGCTTTTACCGTCGTTACTTGTGTATCTCAGATTTTGTACCTACTTTTCTACAATCGCAAGACAGTTTATTCATTATCTGAGATGGCAACTTCCGGGAATGATGGCGGAAACAACACCGGTGGCGGAAACAACAACAACTCTGTGCCTGGCTATGATCCGACTGCTCCTAGACTTCCTCCTAATGCTCAAGCGGAGAAACCCTCCAAATTCACTGGCGTCGACTTCAAGACATGGAGACAGAAGATGCTGTTCTACATCACCACGTTGGGGCTAGCCAATTACTTGAAGGAAGACAAGCCCGAGTGTGCTGATGATGAGCCGGACCGCCAGAAGCCCGTCGCCTTCGACAATTGGTGCCACGGAGACTTCCTCTGTCAGAATTTTATTCTTAATGCTTTAGTAGATCCCTTGTATGCTGTATACTCCAATGTAACTACAACAGAAGAACTATGGGAAATGCTAGAGAAGAAGTATCAGACAGAGGACGCGGGTACTAAAAAGTACGCTGTGGCCAAATATTTGTCGTACCAAATGGTAGACAATAGATTGGTTGTAGAACAAGTGCAAGAGTTTCAATTGATCTTGCACAACGTTCAAGCCGAAAGGATGTTGCTTCCCGATGCTTTTAATGTGGCTGCGGTCATAGAAAAGCTACCTCCTTCTTGGAAGGACTTCAAGAGTTACCTTAAGCACAAGCAAAAGGCTATGACTCTTGAAGATTTGATTGTCAAGCTTCGGATTGAAGAAGACAATCGAAGGCCTGATCCAAGACTGAGGGCTATGGAGGCTAAGGCCAATTTGATGGAACGTGGTGGTCCATCAAAGAAGCGTAAGAGGCCTACCCAATCGAACAAGGGCATTGTGATCAAAGAGACTAAGTTCAAGGGTGATTGCTACAACTGTGGCAATCCTGGCCACATGGCTAATCAATGCAAGAAGCCCAAAGCTAAAGGCAAGGGCAAAGATAAGATGTATAACTACAATGTCGAACCCGATAATGATTGGGAAGACGACCTGTGTGCTGTTGTCTCAGAAGTCCACCATGTGGACAATCCGAGGGAGTGGTTCGTTAATACAGGTGCAACATGTCACGTAGCATCCGAAAGGAATGTCTTCTCTTCCTACAAAGCTGTTGAAGGAAGAAAGCTTTCATATGGGCAACCAAGCCTCGTCTGATGTGGCTGGAGTTGGGAATGTGGTCCTAAGGCTCACAAGCGGAAAGGACCTCACCTTGAAGGATGTGCTGCATGTCCCGGACATCCGGAAGAATCTAGTCTCAGGCTCACTTCTTGTAAACAATGGTTTTAAGCTTGTTTTTGAGTCTGAGAAGTTTATTTTGTCTAAGTTTGGAAAGTTCCTTGGCCGGGGTTACCTTGCCAACGGACTTTTCAAAATGAATGTAATGGCACGGCGCCAAGCCGAGAAAGTTATGAATAAAAGTGAATCTTCTTCTGCTTACTTGATTGAGTGCTCTGATTTGTGGCATATTAGATTAGGACATGTAAATCTAAATGCTATAAAAATATTAATGAATCTAAACTTGTTGAAAGTGACTGATTTTAAACAAACAAAATGTGAAGTTTGTGTTGAAGCAAAAAACGGCAAAGTTACCATTTCAATCAGTCGAAAGGAGCACTAAGCCTCTAGAATTAGTTCACACTGATTTGTGTGATCTAAAGTTTGTGCAAACTAGAGGTGGAAAGAAATTCTTCATAACCTTCATTGATGATTGCACAAGATATTGTTATCTTTATTTACTCCGAAGTAATAGAAGCTTTCAAAAACTATAAAATGGAAGCAGAGAATCAATTGAGCACTCGAATCAAGATGATTCGAAGTGATCGAGGTGGAGAGTATGTCGCTCCGTTTCAAGAACTTTGTGCTGCCTCAGGTATAATTCATCAAACGACTGCTCCGTACTCACCTCAATCAAATGGTGTTGCCGAAAGAAAGAATCGAACTTTAAAAGAGATGATGAATGCTCTATTGATTAGTTCGGGTTTACCTGAAAATATGTGGGGTGAAGCTGTCTTAACAGCCAACTACATCTTGAACAAGATTCCTCTCAAAGGGAAAGATGCTACCCCGTATGAGATGTGGAAAGAAAGGAAACCTTCCTACAAATATCTCAAAGTATGGGGCTGTTTAGCAAAGGTTGAAGTGCCTCCGCCCAAAGAAGTTGCAATCGGTCCTAAAACGATTGATTGCATCTTTATTGGCTATGCACTTAACAGCGCAGCCTATCGTTTCCTAGTGCACAAGTCGGAGAACTCGAATGTGACTGTAGGGACGATGATAGAATCAAGGAATGCAATATTCTTTGAAAATGTCTATCTGAATAAGAGAAAAGAGGATGAACCTCAAGTTTCTCGAAAGAGAACACACGAGGAGGCTACTAGTTCTGATCCTGTTGAGGAAGAACTGAGACGTAGTCAAAGAGCTAGGACTGCTAAAAGTTTTGGTCCCGACTTCATTACTTATATGTTGGATGACAAACCGAAAACTATTAAGGAAGCTCTAGCTCGACCAGACGCTTCTCTCTAGCAAGAAGCGATCAACAGTGAAATTGAATCCATAATGCATAATCATACATGGATTCTGACTGATCTCCCGAAAGGTTGCAAGCCCTTAGGATGCAAGTGGATCCTAAAAAGGAAGTAAAAAGCCGATGGCTCTGTTGATAAGTATAAAGCCCGCCTAGTGGCAAAAGGCTTTCGACAAAGAGAGGGAGATGATTTCTTTGACACCTATTCACCTGTAACTCGAATCACGTCTATTAGAGTGCTTCTCGCTATTGCTGCATTGTACAATCTAGAGATTCACCAAATGGATGTGAAAACTGCTTTCTTGAACGGTGAATTAGAGGAAGAAATCTACATGGATCAACCTGATGGGTTCGTAGTACCCGGTCAAGAAAAGAAGGTCTGTAAATTGATAAGATCCTTGTACGGTCTAAAACAAGCGCCCAAGCAGTGGCATATAAGGTTTGACAACGCAATGTTGGCAAACGGGTTCAAGTACAACGAGTGCGACAAGTGTGTCTACTATAAAGGTACCTCTAACTCCTTTGTTATTGTATGCCTTTATGTAGATGACATGTTGATTATGGGAAATAGTCAACAAGTAATTGTTGATACTAAAAGAATGTTGAAGCGAAACTTCGACATGAAAGACATGGGTGTAGCTGATGTGATCCTCGGGATCAAAATCATGAGAAGAGCTGATGGAATTGTTCTGTCACAATCTCACTATGTCGATAAAGTGCTTAGAAAATTCAATGCTTATGATAGTTCACCAGCAAAAACACCTCTGGAGCTCAATGTTCATCTTAGCAAGAACCGAGGTGACCCTGTAGCTCAAGAGGAGTATGCAAAGGTCATTGGTAGTCTAATGTATCTGACTAACTGTACTCGACCAGATCTTGCTTACTCGGTGAACAAACTGAGTAGATACACGAGCAATCCAAGTAAGGAACATTGGAAAGCTCTTGTGAGAGTTTTGAGATACTTGAAGTATACTCTTAACTTAGGGCTACACTACACTAGATTTCCACCTGTACTCGAAGGTTACTGTGATGCCAATTGGATCTCCGACACTAATGATTCACATTCCACGAGTGGATATGTGTTTACGATCGGTGGAGGGGCAGTCTCGTGGAAATCTACGAAGCAAACGTGTATAGCCCGCTCAACAATGGAATCTGAGTTCATAGCTTTAGATAAAGCTGGTGAAGAAGCAGAATGGCTTCGTCACTTCCTTGAAGATATTCCTTGTTGGAGCAAACCAGTGCCCTCGGTGATGATTCACTGCGACAGCCAAGCAGCTATTAGTCGAGCACTGAACAACATGTATAACGGTAAGTCGAGACATATTCGTCGTCGACATAATACTGTTAGGCAATTGATCTCAAACGGGGTTTTCTCTATTGAATATGTGAAGTCAATAGATAACCTAGCGGATCCGCTAACCAAAGGGTTAAACCGAGATCAAATGTACAAGTTGCTAGAGGGAATGAGACTAAAATCCACAACCTAGAACGAGTATAGTGGACACCCAACCTAGGTGATTGGAGATCCCAAGAACTAGGTTCAATGGGAAAACTAAGCTATATAAGTTCGAGTGTTAAACACCTAATTCTTCCCTTCCCTAGGTGAGCAAACCTAGGTGTTTTCAAGCCTGCATGTGGTATAGGTTAAGTCATCGATTTTTAATGACTCCTGAAAACCACGCAGTGGTTGGGTACGGCAGGATACTCTTAATAGGAAATCACCTATATAAGTGGAAGTGAGGGCCGCTTCAAATGAACACTTATGAATCCAAAGAGGTTTTCCATGGCCCGTAATGGAAACAAACGTGAGAACGGATGGAGTTTGAAACGTTACTGTTTCAATGTCGTTGTCTAGGTACAACGGAGGGTTAGTTCAAGGTTTTTACCACTAAGCCACCAGTGTATCCGATGATGTTGAAGATGAAAGGTTCAAGGCCACAAGCTACCTATTCGTGTGCATTAACGTTTCTCGAGGACGGAGTTGGCTTTGCATTTCATGCATTGGGCATTTCCACTCATGGGGGGATTGTTGGAATCCGGAAAAGTTCGAGTTAATTACTCGTGCGGAAATATTTAATTTTGTTGTAATTAAATATTACGAGGTCGAAGTACGTCGCGAGTAGATAAGCGTAGTATATTTATTTTCTCAGAACCGAATTCCGGTGAGTGAGAAATCGATCCTCGAAGTGGCACGCATAACAATGTAATGTGGGCATATTAATTAGTTAATTAATGATGTCCCACATTGATTAATTAAGCACACTTAACATGGTTTAAATACCTAAGTGATTAAACCTTGTAATAACAAGTGTGTAATAGGGGTGTTGTATGACAGCCCCGTGCTCCTACGCGCGCGCCACCGCCCGCCCTGCCTCGCCCCGGCCTTTGGCCTCAGCGAGGCCGCAAGCCGAGTGCCCGCGCCCCGAGCCCCGGCCCGGTCCGGTCTTGGACTTGGATCTTGGCAATTGGGCTTCGGGTTTGGGCTTGGCCCGAAAGTACCTTATCTTTTTGGTGACTCAACGGGTTGACTGGGCTTGCTTATCTGGCCCAGTAGTACAATGTGGAGCCTACGTGTGCGTGACATGGCGAGCATGTCAGCACGTGTCTGCGGGAGTTACAGAAACGTGCTGGAATTCAATCAGCACGTTCCCGAGAAGTGCGCGCCGTAACTGTCCGATCCGGGAGACACGCGTCGTAACCGCCGTCTGTCTTCAAGGCTCCAGCACGCTCCCCAGGTGGTGGACTGCCTATAAATAGGCATCCCAGGCAGCATACATTTTCCTTCCGAAAATAGATTATTTGTTGCTTTTCACCTGAGTGCATTTTTGTTACTTTTCACCTGCCAACTCTGCCCTGCTTCACTCCTGTTCGCCGGAGCTCTGTCGACTGCGGTGCTGCCTCGACCGAGACGAAGCCGTTTTACCTTTGGGGACAGACCGCCTGTTTCCGAGCACTACGGAGGCGTAAACTGTCTTGCGGGAAGAGTTCGCTCGACTCGGCTGCAACAATTTCTTCCTATTTCTTTTGTTGTTGTTCGTACTTTGTACCTGTGCTTTTACCGTCGTTACTTGTGTATCTCAGATTCTGTACCTACTTTTCTACAAATATTTTATCATTAAGTGTAAAAAAAATTATCATTTTTCCAAATAAGATAATTAAAATGGGATGAAGAGAGTACTTCTTTTTTCTTTTCAAATTCATCATAAATTATGATTTTTATAATTACATGATCAATTTATTAAAAATTATATAAATTAATAAATATAGCATAAGATTAATTTCTGATGACATATAACTGGAACATATAGCATTGCAAATGGATAGGGGTTGGTTTCCAACAATCATATTCAATTTTACATCGCTGGAAAAAATAACTTATCATATATTTATGTAGTATCTTTAATTAAAAAATATGATAATTTGTACTAAATTTGAAAGGAATAAAGATTGCATAGATTGTACTAAATTTAAAGTCTTGGTCAAAATAATAAGGTTAATTGCAAAATTTAACACAACTTTTCATTACTTTTGCAATTATAACATGTTTCTCAAATCTTTGCAATTACAACATAAAGCTTTTCAATTTTTGCAATTACAGCACAAAATTCAAAATCTTTGCAAGTATAACAAGCATATATTTTATCTCAAAAACTATTAAATGAAAATTAAGTTATGTACAGTTTTTTTTGTTATTTATTTTTAAATTTGAATAATTTTCAAATTACACATTTTTAGTTTATATATTTTATTATTATATTTGGTATTATTTAATCTTTGAAGTTCTGAAAAATAACTCAATATACATTAAATAATTATAAATATAAATTAGTAAAAGAAAAATACGAATGATATTTAATTGATATAACCGTACAAAATCCATTTTTATGTTAAAAGTAAAATTTAAAATATAAAATAAAACAATTACAAAATTCAATTGTTTGTATGAAGGATTGATAATTTATGGGACAAAAAAATTGTGTGTTATGATTTAAGAAATTTCATATTTTGTCTTATAATCGCAAATAGTTTATATATATTATAATTGCAAAAATAATTTAATTTAAGTAACAAATAACAAAAAATTAAAATTGAATAAAATTTGAAATTTGCGTCCGCATCATTATTAAATATAACTTTATAAATTCAATTTTATTTTTATCTTAATTTTTAATTGAATAAAGAATAATGCAATGAATGTAAAACTCTCAAATGTTGTGTTATAATTGTAAGATTCTAAAATGTTATGTTGTAATTGCTAAAACCAAGAATTATAAAAAAATATGTTATAATTGCAAAAACTTTGAAAAGTATGTTATAATTGCCAAAATTAAAAAAACTTGCTATAATTGCCAATTTGTTAAAAAGTTTTGTTATTATATGCAATTAACCCAAAATAATATGTGTTTAGAGTGACGGGTTTAGGAATTTCCCAATAGGAGTGTTACATTATATTTTACCAAATTAATAAAAATATAAAATCAGTAAAACTGAAAAGTTATTTTGGCTCTATCATGCTGTCGTTTATTTTATTTTTTTTATCTTCAACCCCTTTTGTATTATTAATGACTTGTTGAAGAAAGGGACTAATTTATAAAAAAATAAGATCATCATGTTATACAAATGAAAAAAATTACAATAAACAAAATAAACAAATTTAATGTAGAATTTAGTGGAGATTTCACAAGTTGTTAACTCACTAAAAAACATCATTGAAAGATTAGGATAAACTAATTTTTTTTTTATAAAAAAAATGGAAGTCATCTTATTTAATATTACAGCATATGTATTGCCATACCTTAAATATGTTTGCTTTTTTGTTAGGATTTTTATTAGAATATTCTTCCTTACTTTTGATGTTTTGGTGAGTCAAAGAATGTAAGTCATCTTAGTCAGTTTTTCCAGTTTCTAGAGTTCTAAACTTTAATCCTTGTAAAAGATCAACCGAGTTGTAATAGAACTTAGGCAGAAGACTGAGCAATGGAGAATGCTCGAGAACTGACTACCATTACGCCTAGCCTTGACCAAAAACTGTGTTGGAGCACTCAATTTAAGATCTATCCATAGTGACCAGCAGAAGTCAGTATGAGGGCTTTCCCAAACTGAGTAAGGAGAAGTCAGTTTAAGGGATTTCCATATTGATCCGGAGAAATCAGTATGAAGGTGTTTCCCATACTGACTGTGGACAGTCAGTATGAGGATTTACCATACTGACCGTGGGAAGTCAGTATGAGGGCTCAGTTGTACTGACCTTCAAAATTCAGTATAAGAGCACCTCGTGTTTATTCTTTTCTATGTGAGTTCTCTTCATTGTTCGGGGATGAACAATAGTTTAAGTTTGGGGGGTTGATAAACACTCATTTTGTGCATTTTACTGATGCGAATCTGCTCAATTTTGACCTTAGACTAAACCATTATGTGGTGATATCATACATTATTCATGTTCTTTAAAGAATTATTACGTTTGGGTTGGTTTTGGTTGTTTATGCACACAACTGAGTTGTTTACAAGATTTGACCAAGTATCATGGGGCCAATCGATGCTAACTTGCATCGGGAAAAAGAAGAAGTGAGAAAAGATCGAAGAAAAAGCCGAATTTCCATTCGTGACGGAATCGGCTACCCAAAATACAACATCGGTGATCGCCGAATTTGTTATTGGGTTGCCGATTTTGCAATTTCAGCCATTTTGCTACGGCTCAACTTCGGCGACCCAGGCACGCAAACCCCGATCGCCGATCGTGCATTCCGGGTCACCGAACGGGTAATATTGATGAATTTTTGGCCCAAATCTCATATATTTTCAGATTAAAAGAGGATAAGTATAAATAGAAGATCCCAAGCTCAAAAACATTCCTTTCACCTTATTTTCGAATTCTAAGAGCGAGAGAGAGCTGAAGCAACAGAAGACTTGAAGAGCAAGATTGAAGATTGAAGATTGAAGATCGAAGACTATGGGTTTTGGGTTTTCATGTTTTCTGTATTCTTAACTCTTTACTTCTTTGTTTTCATGGAATTTAGCATGATTCGCTAAATCCCTTTGTGAATTCTAGGGTTTTGAAACTTGTTGAATAATTATTCCATCGTTTATATGATTTGATTTTCCCTTTCCATTGATGTTTTAATTATAACTGAGGTTTTCTTTAATTACGAGATACTGACCATTGATTGTAATTCGAATTGGTAATTTTTGAACCGAGAGGTCTAGGTTATCGATTAAGATGCAAAATAATTAGATTTGATAGGTCAATTATCCGAGAGGAATTTGAACTGTTGAAGGGTTTTAAAAATCTAAGGTTTTATCAAGAGTAAAAGTCCTTTTGCGCATCCGAGAGGAGTTACTAGGTCTTTTATTTCCATGTTATGGTTTAGAGTCCGAGAGGGTCGCCTGATAATATTTATGAGATTAACTCACATTTTTTGGAAATTAAATTGGAACCGAATTATATAAATGATTGTTTGATTGTTCTTCAAAGTGGATTACCCTGGAATCCTAGTTTCACTTATTTTCTAAATTCAAATAATTCAATTGTCTATTTTATTATTGCCTTTCAATTATTGCCAAGTTTTAAATAAACCAAACTTTTGATTCGGATCGTCCAAATAGTAATAAAATAACTCTGTTTTAGTGCTTGAGTGTATTTCGATCCTGCAATCCTTGAGTTCGATAATTTATTACTTGCCTCTATAATGGTCTGTACACTTGCAGAATAGCGTGTTACAAAATACGCTATCAAGTTTTTGGCACCGTTGTCGGGGATTGCAAAGATCTATACTTGACACTAGTTTTGTTATTGCGTCACTACTTTAGACATTAATTGCTTTATTTTTGTATTTTATTTTTATTTTGCTTCAGCGCTGCTCACTGTTGGTTTTCTGTTTCAGGTAGTACATGCGAACCAGATTTAAGGGTCCAACACTTGAGCCCATAGATTTAGAGATCGAAGCTACTTGTCGACGGAACTCCGCACGAAGAAAGTTGGCATTCTCAATGGCTGACAATCAAACGACGCAGATAGCAGAATTGCAGAGGAAGCTGCAAGAGATAAATCTGAGACTCCAGCAGCAGCAGCCTCCGGCTGCACCTCGCCAGCCAACTATTGATGAGATGTATGAGCCGATGATCGACATGCATCGTCATGCAGATTTTGGGCTGAGAGTGGACTCACCTAATTTTGAATTGAGAACCGGGCTGATTCAGACTGCCCACCAGAATCAATTTGGGGGACTACCATCTGAGGACCCCCATGTGCACATCCAGTCTTTCCTGCTGTTGTGCGACACAGCCAAGCAGAACCAGGTGCCGATGGATTACATCAGACTGCGCATGTTCTCATTCACACTGCGTAACAGAGCCCTCTCTTGGCATCTGTCTCTGAATCGCAGTGCAATCACTACATGGGAGGAATTATGCAAACTATTTCTGATCCAGTTCTTCCCGCCCAGTAAGACCATCTAACTGTAGACTCAGATCACACAGTTCAGACAGTTTGCTGGGGAGTCACTATACGAGGCATGGGAGCGCTACAAGGATCTATTGCGTGCCTGCCCCTGCCATGGCTTTACTGAGAAGCAACAGGTCTGCCACTTTTACAGGGGGTTGGACAAGGAGACTCAGAAGCACGTAAATGCTTTAGCTGGAAGGTCATTGACTGCTAGGCCACCACAGGAATGACTAGATTTGTTGGAAGTCATGGCAAAGAGTGAATACAACTGGCCTACAGATAGGCTGGAATGGAGGATAGCAGCAGTAGATGATACTGGGGACATGGCCGCTGAGATTAGACTGATGAGACAGGAGGTGGCTGCCTCTACAAAATCTTTAGAGCAGCGCCTCTCCAAGTTGGAAAACAATACGCCACAATTCGAATTTGAGCAGGGGGGTGACATGCATATGGAGGAAGCTAATTATGTGAACCAGAGGAATTTTCAGAACAACAGGGGATATCCGACGGGGAACATGACTTACCATCCCAACAACAGAAATCACCCCAATTTCTCCTACACCAACCCGAACAATGCACTACAGCCCCCACCTGGATTTTCTGCCAATAATGGGGGTACTAGCGAGCCTAAGGAGCCAAGCATGGGAGAGCTTCTAACCTAGTTTATCTCCATATCAAATGCTAAAACCACTAAAATGGAGGGCGATATTACTACGCTACAGACTGGTATGGGGGGAAAGAGATGGACACACAGATCTCCCAGATGGACAATGCGGTTGGCAATCAGCACACCCCTGGACAGTTCCCCAGCAATACTGTGGTGAACCCAAAAGATCACTGCAATGCCATTACTACTCGCAGTGGTAGGGGATATGAGGGCCCATCTGTGCCCGTTGACACACCTACGCAACCTGAAGTTGCACAGCCTGCTCCTGTTCTTCCTGAAGAAGAACAGACTCAAAAGAGCAAGGGAACTTGTCCTGAAGACAGTTCCAAACCAGCTGGCCCCGTCGTTGTTCCCTTCCCACAGCGATTTGCTAAGAAACAAAGGAAGAGAGGTACAAGAGGTTTCTAGAGCACATGAAGAAGATCCACATCAATCTACCTCTGATTGAAGTAGTGCAGGAGATACCTGGGTATATGAAGTTTCTGAAAGATATGGTTACCCAGAAGAAGCCCTTTGGCGCGTTCGAGAAAGTGAATCTGTTTGAAAAATGCAGCGCCATAATTCAGAAAAAGATGCCAGTAAAAAGGGCTGATCCTGGCTGCTTCTCCATTACCTGTGTGATTGGGGGGCAGACTTTTGAAAAAGTACGCTGCGACTCAGGGGCCAACATCAATCTGATGCCCCTCTCTATTTTTAATTGACCGAGTATTGGGGATATTAAACCAATTACCATCAGACTTCAGATGGCTGACAGGTCGGTGAACTACCTTAAAGGGGTAGTAGATAATGTGCTGGTGAAGGTTGGGGAATTTATTTTCCCAGCTGACTTTGTGGTCCTAGACATGGAAGAGAACCGAAATATTCTACTCATACTTGGGAGGCCTTTCCTCAACACTACTGATGCCCTTATCGATATCAAGAAATGAGAGCTCACTTTGAGGGTGAACGACGAGAAGATCACCTTCTCCATCTATAAGGCCATAGAGCGACATGACTCCGACAACTGCTTTGAGGAATGTGATATGGTTCAGGTTTTGTATCCCTTTGACTCTTCTATTATTTCTGCTGATCCTTTGGATTTTGGGGTACAAAATTATGTGTCTTCTTGTGATGAGCTTTATGATGTATGCGATGAGATGCTAGAGTCTGTTCTAGCATTAGATGGTGCAGGTGAGAAGAACAAGGTGGATAGCGCCCATTTTCTGAATTTAAGGAGCGAGGAGGAAGAAGAAGAAGCTCGCAAGATGGCTCTGAAGCAGGAGGAAAAGAAAGAGCCGCCAGTACTGAAACTGAAACCTTTACCGGATCATCTGAGGTATGCCTACTTGGGGGAAAACGATACCTATCCGGTAATTGTATCTGCTACCCTTTCTTCTAGTCAATTAGATAGATTATTGAGGGTTTTGAGAGACCACTAATCTGCTATTGGGTGGTCATTATCTGACATCAAGGGTATTAGCCCTTCTATCTGTATGCACAGTATTTTATTAGAGGATGGATACAAACCGAAGGTGCAACCGCAACGACATTTGAATCCCCTCATGCAGGAAGTCGTGCGGAAGGAGGTACTTAAGTTGTTGGATGCTGGCATGATCTATGCCATATCGGACAGTGAGTGGGTAAGTCTTACTCAAGTGGTGGCTAAAAAGGGAGGTACTACAGTCATTAAGGACGAGAGTGGCCAGGAAATCGCTCACATGCCTGTTACTCGCTGGAGAATGTGTATTGACTATAGAGCACTTAACAGTGCTACTCGTAAGGATCACTTCCCTTTATTGATCAAATGTTAGATAGGCTGGCTGGGTATGAATTCTACGGCTTTTTAGATGATTATTCTGGATATAACCAAATTGCCATTGCCCTTGAGGACCAATATAAATCTGCATTTACTTGTCCTTATGGAATTTTTGCATATAGACGGATGTCTTTTAGATTATGTAATGCCCCTGCCACTTTTCACAGATGCATGATGTCTATTTTTAGTGGACTTGTAGAAAACATTATGGAAGTTTTTATGGATGATTTTTCTGTGTTTGGTCATTCATTTGATAACTGTTTAGAAAACCTGATTACTGTCCTGCAGCGCTGTCAAGAAACTAACTTGGTTTTGAATTGGGAGAAGTACCATTTTATGGTACGAGAGGGCATTGTCCTCGGTCACAAAGTTTCTGCTGCAGGTTTGGAGGTAGACCGTGCCAAGATCGTGGCAATATCAAAGCTACCACCCCCACCAATGAGAAGTCGGTGAGGAGCTTTTTGGGTCATGCAGGCTTCTACCGGAGGTTCATAAGGGAGTTTTCTAAAATCTCTAAACCTTTGAGTTCTCTACTTATGAAGGATGCAAAATTCGTTTTTGATGAACATTATTTGCAGGCCTTTGAGAAGCTGAAGCTAGCCCTCACAACTGCTCCAGTACTAATATCACCAGACTGGTCGGAGCCCTTTGTCCTGATGTGCGACGCCAGTGATACGGCAGTTGGAGCTGCCCTGGGTCAGACGAGGAACAAGATCTTCAGAGTTATTCACTACGCCAGCAAGACTTTGGATGAAGCCCAAGTCAATTACGCTACTACTGAAAAGAAGCTGCTGGCAGTAGTCTTTGCATTTGATAAGTTCCGGGCATATCTGGTTGGGGCAAAGACAGTGGTTTATACGGATCATGCTGCAATCCGGTATTTGTTTGAGAAGAAGGAGGCAAAATCAAGACTGATCCGGTGGATCCTGCTGCTGTAGGAATTTGATATGGAGATTTAGGATCGGAAAGGATGTGAGAACGTAGTAGCAGACCACCTGTCTAGGCTGGAGAATCCGGTGGAAGGAGATGATCCCCGGATTCGAATTACTGAGGTTTTTCCTGACGAGCAGCTACTCGTAGTTGAGGAGGTAGATCCATGGTATATGGATCTGGTAAATTATCTGGTTGCAGGT
Organism: Plectranthus barbatus; assembly: GCA_026898455.1. Lineage (NCBI taxonomy): Eukaryota > Viridiplantae > Streptophyta > Magnoliopsida > Lamiales > Lamiaceae > Plectranthus > Plectranthus barbatus. The sequence continues at coordinate 171,190 of JAPKLW010001113.1, forward strand.
GTTCTACCACCTGATCTGTCCTTACATCAGAAGAGGAAGTTCTTGCATGACTGCAAGTTTTACTACTGGGATGAGCCATTCCTCTACCGTCGTTGTGCTGATATGGTGATTAAGCGGTGCATCGGTATGCAAGAGTGAGAACAGGTAATGGGGGATTGTCACTTGTCCCCCTATGGAGGCCACTGTGTGGCGAACAGGACAGCCATAAAAATCCTCACAAATGGATTTTATTGGCCTACTGTTTACCGCGATTGTCAGAGATTTGTGGCTAGCTGCGATAGATGCCAGAGGATGGGGAACATCTCAAAGAGGGATGAAATGCCCCAGAAATACATGCTTGAGATTGAGCCCATTGATGTATGGGGCATTGATTTCATGGGACCATTCCCTAAGTCCCATGGATATCAATATATCTTGTTGGCTGTGGACTATGTGACCCGGTGGGTTGAGGCTATCCCCACTGCGACAAATGACTCGAAGGTGGTGCTCAAGTTCCTACAAAAGAACATCGTAACTCGTTTTGGAGCACCTCGAGCATTGCTGAGTGATGGAGGGTCACACTTCAAGAACAAGTGGTTGGGGAGTCTGCTAGCAAAATATGGAGTTCATCACAAAATTACATCTCCATATCACCCCCAGGCCAATGGGCAAGCTGAGTTGGCTAATAGAGAGATTAAGCAGATCCTGGAAAAGTCTGTGGTTTCCAGGAAGGATTGGGCTACACGCTTGGATGATGCTCAATGGGCGTATAGGACTGCATTCAAGACCTCAATTGGTATGTCGCCGTATCAGTTGGTGTTTGGGAAGTCATGCCATCTACCGGTGGAACTGGAGCATAGAGCGTATTGGGCAGTGAAGAAGATCAACTGGGATCTGAAGACTGCAGCTGAGCAGAGGTGTCTGCAACTGACTGAGCTAGAGGAGTTCCGGACTGAAGCATACGAGAGTTCTAAGTTGTACAAGGAGCGCGCCAAGAGATTTCATGATCAGCGCATTCGCCGCCGCAACTTCACGCTAGGGGATCAGGTACTTTTATTTAATTCTCGCCTCCATTTGTTTCCTGGAAAGCTTAAGTCTAAATGGACTGGTCCATATGTGATTCAGAAAGTCAATTCTAATGGTACTGTGGATTTACTGGGTTCTGATGGCACACACTTTACTGTTAATGGTAATCGAGTCAAAACTTATGTTCAATACGAGTCTGTGTCATTTTTTTGCGAGCTTCACCTAGCTGATCCATAGGATACATATTGTTGTGTCTAGCTACAGACGTTGAATAAAGCGCTTGTTGGGAGACAACCCAACCTTTAATTGAGTTTAATTGCATTGTTTTGATCATTTTGGTGTCTTTCTACTCCATTTTTCCACACAATACGTTCACGTATGGTTGTTGAGTTATTGGGTGCAGGTAGGGAGTTCAAAATGCGAGGAATTGCCGGAAGAAACAAAATCGGCGACCCGTTTACACAATCGGCGATAGCCGATCGTGAATCATGGGTCGCCAAGTTCGTCGTAAAAAAATTTCAGATTCGAAGCAAAATCGGCTACCAGAAAACGATTTTGGCGATCGCCAATTTTGTTGGTTGGGTCGCCGAAATTGCGAATTTTGATTTTTGCTTCGGCACAAAATCGGCGATCTATTTACACTTTCGGCGATCGTCGAATCTGTAAACGGATTGCCGAATCCTTTTTCCCCAAAATTTGTTTCGAAGCATTTTCGACGACCCAAAACCAATTTCGGCGATCGCCGAATGGGTTCTAGGTCGCCGAAATTGTAAAAATGACGGGTAAATAAGCTGAAACCCTTCTTTTCCCTCACTCTTCAATTTCTTCTCCAAAAACACACTCCACTCACTACTTTCTCTCTAAAAATCCGACTCCATTACACCAAATCTCCCCAAATCCTTCCACACATGACCTACCCATCCTCATTAGAACACTTTCATCCGTTCACTTTTTAAAATTTCGTCCAAAAATGTTAAATCCCCAAATTCTAGGGTTTATAATTGTTCTTCCAATTTTGCTTTATATCCAAGGTAATTTACTTCCTCTTTATGTTTATCTCCAATTCGTGTATCATATTTCATTGTTTAGTCGATAATGTAGGGTGAATCTTGGATTAAATATCTTATTTTCGTTTTTTTTACAATTATGTCTAGTCTCCATATCATGTTTGGATTATTTGTGTTTAGTGTTGAATATTTAGCATTCCTAAAGCTTCAAGAGTTGACTTGGGGTGTTAGATTTTTGAAATTTGCATTCCATTTAGTTAAGATTTGAATTTGGGGAACTTACTTGTCGATGGAGTTGAATCGTTGGTATTATTGTTCCCCGTGGTTGCTTGCATGCATTTGTTGAGTTATTGTAGTTATACTTGCATTTAGGACATGACTAGTTGATGTGGTGGTTAGGCTATGTGGGAAATTCCTATTCTACTAATTGGATTTGTTGATGATGTTGAGAATGTAGCGGTGATAATGCATATATATTTAGTTAGAATGTGGAGATGTTTCATTCTTGTAAGTTTAGTTTGTTTTGCATGTTTCCTTTCGTTGTTTGCTGGTTTTGATTTGTGGTTTTGTTATGCAGAATTCAAATGGCACCTCGACGCTGCATAGAGTCAACTAGGCCGGATGCATGTGGAATACAACTCCGGGGGTTGGAACTTCATGAGAAATTCAAGGCTCTGGTGGAGAAAGGGGTTGAAGCAACCCGGTATGCTCATGTTGAAGCTCTCCAAGTGCTGGGACTTTATGATAATGTCAAGGAGCTTTTCTCGAACATTGGTTGGCACCCTATTCTGGATCTCGAGGACCCAACCTACAGGCGCTTTACTTTGGAGATACTGATGACCTTTAAGCTCACCACCACGGGCCACCTTTCGGGCCCTAGATGAGGACCACACCATCACCACTAAACAGATAAACAGGGCTTTTGGGGTCCCTGATATTGGAGTTTATACTAAGCCGCGAGGATTCAACGCGAAAGTTTTCTGGCCCACCATCTGTGCTGATGACAGCCCGGCCTAGGAATCTGGCAAATGCAAGGCCTCTATGATCCGGAGCCCTGTATTTCGGGTTATTCAGCGGATTCTGGCACACACTCTTTTTGCCAGAAAGGATAACAGCTCTATGAGGGACGTGGAGCTCATGGTGATGTTCTGCATGCTACATGGTCAGGCCCTGAACTTTGCCCAACTTTTCCTACTGCAGTTCAGTCAGGCATCATCCGCCAGCCGCATCCCGATTTGTATTGGGGGACTGTGGACTCACATCATACTTTCGATGGGGATTGCTCCTGGGCGCCATCTAGGTCGAACCACTAACAAAGCTGACAATAAGGAAATTGGCCGCCCTCTGATTTATTCAGACCGGTCATCCGCCCTACCTCTTCTGCCAGCGTACACCACCGTTCTTCCTGCTGCCGAATCCCAAGCTCACTAATGTAGGGATTCGCCGATACCGCGAAAACTATAAGTTGGATACATTGGCCCCATTTGGAGGCAATTCAGGCCGCAGCGGACACTATGGCAAGGCATCCTCACCTCCGTACTGCCGGAGGAGATGGGGATGACGAGGATGTCAGAGGAGATGAAGATGACGAGGATGCCGGAGGTGACGAGCAGGGCACTGACCGGGAGCAGCCGCGCCTTCTTCTGCAAGGAGGCATTTCCCAGAGGAGCCAGGGGGAGTCCTCCATTTTCTACGAGCGCCGCACACATCATGTGGCATTCGAGGAGTGGCTAAGCCGTTAAGAGCAGTAGTGGGGAGATTGGAACGAGCAGTTGCAGGCTTTATTCGCGACCCAGACTACATATGCCACCGAGCACCGTTCTTTTGAGGAGAAGCAGCGGCAGGAGTGGACGGCTCGGAGATCCTTTGAGGATCAGCAGAGGGAGCAGTGGTCGGCGCAGTAGCGTCACTTTGACCGGGAGCAGGAGCAGTGGGCGGCGCAGAAGCGTCACTTTGACCAGCAGCGGGAGCAATGGCGACGCCAACAAGAAGCCAAAGATCAGATGCGCCAGTTCATGGCCCGTTTTCCACAGTACTGGCCCCCACTGCAGTGAGACTACATTGAGGTTTCCACACATCTCCGTGATCTTTTTCCGCACAAAATTATTCTTTCCTTTGTATCGAATAAGTTTGGGGGAGGGGGATGTGATCGGTCGATGTGTGTCTCTTCTCTTCTCTATCTCTTCATGTATCCCTAACTGCTCCTAGTTGTTTTTGATTCCCTAACTGCTCCTAGCTGTATTTGATTGCACTTGATGTACTTGTCTGGAACCAGTAAACCGTTGTATTCATTTTATGTCATATACTTTTCATTAATTGTTGTTGGGTCTGTAATTGGGAGCTCTATTATTTTATGGTATTTGTAATGGGATCGAATTGGTACTTGGTTGGCGATTTATCTTCATTACTGATCAAGTTCATGATGACAAATTTTTCTTTCTCGTGAAACTTGCACTTATCAATTGCACATGACTTTATGAAGTGCCGCTATTTGTGGAATTGATTTTGGCCTCTAGGATATGCTCATAGCCTTGTGAGATTTTGAGCCTGTGTTTGTTTGGTTTTGAGTGAGTCACTGTATATTGTACCTCTAGAACTTGCTCTGGTTCTGTCTCAAAACTGCAATAAGGAAGGTCAAGAACTTAGAAATGATCTTAGGCCATCGTTTCATTAGCCACGTTAAACCCAAACACTGTCCTGATACATACTCCTTTGTTAGCCCAGTTGAGCCTGAATACCTTTCTTTCTTAACCCGGATGATAGGAGGTGTGGATGGAAATGTAAGGGTACCTGATGATGCTAGGTGGTGAAAGTATAATCTGTACAGTTAGTAATTAGTCCAAACACTCTTGGGATGGACAAGTATAATGTTATTACTTACAAATATAAGTATAAAAGAGTCTGTCAATATGTGGGTCAATAAAGTGCACAATGAGTGCATAAGTGTCTATGAATAAGTCATTATAGTACATGTTCATATATATATATATATATATATATATATATATATATATATATATATAAATAAAAAAAGAAAGAAAGAAAGAGAAAAACAGAAGTTATCCAGTATGTACAATAGTAGTCAAATTTTAAGTCGGGTATGTGATGAGGAGATAAGCAGTGTGAATAAAGTTATAAAGATGGATACATTTAGTCACTTAGCCAAATATTCCATACCTACACTTCACCAATGTGCCTACATTACAACCTGAATTAAAGACATTTTTGATCTTTGTTCTAGAATTCCTAAAGTCAGTGGAGAGTTTAGACGATGAGCAAGCTTATGGTAGGAAAGTTGTACAGTTGACAGTTGAGAGTATACACTAGTCTTTCTTACCATTCGAGCGAAATGTGAGTGATACAATATTCTGTGAGGAGCAGATTTCTAGTGGCCAAGATTGAGACTGTGATTGTTTGCACTAAATTTATGATTGTTGCAGTGTTGGTGTGGGAATCAGAACCCCATGTTGTGTCTGAAACATATTTTGATCAGATAATGCACCCCTCGTGTTTATTCTTTTCTATGTGAGTTCTCTTCATTATTCGGGGACGAACAATAGTTTAAGTTTGGGGGGTTGATAAACACTCATTTTGTGCATTTTGCTGATGTGAATCTGCTCACTTTTGACCTTAGACTAAACCATTATGTGGTGATATCATACATTATTCATGTTCTTTAAAGAATTATTACGTTTGGGTTGATTTTTGGTTGTTTATGCAGATTTCACGCACAACTGAGTTGTTTACAAGATTTGACCAAGTATCATGGGGCCAATCGATGCTAACTTGCATCGGGAAAAAGAAGAAGTGAGAAAAGATCGAAGAAAAAGCTTAATTTCCATTCTTGACGGAATCGGCGACCCAAAATACAACATCGGCGATCGCCGAATTTGTTATTGGGTCGCCATTTTGCAATTTTAGCCATTTTGCTACGGCTCAACTTCGGCGACCCAGGCACGCAAACCCCGATCACCGATCGTGCATTCCGGGTCGTCGAACGGGTTAAACTGATGAATTTTTGCCCAAATCCCATATCTTTTCAGATTAAAAGAGGATAAGTATAAATAGAAGATCCCAAGACTAAAAAACGTTCCTTTCACCTTATTTTCGAATTCTAAGAGCGAGAGAGAGCTGAAGCAACAGAAGACTTGAAGAGCAAGATTGAAGAGTGAAGATCAAAGACTATGGGGTTTGGGTTTTCATGTTTTCTGTATTCTTGACTCTTTACTTCTTTGTTTTCATGAAATTTACCATGATTGGCTAAATCCCTTTGTGGATTCTAGGGTTTTGAAACTTGTTGAATGATTATTCCATCGTTTATATGATTTGATTTTCCCTTTCCATTGATGTTTTAATTATAACTGAGGTTTTCTTTAATTACGAGATACTGACCATTGATTGTAATTCGAATTGGTAATTTTTGAACCGAGAGGTCTAGGTTATCGATTAATATGCAGAATAATTAGATTTGATAGGTAAATTATCCGAGAGGAATTTGAACTGTTGAAGGGTTTTAAAAATCTAAGGTTTTATCAAGAGTAAAAGTCCTTTTGCGCATCCGAGAGGAGTCACTAGGTCTTTTATTTCCATGTTATGGTTTAGAGTCCGAGAGGGTCACCTGATAATATTTATGAGATTAACTCACATTTTTTGGAAATTAAATTGGAATCGGATTATATAAATGATTGTTTGATTGTTCTTCAAAGTGGATTACCCTGGAATCCTAGTTTCTCTTATTTTCTAAACTCAAATAATTCAATTGTCTATTTTATTATTGCCTTTCAATTATTGCCTAGTTTTAAATAAACTAAACTTTTGATTCGGATCGTCTAAATAGTAATAAAATAACTGTGTTTTAGTGCTTGAGTGTATTTCGAGCCTGCAATCCTTGAGTTCGATAATTTATTACTTGCCTCTATAATGGTCTGTACACTTGCATAATAGCGTGTTATGGGAAGAACGTATAAACATCCAACCATTGTGGGAAGAATTAGTAAACTTCCAACCACTAGGAAGGAGGCTGCGGGGTGCGTCCCCACTTCAACCTGAAGACTGAGTCTACAAGGAGTTCCTAGGTTAGTGCCATAGCTAATCGGAGGACGGAGGTGCCACGGACTGTGTATAGATCATAAGGAGGCTTGTATTTATTTAGTGAATTATCCAGACCTAGGGTCTGAAGAGTCGATGTAGGTTATTGAAATCCGAACTAATATAAATCTTTGTATGCTGCTTACTGCTTTCTTTCATACTTGCTCTGTTTTTCTGTTTCACAAACTGACTCTTAAAACCTTCAATACTTGTCCAAATATTGAAGAGTATATATTGTGAAACTGACTTAAGGCAAAACAGAGACTTAAGCTTAAACTTTCCACACACTAAACTGACTATTCTATATTTAAACAAAGCAGTGCATCTGTTAATCTTTACTTCTGCTGCTTACACAAAACCTTCTATTACACAGTTTGCACTCTGATTTTGGGACCAACATGTGGTATCACGCGTCAAGGTTCTTACTGACTACGGTTGTGTTGAGTCACTTAGGACCAGATCTCTGTTTTATGCACTTGGTTCTGTTTTCTGCATTTGGTTCTGTTTTCTGCACTTGGTTTCTGTTTTGTGTGTTTAAGCTCAGGTACACAGAGATGGCTCAGATTACAAAGCTTCCAAAGTACTCATCAGAAAATTTTGAGATATGGAAGAAACACTCGCTGATCATGCTGAAGAATGTCTATCCAAAAATGGCAGAGTTTCTATCTTCCGGACCACTAAAAATCACTAAGGTGAATACTTAGCTCGGAGGAGCATAAGATTAGGAGATAGTGGAGAAGCCTTATGCAGAATGGACAAACAACGACAAAGTTCATTTTTAGTTGGATGCAGTGACCATGGAGCTCATCTTACAATCTCTACCAGCGCCACTGGTTGTTGAAGCCTTAGAGCACAACAACGCCAAAAAGATGTGTGAATTTCTTGGCTCACTTAGTCAAGAAACAACTCAGATGAAGCGGAACAAGCTTCAAAACTGTGTGGATAAGTATTTGGGTCAGTACTCCTAATTTGGTAGCTTAAAAGTTCCACCAATAGTTGCGATGCACTAGGACCGTTTTTTTACCCAAAATAAAAGATTACCACACATGCTCACTTTATCGTTTCTTATTGGTGGGCAGTGTATTTGTTTTGGTGCTGGTGAGGTTGCTTTAGTCACTGGTTATCTATTTGGAGCTACTGATTTTGATCCATGTGCTCTTTGTGATCCTTCTGATACCTCAGTGTTTAAGAGATTTTGTGGTGGTAAATCTGTTACAACTAAGGAATTGTTAGCAATATTTAAGAAAACAGATGTAGAGAACACTGACCATGAATTGTACTTGAGAGTAGCTAATATATTATTTTGTCTTAAGCTATTTGGAGAAACGTAAGATTGAGAATTGAGTTTATGTTTTAGTAGATAATTGGGGTAAATGGAACTCTTTTCCGTTGGGGCGTACGCTTTTAAGTTGTTATGCTACTATTTGAACCTTGCCCCCACTTCTAGATATGGTTGTAAAAATTGCTAGGCGCTAGTCGGGCGGCGGGATACCGCCTAGCGCCTAATCGGTTTAGTCGGCGCATAATCTATCACCGAAAAATTAAAAAATTTATATTAAATAATTATTTTATAAACAATTATTTCATATTTTAAAATATTCTTCTCTCCACACGCTTTATCTAATTTTTTTTCCCCCACTTTTACCCCTAATCAACCCACGTGACTACCTCTAGTCCCCTACCTACCAACTGCCACCCACTTTCTCCCTCTTTCTCCCTCTACCTCTTTCTGTCGAAACATCTTGCAGCCTACAAATCGCAAGTTGATTTCTTTAACTGCCCGGCGCACCAAGCCGGAACTCTTGTGCCGCCGCTTATCTCGCCTGAACCCTAGCATGCGCAGCCACACGTGAGTTCTAGACTACAAGGACCTCGACTATTCCCAGTCTCTCCTCTCCCTGCCGTCAAACTTCAAATCCCTCCTGTCACCAGCGACTAAATAGCCGAACATGGGATTATCAGAGCGGTTGGGCTCCGTCCAGCGCCTCGACCACGTTTTACATCACTACTTCTAGAAATGCACTTGCACCCACATTGAGTTTGGGTGGTCCCATTTGGATATTACAAGTATAATTTAATATTTTTACTGAATTTGTTAATATTATTTATTGTATGGTCATTTTCTAAAAATTTAAATGATTTTGAAGATCTGGGCCTATGAGAAATCATTGAATAGTAGGGAACTGGATTTCCCAAAATTGTTGAACAATCTCCCTCTTAAGTTCCAGTGGAAATTGAGCATCATGTTCTTCAATTGCTAGGCATGCCATGTCAATTGTGTATGAACCACTCATAAATTTTCCTCCCCTGCAGCTTTCATGGCTCAAACAGCCGGCCAACCACGCCTCCGAGCACTCGGCGGCAACAACCTTGTCGATGAATGTGTCGGGGACGATGGGTATCCACATCAGATATCACAAGGCCGAATCTGAGTGAACTTTAGAGATGGGGATGATGGAGCATAGATCGAGGCCCTCGTCGGTAGTCCAATAGTCTTCACCCCACACTAGATTACCACCTACACGAGCGACTGACGACAGGGGCAACAACGACTGCAAGCAAAATTGGGAGGAAATCGAAGATGAATCTTCGATTTTTGTCATCACGTGGAAAATGGTGGTAGATGAGAATAGTAAAAGAGAAGCGGCGATGGGTAAAGATCGTGAAATATAACGACGACGGGTTAGGTGAGATAAGAGAGAGATGAGGGCGGTGGGAGAGATTAGGAGAGAGAGTAAGATTGCAGAGGGAGAGGGAGAGGTGAGGCCACATGAAATAAGGTGGGAGGAAGGAAATTTGGTAAATTAGGGTAAAGGGTGTTGGGATTATATACTGAAAGCATATATGATTAAGTGTTTTGTACACTGGTCTTCATATATGTTGCCGCAACAATACTCGCTGTCTGATAGAACAAACATACAACGAACCATAATATCCTATTATCTCGCCTATAGGGATGATCATATGGTGTGTAGGAGATCACAGAGGATCATATGAATCATTTGACCTAGCGAGATATAAACAGTATCACAGCTGAGACGGTGCCTGGATAGGCTGTCGGTCTAAGCTGCTGCACATCGGTTCATAAGTGGGCTTATCCTAGCTACTTGATGTGTCGGTACATAGTTATGTATTGATGGGATCAACAGTGGGATGTGCCATTCTCATTGACATATGAATGAGCCAGATCCCTAACATACTTCCTATGATCTTAAACCTAACTGAAGGATAAGGGGCACACGCAGATTGACCACACTTTGATTTACCATGGTGGCGAGTCTTACATGTACTCTTATACCCGTATTTTGGGTGTTGGCAATTTGTGTGTGGACTGCTTAGTCTGGACGTTAGGTAAGCATATCCATTTCAGGATGGTGACATTCCCTGAGGAGCTCACAAGGTTCATTATGC
>JAPKLW010001113.1:181710-260570 GCA_026898455.1 Plectranthus barbatus
GGTAATAAAGGGGCGAGTCAGCATTGTTACCGTGGTGAAGGTTAAAATAATATTTTATTAATTAATTATGTTCTCGGTTGAACAAGGAATGATTAATTAATAAAGAGGGCCCACTTTATTATTTGCATCTGATCCCTGGTCTGGCCCATTAATTGCTCACAGCCCATTAGGGTTAGGGTTTCTCAAAACCCTAACACTATATATACACCTTCTCTCTATCAGATCATTAGGTTGTGATAACTAGGGTTTCAGTATATTGAAAATTGAGAGAGAGTGGCGGCGGCTATCTGAGGGAGAAACTGATCGATTTCTCCGAATCTCGGATTCAACTTGGTAGATAATCCTCACCAGATTTCCAAGGAGCAAGAGAACAGATCAGAAGATCAGATCTGTAGGAACAACTGTTCATCGCGGCGTTCAGATTCAGATCCAGATCTATTTCATCGTTATTGGCTCCGATCTAGATCTGTAGATCAAACGGTGAAATCAGGTATTCTCTAATCCATCCTCTGCAATTAATTTTGTAGGAGCATGCATAGGTTCGCATGGTTTATTTAATTAAAATTTATTCCTGGTATCCTAAGAACGATCCTTGGCAAGAAATTCATAATGGCAACTCGTGTTGTCCATCGTAGACTCAAACCCTACAAAGGGTAGATTAGTAATTAGGCTAATATAAGGTTATTAATTAGTGATTAACAACCCTTATTACAAGTATTTTTTTTCAATTTTAGAAACAAAACTATTAAAGTGGAACGCACGAAAATGGGAAACGAGACTATTAAAATGGGATGGAGGGAGTAATAAAGATTATACTCACCATAAATATTTTCCGCAGTCATGTGAATTGCAGTGTACGTGTAACATGCTATCACTCATTTATTCAAAAAAGTAAATTTATTTGGCATGCATGATTGAGGTTCCAACCCGTGATCTCTTTTATGACATTATGTACGGGGTCGGGATACCTTTTCGATCCAGACTCTCATCCCTACCCAATTATTGACCACTTATTTATGTAGGGAACTGGGTCATGATCACCCGTTCATGACCTGACCCAATTCTTGACCACTTATTTCTTAGTGGTAGGGGATTAGGTCATGATCAGACAATCATGGCCCGATACTAAATCCTTCCTGACCTGATCTAGACCCTACCCAATTCTTGACCACTTATTTATGAGTGGTAGGGAACTGGGTCAGGATTACCCGATCTTGAACCCATCCAGACCCTACCCAATTCTTTAACACTTATTTCTGAGTGGTAGGGAATTGGGTCATCCTGACTCGATCCGGATCGAATTTTGACCCAAAATTGTTTAAATAAAATTTATTTGACTTTATTTACTTTTAAATATCAACCCAAAAAAACTTTATTTTTGAATTAATTTTTAACATTACAATTACTTTTAACATCATCACCCCAATTTTATGTCCAAATCAGAAATAGTACAAATATTATACTTCTGGGGTATTTATAGTATATTTTTATAAAGTGAGGTATTTTCATGATATAAATAATGAAAAATGATATTTTTAAATATTTACATTAATTTAAACTTAGACAAATATGCCCGATTTTATTATTTCACACTGTCATGTATATTTTCATTCTGACCCTTTGCCTTTTGATTATTCTCAATCTTCCACATTTTCTCCTTTTTCTTTATTTGGAATTTTTTTAAATTCATCATCCATCATTTTCTTTATTATAAATAATCATTGCGCTTTTTCGACAGCCCTGACAAAAATAATTCACCTCTTCATTCGAAATAATGGGGGTGTGAAATCATTTATAACTTTCTAATAATGCATGCTAGATAATTATACAACGAAGTATTGCTATAGTGTTATTGGTGAGATAAATTCAAACGAATTGCTACTTAAATTGATTAGAGCAATATAAATATATCCATAATTTGGATAATCCACGGCACGGAATTAATCAAATTAACACACAAATATTGTTTGTTTTTTAAATTTAATTCAAAATTTCTACTAGTAGCAATTTCGTCAGCTAATTTCGCTCTGTCAAATCAAATATTATGCCAAATTGAATCAAGGCGTATACATGAACTGAATGCAACATATATTAAATTTATTGAATGTAACTAAATTCTAATAATCCCAGTAAAATAAAAAAGGAAAGAAAATAAAAAAGAACAAGTTTAATTTTCGATAGCCAAGTAATTTTTTTTGGTAAAAATTTATAAGAGATGATATTTTTGCATTCTAAACGGAATGTCTATTTGTATACGAAGAATTTGGATTAGAATAGTCATTTCGATCCAAAACAAAATAATATATTTAAGCATAATAAATAATATATTTAAATTTATCAAATAATATATTTTTATTAAGCTTAAATATATTATTAGGTATTTTGATCGAAATGCCATATATATAATATACTTATGATCTTAATATAAATTTTGAATGGAAGTTTTAGAGTGTAAAATGAGAGACTCGTCTCTAAATAAAGTCTCTCATTTTATTTATAGATGTCCAACAATTTTCTCAAAATAATAAATACTAGTATTATTTATGAAAGAATTTTGTTATTTAAAAATTTTCAACATACCTTTCTTCGTCCTTCATCATTACTCTAAAATAAAAAAAGTAAATAAATGAATGATTTGCTCTACAGCTTTGGAGAGACCGAGAGACAGGGGTATGGTGGATTTATATATACGAAATAAACCGAACGACTGCGATTATTTCGAAGGTGGCAACCAGTAACATTAGGGTTTTCGACTGTATAATTAATTTGCTACTTCCTTATCTGCGATTTCTGAGCATTGGATCTGATTTTTGCATTTCCCAAGTGCCAAAACGTAGGAAGATACGAGCTTTGCAGGTCGTTCAATCTTCAGAGCATCAACCCATGCTATTGGTACGAGATTTTAATGCATTCTACGTTGTTTTTCTTCTTCTGTTGTGAAAGTAATTTTTTTGGGTACCCATTCCATAGCGATGTTCAATTCTGTCGATGGGTTCACTCTCGCAGAGTAAAGTTTCTGTCTTTTTTCTGAACGTGGTGCGTCGTGTTGGTGGTTTTGAGTATTCGTTTACGATTGAGGGAACAAAAAGGGGGAAAAAAAGAGCTTGCCCTTTGAATGTTTATTCTCGGAATGTAATGTGTTCCGCACAATCGTTTAGGTTTTTACTCCTTGAGTTGTATTTTTGTTATTTTCTTGTTGGATTATTATTAAATTGTTCAGTTTTTACCCCCTCAAGCGTGCTTATTTATAAATTATTATTTGAGACTTCTCTTAACTGAATGTTATATAGTTGCATTGAAGTTTCTACTCCTTGTTTCTGTTTGGTGCTACTTTAGACTGTTAGTCTGGAAGTGTTTCTTGCATATATAACAAGTGGGTCTTTCACAATTTTACTAATGAATATTCAGCACAGAACTTTGAATTGTGGCTGTCTGTAATGCATCATGCACGCTATCAGTTGCTTTAAATTTGTACTCCCTCCGGCCCATATGAATTGTCCACTTTGTTTTTGGCACAATAACCAATGCGAGTAGAGATAGAGGAAATTCATATTTTATTAGTGAGTGTGTATTATTTTTCCATTTTAGGTAAGTGGACAATTAAATGAGACGGACAAAAAAGGAAAGATGGACAATTGAAGTGGGACGGAGGGAGTAGTAAAGATGAAATATTTACTTTTTTCTTTTTTGGATTGAATCTTTTGGTATATTATTATTGTCCCGCACATAATCATAGTCAGACGCACAGTAGTTTCTGCATTCCCAGTGGATGTATTTGCATACATTTTGCTTTCCACCTCAAACATGAAGCAGATCTCAGTTGTTGCTTGATTTTCTTTTTTGAATCTTTTGTCGTTAAATGCATATTATTATTAAGTATCTGTCTTAATAAAACTAAAACAAGAATTATGTTTGAATTTGATGCTACTCTGCCTTTTGTTTGTACTGAATTTTGATGACGATTGTTTCAGGGTCAATAATGGCAAACAAGTTTCATTCTGGAGACAGTAGGACCAGGAGTTCGGTGTCGATATTTATAGTAGCTGGTCTTTGTTGTTTCTTTTACATACTTGGAGCATGGCAGAGAAGTGGATTTGGAAAAGGGGACAAAATAGCAATTCGGATGGCCGAGAGTGGAGCAGATTGCAATATCCTCCCAAACCTCAATTTTGAAACCCACCATGGTGGTGAAGCTGGGGTTATTGATGATTCTGATTCTAAAATGATAGTGTATAAGCCTTGTCCTCCTAAGTACACTGATTATACTCCCTGCCAAGATCAAAGACGTGCAATGAGTTTCCCTAGGGAGCACATGTTCTACCGTGAAAGACACTGCCCTTCTCAGAAACAAAAGTTGCATTGTCTTATTCCTGCTCCTAAAGGATATGTGACCCCATTCCCATGGCCAAAGAGTCGTGATTATGTTCCTTATGCTAATGCTCCTTACAAAAGCTTGACAGTTGAGAAGGCCATCCAGAACTGGATCCAGTATGAGGGCAATGTATTTAGGTTCCCTGGTGGTGGTACACAATTTCCTCAGGGAGCTGATAAATACATTGACCAGATTGCTTCAGTCGTCCCCATTGAAAATGGAACTGTTAGAACGGCTCTGGACACTGGTTGTGGGGTATGTTGGGTGCTACAAGTGTTGTGCCAGTGCTCTTGCAATTGCTGATGGATTGTCTTCTGAATATTATGGTTTTCTTATTGCAGAGCAGACAGAAATATGTGTGGTTAACTTTAAATTGTATGTTTGTTTCAGGTTGCTAGTTGGGGTGCATATCTCTGGAAAAGAAATGTCATAGCAATGTCATTTGCACCAAGAGACTCGCATGAAGCCCAGGTTCAGTTTGCTCTTGAAAGGGGTGTGCCTGCTGTCATCGGTGTTCTTGGAACTATAAAAATGCCTTATCCATCAAGCTCTTTTGACATGGCTCACTGTTCTCGTTGTCTCATACCTTGGGGGGTCAATGGTAAGATCCAAATCTATTATGATTTCCAGTGAAAAACTCACAAAGAGAACATATAGAACTGATGCTCAATAAGCTTGGTGTTTTTCGAGAATATGACATTGTTCAATGTCCTCAATCAGAAAAAAAAAGTTTTTTATCATCTTCGACTTGCCTGTGATGCGCTGTGGATTTTGTTCTCTCCTTTTTGCAGATGGGCTTTATATGAAGGAAGTTGATCGGGTACTTAGGCCTGGTGGCTATTGGGTGCTTTCAGGCCCTCCCATCAATTGGAAGACTAACTATGAGGCATGGAAACGTCCATCAGCAGAACTCCAAGAAGAACAAAGAAAGATAGAAGAGGTTGCTAAACTTCTCTGCTGGGAGAAGAAGTCTGAGATTGGTGATATTGCAATATGGCAGAAATCAAGGGATACTGATTCTTGTCGAGCTGCACAAGAAAACTCTGAAGCTTCATTCTGTAAATCTGAAGATGCTGATGACGTCTGGTATGGATCACTCATTATGCAAGCACATAGTGGATATTGTTAGTGACTGACTACTTGTGGGTGTATAATCAGATAGAGATAACTGTGTCATATGCTTATGCGACTGGGCTTTCATTTTTTGGAATACCAACTAAGCTATTGAATTTCAAACTGTCTTGATATTTCCTCCATTTTCAGGTACAAGAAAATGGAGCCCTGTATTACTCACCGTAACAATGGTAACAGTGATATTTCTGGAGATCTCAAACCATTTCCCGAGAGGCTTTATGCCATTCCCCCAAGAATCTCTAGTGGCTCAATAGCTGGAGTTTCTGTTGAGGCATACCTTGAAGACAATAAGCAATGGAAAAAGCATGTCAATGCCTACAGGAAGATTAACAAACTTATTGACACTGGAAGGTATCGCAATATTATGGATATGAATGCTGGCTTTGGAGGATTTGCTGCTGCGCTTCAATCTCCCAAGTTGTGGGTTATGAATGTAGTACCAACAATTGCTGCAAAAAACACTCTGGGAGTCATTTATGAACGCGGATTGATTGGCATTTATCATGACTGGTAATGTTCTTACCTTGCTGCTTTCCATACATGATTATCAACCATTGAGCCCATTTCAATTGTATCATGCTCTCAAACTCGCTTGTTATATCAATCTTGTTGAATTTCTTTTACTTAAAGTGTTCATCTTTTCCCAAGAGTCGACAGCTCTATTTTACTTTGCTTAATTAGCCCTCTCTTAACAAAATTGGTTTAGGTTTTCAGAGGGCTAACGGAATGTGACTGCATTAATTCTTGCAACATGCAGGATTTCATGCTTTATTCAATAACCTAAGAATTGTAGTTACCTAGGACTAGGTGTCATGACAAAACTTTTCTAACGAGGTGCATGTGCTGATCCAACTTGAGATTTGGGATGTGCATTTTTGGGAATTTCTTATGTGGGTTCAATGGTTCGTGATCAATGAAATAAGATGCAGGCTTATTTGGGTAACTTGGCTGGCCCTTCTTTTGAGGCTACCTTTTGCATGTAACTATTATTGTCTGAATGAAAGATCCATGGACTGAGTCATAGTTAGTATCCCGTTGTGCCGCCATTTCCTTTCTCCGATTGCATTTCACATTGCTTATTCCTATGTTTTATTAGCTCAACATGGGTTGGAGTTTCATAGTGATTTCTTACTTCGTTTATGGTAGGTGTGAAGCGTTTTCAACATACCCAAGGACTTACGACCTCATCCATGCTAATGGTGTATTTAGCTTGTACAAGGACAAGTAAGCATTCATAATGCTCTCATGCCTACTCTACTTTACAATGCAAACCCTGTCAAAGTTGGATTTCCTTTTTATTGTTTGAATGGATTGATAATCATGCAAATAAAAGCCTGGGGAACTATGAATGCAGGTGTGAATTTGAGGAAATCTTGTTAGAAATGGACCGGATCCTGCGACCAGAAGGGGCAGTTATATTCCGTGATGAAGTGGATGTGCTTGTGAAGGTGAAGAAGATAATTGGAGGTATGAGGTGGGACTCTAAAATGATGGACCATGAAGATGGCCCCCTTATACCTGAGAAAATACTTGTTGCCGTCAAGCAATACTGGGTCGGCAACGCTACCTCTGCATAGCATAGCATACTCACTCCAAAGCTCCTACACAAGGTTCCACTTACTGGGCGATCATTTTGCCATGGGTAAAGAGGTGTTGGTGTTGCTGGATGGATGGATGGAGTTCCCCCATCGTCGTATTATTATTATTTTTTTTCTGCTGCTAGCTCCAGGTGATGTGTCGTTCATCAACTTGTAACATAGTTTTGACCTTATTATCATTATTATTATATTTAATCAATTTATGGCATCGTTGCCGAGCAAAACTGCCTACTAGTATAAATCATTAACCATCAGAGAAATTAGCAAACTAAAATGCAAATCTTATTTCACCTAATCAAGATCAGAAAACGTTGAAATAAAGCAATAGCGAGAGAAGGCACCAGTTTTCCATTCTTCACATGTTTATATTGAGAAGGGATAATCGTAGTACATGCACATTGAGTATGTATATGTACGAATATAAAAAGCACTCATAATCACTAAACAAGGAAAAAAGTAACAATTCAAAAAAAGAAAAACCTATACTGATACACAATTGTTACAACCAGTGATATTATCCTCTAATCAGTTATCCTTATATTCTTTCGAGGGTCGTGCTTCGAAGCCCCCACTGCTTCTCTTCTCAAGTGAATACGGCATGTAAGTACCCAGAATCCTATCCCACATCACAAAGAATGGCTGCGAAAAGTTATACTTGTTGCCATAAAGCTGATGGTGAATATCATGATACGCTGAGTTGTTTCTAAAGATCAGTTGGAAGAGATTGCCCGGCAGCCACAGCCCGCAGTGATCATCAACTGTTTTTACCGTAGCAAAAGAAAAGAAGAAGATGGAAGCTCTAGGAGACATGCCTGATACGAGGAAAGCTAGAGCTCCACCAATCGTGTCCAGAAGCAGACCTTCCAAGGGGTGGTTGTACAAAGCTCCAAAAGCATATGGGACCACCAGCCGGTGATGTTGAGAATGGATGTGCTTGTACAAGAACTTGTTTATGTGCATGTAGCGGTGCATAAAATATTGCCAAGTATCCAACACCATCATTGCAACCACCAGTTGTCTAGCAAGAACAACAAAGGAAGTCTGCTGAGCTTGTGCAGGATCACTGTCGCTTCCAGTAACCTACATCGTATAATTTGTTGCAAACTGATATACTGTACTTTGCTAATTATATGCATGTAAAGGAAACATAAGCTTAACCCAATTATTCGATTTGGCTAGGCAAGACTAGGAAAAAAAAGGACAATATCATACAAATATAAACCAGGAACATTCATCCCCTGTATAATTTCATATGTAAAAATAGTCAGAAAAGATACAGTTCAGATTTTTGTTTCTTTCAATATCTGCAAGGAAAGCTTTATAGTTTTCAACACTCCTGTAACACAATGCTGGCATACTCAGGATTCAGGGATATATAAAGAACTCAATTAACGGAATTAAAATCAGTTTCCATCAGAAAATTTCCTTTACATGCCACAGAGCGCATACATTATCACACAAATTGCATTCTAGAATGCAAAATATTTTGCAAAAAAATGTATGGTAGCAGGCCAAGAATACAATCATTTGCTAGGTTAATCAAAACAGACCAAGTGAAAGGAGTATGAGCATCTGGAAATAGCTTTGGTAAAATTTTACTTGAGAGAAATGAATGGAAAGTAGGACTTCAGGATAACCTCACAGCCATGATTTAGAATAAGTAACAGATGTAATAACAGATACCTCGTTCCACTTACACACCTTAATTAAGAAATATCAATGACAGCAGCAACACATAAGATTTAATTGCCTAAAATAAACAAATTGCACAACTATTCAGAGGTTAATCTATATCTCAAGGTCGGATGAGATATCATCTGCACGACATGGCAGAGCTTAATGGAAGAGTCTTACTACAACTGAAACTAGACTGAAGGAAAGCATAGGAGTCGGTACAAATGAATGTAAATTAATTTCACAAGACCAAACAAAATAATATCTCCCTGTTATTGGATATAAATCATAACTATGAAGCATGTTCTAGAAACCTAGGATGGGATGAAGAAACAAACTCCGGAAAGTACTGATACTCAAGTAAAAACTACCGGCTTTATCATTTTAAGTCAAACTCTATGATCAACTGTTGTCTTATAAATTCAATTTACTTGATGGTTATGACACAAATGAATGGCGTGTTATCACATTTAATCCGTTCAACAATAAAAGCTTCTTCATAAGATGAAGAATGAGTAAAAACTGTTACAGCTGAATTTTAAGCCAAAACATCGTAAAATGCATTGCGATTTTCTGTCAGAAGAATCATGAGTTATGATCTAAAGAACTTCTCCTTCAATCAAGAATAATGCACCTTGTGGGCCAAATGCCAAAAAGCAAGACACAATCCCTTAAAATAAATTTAATTGGAGAAATTATGTTGATTCATTTGCCTCAATAGTTTTATGACCTAAGGCCAAGTAGATTACGTACTACCAAGTAAACTGAAATTTAAATGCAGCAGCTATAAAGACATCTTCATATGGAGAATAAAAAATTCATAATTGAGTTATATCCCACGTAGTACTTTATACTGGTAAAGTTTTCATAAGAATCGGCCGATAGAAATCATTAGTAGGAAGTATGAGGACAAAATAAACCACAGTTATTCAATGCACAACAAGATTCTGACAAATGAAGACATTAATTGCTAATGTTACCATAGATTGTTTTCCATATGAAGAAAATGCTTTGAATTTCAGCAAGATTATGCCCGGTATATCAAACAGTATTTAAAAGATGTTGGGTAATGTATTTCAGAGAACTTTTAGAAGCATATTGTCGAAAAAACTGCAGTAAGAGTTTGATAAATAAAAAATGTCGAGTTACTGACCACATCTACTGACATCTGACAGCAAGTAGAAAGGCTATTGCTGCCACTGTATACTATATGACATCTAGACGAAGACACCAACAGATGGTGGATACTTTCCTGTTTTTTCCACTGAAGAATATATAGCAGAACCATGGAGCTGGAAGCAATATTTCAAATATCTGATGTCTCCGCAAAAGAAAATATTACTAATCTAACAGTCACGACACAATAATTAAGCCACTTACAACTACAAAACCAATTCCACACCGCATCACCCTTGATCAATTATTCAATATGATAACCATACATTTCGCAAGCAACACACACAATAGCCTATTTAAACCACTATGCAAAAAAAAGCAAACATGGACCAAAACGCAGAACGAAAGATTCTAAATCTTCAGATGAACAGTACAGGATCACAACCTCTTAACCTCGCACGCAACAAAAACCACATCAAATCATCTCCACACAGCACGCACGCATCACCGCAGAAAACATAAAATTAACCGGAAAACGAAGAAGAAACACAACTTACTGCGAAGAGTACGGAGGCGACGACGACCTGCACCGCCTGCTGGAGGAGCACGCCTTTGACCACATCTGTCTTGGACACCAAATTCTTCTCATCTTCATCCTTGCGCGTGTGCAGCCTGTAATCATCGAGCGAACCTAGCAACACGTAAATCCCCGAATATATCCAGTAAATAATTATCGGCGCAAATGTCCCCAGCATTTCATCTGACAATCTTACACCATTCATCATCTCCACACCAAGCATCGCCGGTCGAGAAAAATGGAGACCACGAATCGAAATTCGGAGGTACAAAACCCTAGAAACAGGTGAATGCGCGGATCAATTTGGGGTTAAGAGTCCTCAAAAGTGATATATTATCACACACACTTGAAGAGCTCTGGGTTGATCCAGGAGACATGAAATGATGTGTGTATTTATATAATAATAATAAGCTTTGATTATCGCCACTGATTATTACACCCTCTGTCCCAAAACATTAGTCATGTTTTCCTTTTTCGTCTGTCTCAAATATTAATCTTGCTTTCCTAAAATAGAAAATTAATACACACTCATTAATAAAATACTAATTTCACTATCTCACCCGCATTGGTATCTGTGCCAGAATGAAACAAGACTAATGATCCGGGACGGAGGTAGTATTATTTATTTATTTTAAATAAAATACATTAATTCCAAACATTACCACTGATTATTAGATACGTGTCGTGCATTTAAAAAGTGTGTGTGTGCGATTTACAATCGCAAGACTAATAATAATGTCTAGACCTTTAATACAGGCTGGACAAAAATTGAAATGGAATTATTTAAAATAAAACTACATCTATTACTTTTTTTTTTATTATTATATTGTGATGCAATTGGGAATAACGAAATAAATACCATGTGGCTGTCACACTTGTTTCCTGAAGAAAATTCTATGGGCTTTCAGAGTGCATGATTGGATATATTATCATTATCTGTTGGTTATGCAGGGTTTTTTGTTTTGGTAGGTTTTGCAGGTTCTTGATCTAGACTTTGTAATTTACCTTTAATCTGGATAAAGAGATTACTAAATTATCCATCCCTGTCTCACAACTAAAAAATTCGGTATTAAATTTTAGAATCAATTCAACTGTTTCGTTTTGGGTTTCTTTGTTTGTTATAAGAGTATTAATTAAATGTCCTCATCCAGCTGGATATGAAATTTGGTCAAATAATATTGACTTGATTTAGAAGTCTTTCTATGCTTCACAATTTGAATTTAAATAAGGTAAAAAAAATAATTTGAATACGTAAATAATGATTTGCTGGTGGCCTGGTAAAATTGGCATAGATACAACAGTGATCGCACTAGGCCCTACACAAAGCGCGTCAGTTGACGATTTGGCCGTTGCTTCTCAATTCCCACGTTTGCCCCTATAAATATCTCGTTTTTTTTCATTTAAATTTAGATATTGTCGTTAAAATTCAAATCCATTACAAACGAACTTAAATTACATGCGAATTATGACAATATCTATTATCTCATATTTCTTTAAATAAAATTCTCAGTCTCGCCTTCTTTTTTTTTTCTTTTTTTTTTTAAATGGATAGATGGGTGTTTTTTCATTTTGAAAGCCGTAGAGTTTCTTAATCATTTTATTTTGTAAATTTGATACCCGAAAACTACTATGAAGTTGGACATTCAATCCAATGAACATTTTTTTTTGATAATTATAATTACACAAAAAAAACACTAACAAGAAAAGTTTTTAGATTAGAAGTATTTTTTCAGATCACAAAATAAAATGCACAGGTAAATATTACTTTTCTGATGGATCCATCAAAGCCAAACATCTCACATTCAGATAAAATTATCTAAACTATAATCTCACTCATGTAACGAAGGAATCTAAAAGATTGATACAGTTGACAAACATAAGATGTGTCGACAAACTTTCAATACCTCTGTTCAAGACAACACCAGTCAGATCGACAGAAGGGAACTTTCGTCACCAGTGGCAGCTCAGCAATGAGACTACGCGGAGGCTGTGTCCGTGCCATCCTCTTGGATCAGCTAGCAATACGAAGAACATACATAAGGATTTGGCAGGTGCATAGTGATATAATTCAGTAGTCAAAGAAACTTATGAGAAGGGAGAGAAAGCTCTGCTACCAGTGAACCAACTCGCTCGTATGCCTCCATTACTTGGGGTTCCTCCTCGTCTTCATACCCTACTTGTAGTATTCGAGGACCATTCACGGACCAGAAAGCTCTCCTGCCAGCTTCCTGGGAGAAGTGACGGTTGATGGTGGTGATACATGTTAGACAGAGGTGTTGAGTATAAAGGAGACTATAACTTTGGCTCACGAAATGAAAAGGAAATAATGCCAAAGCAGATTCCAGTTACAGGGAGGAAAATGATGGATTTCCATGTCAAGAGGTGCATGTTATCTTTATGTTTCGGCATTAATTCATGACTCACCTGCAAGACAAGCAAGTATATGGCATCGAGCATTTGAACACGAATTCCAGGGTCAGTTACTGCTTCGCGTTCAATTGAGAGTGCATTCCCAAGCTCAGGGGGCATTTTAGAGGTATCTTGCTCACTGTATAACTGTCACAGATCAAAGGAATAGACTGGATTATATGTAAAATGAGAAATGAGCATCTGGCCTAGAAACCACATTTCTGCAATGGGGACAACAAAAATTGTACTAGAAGGTTAAACCAACCGGATTTCTCTAATGATAACATTCAAATAACTTGATTTGATTGGACAAGGCCATATCTCTCCAAAAGGACTCACTCGTCAAGGGCTATTGTTCCCATTATTTTGAGCCAAATTAAAACTACCACTGCCACTAATAAAGGAGTTCCAATATCGAGGTTATGGAAATGAGAGAAATAATGAAGGGTGATCAACAAAACATTAGAGTTTCTCTCAAAATGGAGTCAATGGACTAATTCCCTGATAATGTGCTGCTCACGGGAACAGGTAGTCCAAAAAAATGGCTGATTTTTAAAGCAATTCACCTTTTTTCCCGCAACTGGAAGTAGTAGAGCAGGCCACAGAAACTCAGATGCAAGAAGCAGATTTTGGAGCTGATTTTCAGCTTCAAAACAACAGTTCCGAATAGTTCCTGAGACCTGTAAGGAGGAAAAAAACTAGTAGTGATGAGAAAAGGATCCATAATTCCCTCAAAGGTACTAAAAATCAATGTCACAGAAGCATGTAACTCTACTACTCTACATTATCACAATTAGTTCTATAATCATCCAATCCAATATCCTCTAGAGAGATGCCCCACGAGTTTTGGTTCTTTTGGATAAAATGCAAGTGGACAAATCCTTTAAGATTTCTAGTAGTTATCTCCCTCCAGTTCATTCCCATCAATCCCTTTTTCACTACAGAGTAAATTACCAATATTGTGCTAAGGGAGAAGCACCAGAAAAGTAGATACATCAAACTAATACAAAAAGTCCCAGTTGATAACTAGCACATCATTATAAATTTGGAAAAAAGAGGAACTGATTTTAGAGTATTTTTGTGAATTTATGCTAATGCCCTCATCTTGTAGCAGACAAATACATAACAAAACTCGGTATATTTTCAAAAATATCTACAGCATAAGAAAGTATAAAGACTAGACAAAAATGTTACATATTACTTAACTAACAACTTTAATTGCTTATACTTCCTTTGCTTTTCAAATCGGAAAAATACAAGTACATACCCCTTTCTTTCGTAAAGGGCTCGGCGAATCAAATTGCCTGATAATTTGCTTAAGAAGCCCACGCTTGGGGTCCAGTAGAAGCTTTCTTCCCGCTTCTTTCTGTGATATATTTACAAGTATTGAAGCCACATGTTCAAAGGGATCATCACCTGGTAGAGGAAACAATATCTCAATCTAACACCCCATCAAATAAGATAATCATACAATCTCATACGGTCGAATCACATTCCCAACTACACAAAGGATGAGCAGAAACTCAAGATCAATTGCATATACTACAAAGAAAGGAAATGACCAATTACATAAAGCTTACTGAATCAAATAGAAAGAAAAAACTACCTTTCTTTTCACTAGATGAAGCACAAAATGACCGAACCAGCTTCATGATATACAGACCATGAATCTTTTCATCTCCAATCTGGAATCCATAATAAAATTCACTATATTTAGTTCAGTTAAAAGATCTTTCAGAGACAGAGATGCAAGACAAAAATACTCATTTCTTAAGTACTTAAGCCAACAATAAATACAAACTTTATGTTACAAGAATCAAATAACCCAGATATTTTTGCAACCTAATACAATTTCTCAACATAAAGTTTTCCAACTAGAAAATGTAATATTATGATGCTAGTTAAAAAAGGGGAAAGGAGAGGGAAAGAATAGGTAGATGATAAACTCCACCTGCAGTAAAGATTCAATACCAGCATCCAGTTGTGTGAGATTGACAATAATCATGACCAGTAGGTGTTTTATGTCACAATCTAGTTTGTACAGAATATCCATGACAATTTTAATAATACCCATCTCGACCATCTTTTCTGCTAAATCTGGAACTTGGGACAAATTCACAAGGGCTTCAGCTGCAGGTTCAGAAACTTCCTGCAATAATATATGAAATCAAACATAACAAAATAACTAATGGAAATCCAAACTACATGGTTGCACAAATTGTCCATTCAGAAGGGTGAAGCCAAATAGCCAATTGATTCTGCTCTGACAGATGGCTCACTATGTTTGTCTGATAAATAGTTTAACTAGCTAACTGCAGCAACCCAATAGCAGTCTTTGAGGATTCAATTCAAACATACAAATTAAAGAGTAAGTGCAAAAAGAAGACTGCATTCATTTCAAGAACAGAAAAACAGTCAGGAACGTATTTTCAGTTAAAAGAACATAAATAGGCAAACTGAAGCAACATTCAAGATCATTTTCCACCTTTCTCCAATGCCTATAATTTTCCATTTATCTTGTCTACCAGTCACTTTGCTCATTTGTACTACTAATTACAAATTTCTCAGGCCTCTTCCAAAAATCATAACGGCATCCAAATACACTTAGTTAACATGCAAAAGCCAATGAGAATATAACCTTCTTTTCAGCAATAAGGCGGCACAACGATGGCACAACAACGGATAAGTATTTTCCCAGAGATTGTAGTCCATCCTCTGAACCCGTATAATCTCGAACAATATTTACTGCCGCCTTTTTAATCTATACTTCAAACACAGTATAAAAAAATCATAAATTTGAATATCCAATAGCAAGAAAAGTCCATCCTCTGAGCCCTTATATGTTATAAAATACTCAGTGATAGAGAAGAAATAAATTCAGTTCAGATAGAGAGTTTTACAGGTGGTGTCGGATGTGAGAGAAAGCCGATGAGTTCCTCTAGTTCCGTTGCCATCGCCGCCGCCGCTGCTCTGGTTTAGCAATTGCGTGGCAAAATAACTTATTGGCGATTCTTAATTGTATGGCAAACGGCCCAATCTGAGCCATTTAGTTTTCCATACATGGATCCGGCCCAATATATGCACTAAACATGATTTTTTAATTTTTAATATTCAGAAATTAAATAATTTCTATAATCCTTAATTCAAAATCTAAGTTAAGGATTCTATAATCTTTGTAAAACGAATTAATCAACAGAGATGTGAATATGGTAGTTAGTTGCGAATTTTGAGCTTAGATAAAAGATACGGAGCAGTAGGCAGTTCCAATTAGATCCGCCGCATCCCCTTTCATAATCTTCTCCTCCAAAGCTACTAAACCGCGATATCGAATTTATTCCACACTCATCTCTAAATCTAGTCCACCTCTTCTCTATCTACTGCTTCCAAATTTCACGGTAATCACTCTCTCCAATTGCTTGCTAATTCTGTGCATTCATTTATTACAGGAAGTCGGCATTGTAGATTTTCTGAAACACAAATCAAATTTTGGAAAGTATATTTCATGATCAACAGGGAAATAGATGGAATTACAGAAAAAACTTTAATGGAGTACTCATATATTTTGCGAGTGAAGTTTTAAGACTATCCAACACTCAAATAATTATTTAACGTCTGATGATGATGCTATCTGGGTTTGAAGAAGTGAAAAGGCCAAACAACTTGTAACAAATAATTGATTTTGAAAAGTATTATGAAATATGATTCGTCGGAGGGTTTGGTGTTTTCATTTTATAGCAAAAGAAGGGTTTTATAGAAGTTGCGGACCCAGGTTTCAAAACCATAACTTAGATGCTAGTTTTTCTGATCAAATATCGTGCTTTATTTTGCACAGTCAATATGTTTGTATATGAAACTGAGAGAGCTACGGTTTAATTTCAATAGTAGTTAGCTTCCAGTTGAAGCTGTAATAATGGCAAATTTTAGTTTTTCATTCAGGAAATTTGATTGTATAAATGACGAGGCTAGCGAAGGTGGAAAGTATTGGTAGCTTTACTATAGCCTATGTGCTACAAAGCAACTTGATGTGTTGGAATATATGTTACCCATACATTGGGACATAAGTGATAAGGGTCTCTTTGCGGATAAAAGCTTTTTCTAAGAACTCAGCAAGTATTAGCTTAACATAAATAGAAGAGCATTTTTGTTTGGGTAAAAAATAATTAAAATGAGCTTTAACTTTTCTCCAGTTTCTTTTATTTAGAGGTGTTTCCTCTTTTTAAGCTTCTTTTGAAACATCCTCTAAGATTGTAATCCAACATTGGTATATATATTAGAAGCTTTATATATTAGTTCATTAAGAGAAATGTGTATTCATATCCTGCAGATGAGCTGTTTCATAGTTGAGGTGATGGATGTAGATCCTTATGTTTTACATCGGAAACATTGAAGTTTCACTAACGAGAAGATGCATGGGTGGTTTGGAAACAAGTCTCAGAGTCAGAATGAGAAATATTTGTTTTCTTCTCGCCGAGGAAGGAAGTTTGGTCGAATTTCGAGAAAAGTTTTGTCACTTGCCGTCCTATTCGTCATATATTTCACATATTTTGGGATGAAGATGCATTTTCACGGTGAGTGATATTGTTATGCATAATGATATCCATGATGGAATTTTGTTGTGCTGTGATGCTTTCTTTTGTCATTATTCATTAACATGTCTCTGCTGGGCATTTAAAAAAACAAATGCTAGAGACTTACCTATCCTGCTGCCATCTGATGACATTGTCAAGAAATCTCATGACATTGAGATACAATTTTATTTTTTTATTATTTAGCAGATGCCCTTGAAAACAACGAGACATCTCTCAGTCAATCTTGATAACTGAATGGCTTGATGTGTATAGAATATTGAAAAAAATATCCTGATAATAATATATATTCTTATATCAAGTCTCATTTTGATTGTACACGCTAATATTGGTTTGACTTTCTCATGGCCACAACTGATACTGTATTTGGTGTACACATTTGAAGACACAACTTTGCCCCTGGAAGGTGTCAAAGAAGAACCTAAGGTGAAACGTGTTGCACATGAACAATTGAAGAAGCTATCAAATAACGTTACAGAGAAACCAAGGAAGCCTCATAGGCAGCGTAAGAATACAGTGATTATCTTTAAACTAGTCATCCATGATTTGTAGTTTCACAGGCTATGAATATATTAAGTTGTAAATTTTTCAGTTCATTTAATTAGTGCAGTCTGGACAAAGTTAGCCATGCTAATTCATCTCAGATAGTGACAAAGAGAGCTTATGTTGCGTTTATATAGTTCACTGTTCAAGATATGGGTTTCAAAACACTTACCTGGAACAAGAAAGAATATTTAATTTGCAGCTAGTTTTTCTCAAACATAAACTATAAGTCAACCCTGTCATTATATCAGGAAATTAGGAAGAACTATACTGATCTTTTTGTATTACCTCATTTTTTTTTATATCATTTCAGGTTACTTTCCTTGTGAGGTACCATTTCTTGATTCAGTTACTTACCTCCAGGAGCCTGAGGATAATGTTAAGTTCACTCGTTTCTCCTTGAAATATGTTGAAAGAGAGGAAGGCATCCTTCCTAGTGAAGCACGGTTTGGAGGACATCAGACGCTTAAAGATAGAGAGAAATCCTACCATGCTACAGATC
The DNA here is from genome assembly GCA_026898455.1 of Plectranthus barbatus. NCBI lineage: Eukaryota > Viridiplantae > Streptophyta > Magnoliopsida > Lamiales > Lamiaceae > Plectranthus > Plectranthus barbatus. The sequence continues at coordinate 200,222 of JAPKLW010001113.1, forward strand.
AAACAATTAATTGTGGCTTTGTGAGTGGACCTGAAGGATTTCCCAGCACTGGATTTGATTTGGATGAGGAGGACATGAAGTATATGAGTGCATGTAAAATTGTTGTATCTTCATGCATCTTTGGAAGCTTTGATTTTTTGAGAAGACCAACTAGCAAATTGGTAACAACTTCTGCTTTTTAAAAAATATTACACTATTGCCTGTTAATTTTTTTAATTTTTTTTTAATGTTATACAACACGTTTTGACTTCATACTGTTCTAATTCCTTTTGAATGAGGATAATTTCGCAAAATGATGGAAATATTATGGCACATCAGTTCTCTACTTCATGGGACAATATGTTAGTGGGGAAAAAGTTGATTTTACCATATGGTTTCACTGAAATTCACTGTGGTTTATATATTGAACATTTTGCTACCAACTCACCTAGTTCAGAACATTATTGAACTCAACTTGTTCGGTTGTGCAATCTTGCTTAAAATAATAAACTCAACAAAAAATCCTATTACATTTGTGATGGATCTGGAAACTTTTGTTTGTTGCCTATGTCATCTTCTAAATGGGATATGTGATTACAGATCTCAGGCATTTGTGTAGCTATAGGTTGTATTGTTTTTTCTTGCACAACATTGTGTAGGTTGGTTACACCTTTACATGTATATGGTTGCTTAAACTTCATTGAGTGTACGTTTTTTGAATTGACGTCAAACATACTACTTGCAGATCAGTGAGTACTCCAAGAAAAATGTTTGTTTTGTTATGTTTGTTGATGTGGAAACTTTAGCTAAGCTCTCATCTGAAGGAAATATTCCAGATGAAAGAGGAAATATTGGGTTATGGAGGATAGTTGTTGTGAAGAATTTACCGTTTGATGATATGCGGAAAACCGGAAAGGTGCCAAAGTTTTTGTCGCATCGTCTTTTCCCGTCTGCCAGGTGATCCTCAAATGACAAGATACCATGATTTCTTTTCATTTCTGATGATGGACTTCTGTTTCATTTGAACAATAATTGACGAATTTGTGGCTTTTTCCGCTTTTAGGTATTCTATTTGGGTTGATAGTAAATTGCGTCTTAATGCTGATCCAATGCTGATAATTGAGTACTTTTTGTGGCGCACTGGTTCGGAATATGCTATTTCAAAGCACTATACTCGTCATTGTGTTTGGGAGGAAGTACTTCAAAATAAGCGGCTAAATAAGTACAATCACTCTGTTATTGACGAGCAGTTCCATTTCTATCAGTCTGATGGTCTAACCAAGTATGACTCGTCAGACCCAAATATTCTTCTTCCAAGCTGTGAGTGTGATGAGCAAATTCATTTTGTTACTATTGCTTCTCCCAATTGCTAGTGTTTGTGATTGATTTAATTTCTTTCATTCTTCTGTAGTTGTGCCTGAAGGATCATTTATTGTCAGGGCACATACAGCAATGTCAAATTTGTTTTCATGCCTTTGGTTCAATGAAGTAGATCGATTTACATCACGTGATCAACTGAGCTTTGCATATACTTACTTGAAGTTGAGAAGACTGAACCCCGATAAAGTCTTGCATTTGCATATGTTCAAGGTAAACACTTAAAAATATTTGGATATCTTTTGCATTATAACCTGCACATAAAACAAGAACTCTGCCTTTATTTGTTGAAAGACTGCCTTGGAACAACCAAGCTCAACTTAGATGCTTATGCATTGGTTATTCCATAAATGTCGCCTACAGAATTGAAGTGCTAGAAGCAGCAACTTTCTCTAACCTCATTCTTCAATGCAGCAAACCACATCTGTTGAGCTGCATTTCCCTAATTATTTGCACGAGGGACTACTAATGATTTTGGCATTTTATTGCAACTTTTATTTATTTGTAGTTCCAAATCTAATTGTTTTAATATCTGCTCCATGATTTTTCAGGATTGCGAACGCAGGGCAATCACAAAGCTATTTCATCACAGAGCAGAGACGAAGAGATTCTTTTGACATCAAGATGGATATAAAGATAATGTTTCTCCGGACTAGTAATTCCCTTGGGTTAATAGATCGAGTGCAGTGCAGCACACGGAAAGCGTCAAGTTACTGAATCGGCCCTGCCCTCAGCTTGCAATAGTTGCCATTAATTTTTTGGCAAAGAATAGTGGCCCCAAGTCAAAGTTGTTCATTCTTGTTCAAGGGTGGAAGGAGAGGTTCAAGCATTTACAATGAGCTTCTGCTCTTGTAATTCTGCAGTCTTCAAATTTGGCACATCACACTGGGTTTAGTCGCCGTGTGTGTGTGTTTGTGGTGCTGAGGATGATTCTTTGATCAGGTCCTTGTTTTAAACTTATTAGAAAGAAGTCTGTATACCAATTTTTTTGCTTGCAAAATGGGGTATGGTTTTTGGGAATGTTATCCTAACTTCCGTAAATGCATTTCAATTTTATTTCGTTTTAAAATAATGATTCAGGTAACATCAGATCAAATATAGGATGTGAGGGGTTGAGACTGAAGCAGACTAAAAATTTTTCGGTTTAATGATAACTTTTTAGATTTATTCTTAATATTAAGATTAGTTTTAGTGTATAAATTTTTATCATTATTATTTGCTAATTTTTTTATACTTATAAATCTAATGAAGCCCTTCCTAAGGGAAATCCTAGCATAGGGAATTCTTGCATCCGTTGGAATTTCTCACCCAACTTAGAAAAATATTTAACATATTTTTTATTATTGAAATTACACATGTCTACAGACCGAACCGAAGTCTCCTCGGTTTTAAACTGAAAATGTTTATAAAAGTTAAATTTAAATACTCCTTCCGTCCCGTTAGAATTGTCGCGTTTCATTTCCGCACAAAAATTGACTTCGGTTTTAAACTGAAAATTTTTATAGAAGTTAAATTTAAATACTCCTTCCGTCCCGTTAGAATTGTCGCATTTCATTTCCGCACAAAAATTAAAAGTTATGAGTGTAGAATGAATTAGTGGAATTAATATTTTATTGTTAAGTGTGAAAATGTTGCCATTTTTAGAAATTTGACAATTTATTTGAGACGCCTAATTTAGTGAGTGTGACAATTCAAGTATCAATTTTACAAACTTTTTTTCCAGAGTGCATTAGCACATAACCAAACAGGCCTTTATTCTTGTTCTTCAATTGTTCACCTGCAACAAATAATGGAGGCGTCAAGTATTTTCAGAGCCGTTAAACCCTTCAATTTCAAGCTTCCAAAACCCATCCCAATCCGATTCTCGTCCATTTCATCTGCTCCTACAATTCAAGTAGGTAGATATTCTCAGTCCATCAACGAAATCGACGCGGCGCACGTTTTCTTGATTGCTCCGCCGCCGGCGAATTTGACCCGGCGGGAATCTCCGATCACCGCGGAGCAATCCCACTATGTCATCCTAATTCTTTCGGCGGCGTTGATTCTGATGCCGTTTCGGTTTTCTAATTTTCAGGTTCTGAAGGAAAGCGGAAGAGGGTGTATGATGGACTGTTGTTGGATGCGGGGGGCACATTGCTGCAATTGGCGAAGCCGGTTGAAGAAACTTACTTGACCATCGGGAGGAAATTTGGTGAGAGAAGAGCCCTTCTGGTTTCTTTAATGCTTCGTTTTATTTGGTGAATAAAGACTTAAACATTGAATTTGATTGAAGAGTTTAGATTTTTGAGTTACTGTTTTTTTTCTGAGTACAGGTCTGCAGTCTACTGCTGCTGATATAAAGCAAGGTTTCAAAAGGGCTTTCTCTGCCCCTTGGCCTGAGAAACTTCGATACCAGGTTCGATATTTTAGCGTTAGGGATATGCATAAAGAAGGATTAAAGTGTGTGATTGAAGTGTTAGATTTACTGAACAGTGTGTAAGTGCAGCTATTCATTGAATCAACGGGTTCTTGTGGGTTTTTAAGAACGAAAAACAAAATCCACAAATGAACTTAAAGGTTGTGCTTTTGTTGGCATTCTTGAAAGGATTGGGTGGTTGCAGGCTTCCTGTTTTTGATTAGTTGAGGTGCAAGTGCAGCTATTAAGTGGATCAACCACGTTTCATGTATTTTTTTTTTAAAAAAAGAACAAGCACTAAATCAAGAGGCCTAGCACATTCCTTTACTAATATTTTGGAATCATATGCTTTTGACAGGGTGATGGTAAGCCATTTTGGAAACTTGTGGTGGCTGAAGCCACTGGCTGTCGCAGTGCAGATTACTTTGAAGAAGTGTACGAGGTATACCCTTTACGGATCTGACTGATCGATATAACCTATTAGTTGCCATGTTTTCTAGCATCTTGTGTCTGTGAATACGATATGCATTGAGCTCCTTAGACACTCATCAACTCATGTTATCTCATGTTTTCATCAGTATTATGCCAATGGTGATGCATGGCATCTTCCGGAAGGAGCTCATGAAACAATGCTAACTCTGAAAGATTCTGGAGGTCTTCAAGTATATTCATCACTTTACACGAGCACTCTCTAATCTATATAACGATGTGGTTTCTTCATGCACCCTCTTTATAACTAAATAACTATGCAGTTAAACTAGCTGTTGTGTCCAACTTCGACTCTCGCTTGAGGCAGCTACTGAAGGACCTCAATGTATTAGATCTGTGAGCATCAAAGGTTTCTTATGCTTGTAGCAGTTGATTCAACAGACAAACTGGATTAAACTTGGTGTTGTTGTAGGTTTGACGCTGTGATCATATCATCAGAGGTTGGATACGAAAAACCAGATGAGAAGATATTTAGAGCTGCTTTAGGTAGGGTCTGAGATAGCAAGAGCTATATAGTTTGTGAGTGACTGATAGGCAGTGTTGCAGATGAAATGTGTGTGGAGGCGGGCAAAGCAGTTCATGTGGGAGATGATAGCAATGCGGACAAAGCAGGGGCAAATGGTGTGGGAATAGAGTGCTGGTGGGTGGCTGCCTTCCTGCATATATATACATATATTATATAAGCATTTGATAAAATGTCTGCTGTTTCAGGTTATGGGGGAAGGAGGTGAACAGCTTCGCAGATATACAAAACCGAATCCTTCCATCCTTGTAATAAAATTCAACACATAATATGTCTCTCACCCTTGCATGCAACATTTTTTCTTATTTCAACTTCACTTTTGTTTTTGTTTCCGTTTTCAAGCTCCTGTCCAATTCTACATCGCCATAAATTATAAATGACGGTGTTTTTCCTTGCACTAGGAAATAATACATAGTCACATTTTGTATAATTTTGTTGATTAATTAAAGTTGGAGGGGTTTCATTACTTGTTTAAGTTATTTGCTTATTATTATAGAAATATTAAGGAATGGACAAGTGCTAAAGATTTAAAAACCTTTTTTTCTTTTTCTTTTTCTTTTTCTTTTGAACTTATAACCTATTGGGCACTTTTAATTGTGTATCACTTGATATGTAAATAAAGTGAAACATAATCTAATAAATATGATTTTATTTTTCAAGCTAATATGTTTGGATAATGAACCATTCAGCATACCAAAATTCAAAATCATTACATTTTTAAGCAATATATGAAAAAACAATATACTTCGATTCTGGGAATTATTAAATAAATACAAAAAATTATAGAATTCAATCAGCCTCACAAGATTTTTGTATGTTACTGAAATTATAGCAATATATAACAACAAATCAGAGTGGCGCAGCGGAAGCGTGGTGGGCCCATAACCCACAGGTCCCAGGATCGAAACCTGGCTCTGATAATTCAAATGTAGCTTCCAACAGTCAATTTTTTATGTTTTTTTGCAAGAATATTGTATTTCTATTTTTTGTTTGCTTTAAATTTAATAAAACATATGTTTTAGACAGCCGAAGAAAATCCGATTCATAATAACTGCGGTCACTTTCAATAATTCGTGGAGCATACGGCGGCACCCAATTCACATCAAATTCCTGCTCAAATCTCATTCTCATATATGGAAAGGGAAAAAACACTATTTTCATATGCATAATTAGGCATATTTTGTTTAAATTAACTTATACATATTCTTTTTGGTTCATTTAGTTAAAGAGAGGGGAAAAATTGGAAATATATTCCTATGTAAGCTCCTTACATAATTTGTCCAGAAACTAACATCATTTGTTTGGGGTGTAGGGGTGAAAACAGTTTGTTTATGAGTGAGATTATGAGTTGGAATTTTTTGGAAATACCTATATGTAAGTTTAAATTAATGCATTATTATTAAAAATATATAATGCACACACCCCACAGCCATAACTTTGTCATTTTATTTATACTGAAACAACTCTCCATAACAAGCTGCATTTTTCTCGTTATTTGCAAATTTGTATCCACAACTTTATTAAATTTTTATTTGAGAATCAGAGATTTTTAATTTTTTTTTTCAAATTTGTACGCTAAAATTGTGAAAACAAATTGGGAGTGTGGGTGAATGATTGGTTTTAAAAAGTTGGATGGTAAGCCATTGACATCACCACCACAAGGCACGTGATCTCCAAACAAGACCTCATACACTGCATTTTTGTAAAATTGAAATAATATAATTAATTCAAAATAGATACCTTACTTTATTGGTCATCATTATTTTATATCATAATATTATTTAATTTTATCAATTGAAAATAGTTATATTATGAAAGTAGTCTAATATTTTTTATCAATGAATTATACCTAAATATTTGATATTGTTGTGAATCGAATCCTTCTTGTATCACAGATAAGTAATAATAGAGAGAAAAATAATAGAGGGAACAAGATGGAGAGAAAAATAGAGAATATTATTATTCATTGATATGTGGAGAATTACAATATGTTGTCCTATATATAAGGATGAAGTCATATCTTCTATAGAAATCTAGAAAGATATGTATATATCTCTAAAGTATATCTTAAGTAATGTCCACCAAATAAATATATTTATAACACTCCCCCTTGGACATTACTTCGTTATGTTCATGCCTCATTAAAAACCTCGCCGAAAACCCTATGGGATAAAACAGTCGAGGAAAAGAGTACATGACATACGTTTATTCGTGTGTTGCACTAAATGCCTCATTAAAAACCTTAACTAAGAAAACCCAATGAGAAAAAACTTAGCAAAGGAAAAAGAGTACATCTGTTTAGCCTTCCGGGCATAATGTAAACCTTCAAGGTTTAATTTTCAAAATTTCGCTCCCCCTCAAGACAATGATATTCAAAATCTTGTAATTATAAGTAATCCAATATTATCCATATATGTAGGAAGTGACTCTATGAATAATCTTCAGGATTATCTCAAGATCAAACATTCTGAAAAATAATCATTCTTGGGGAGTTGATGTGGGTAAATGAATACAAGTAACAAATATCATTAAGTTTATCTAGTGTACCCACTAATCATTTATGCAACACAAGTTTATTATCCTCACATTGGAGGATGGAGAATATTTCAGGTATCACAATATCTTACGATTTTTCAATGTTTGCCAAAGAATATAAATCATACTACTTTTGTAATTCTCAAAAGAAAACATCATCTATGAGTGGTTTAGAAAAGTATTAAAACTGATAAGAAATGTCAATACCACAATAGAGAACAAAATAAGGAGTACGAGATCTATAATTATCAAGATCAAATAAATATTCCTTTATTCACTTAGACCACCAATGTCATACTTGGTTTCTTATAGATATACCAAGATTTGTATACCTTGAAGATAACAAGTAATGTGCTTATCTATGTCTCTTAGTAAAAGAAGCACAAAGTCTTGCTAGCAAGATATTTTTGAATATTGTATCAGGCCTGATAAAATAGTGTACAAAAGACACTTAAATAGAGAACTTCTGGTCCAAAAATATCATGTTTCTTTGAGTCTAAATAAGACATTATCCACTTCTGGGGATCAAATGGCATTGGTGTTCTAAATAAATGTAATAGATCTCTCTAGAACTCTTATCATACATCGACTAGTGTTAGAAATAATAATAACTCTTTCAGGAGATTGTCGATTTGCAGGTCGACATAATACTTGGTCTTATCCAAGTCTTTTTATTTCATACTCCGTCTTTAGGCATGAATTAATTTTCAAGTTAATATGTTCCTTCTTCAAGAGGAATTTATACAGTGATCTCATCACTATATATGTTGCGATCTATTTTCTATAAAATCCATCGGGGATTTAATCGTACAATAACTCATATCAATATATGATCATGGAATTTAGTAACTGCATATATAAATTTATATTTTCTGCCATAGAAATCAAGTAGCGGAACATTATGTCATCCAAAATAGGAGAGTAGTTTATTTAAAATCAAGTATGGGTCTCTGCGAAAAACCCTTGAGATCTTTATCTCGCTTTATATTTTACCACCTCATAGTAATCATTATATCCTGCAAGGATAATATTCATGAGTGAGTTAATCTCTATTCCAATTGCTCATTTACATTTTTGGCTAATCATAATGCTTCTAGAATTTAAGATCTGGATCCAGATTGGAGCAATTGTGGAATAAGTATGTTGTCGACAACTCTAAAGTTTATTATCTTCTCCTTTATATAGTATTCATGGCATTATCTGATTTTTATCATTTCCCATAATATTTTAATGTATTTGTTCCGCAATCCCAATAATTTTATTATTTGGTGCACGTGCTAATGTATTGAGATTCATGTCTTCAGGACAATCCTCTTCGAGAGGTCAAATATTCCTCTTCAGGGGTCACTGGAGTGTCATTTATATATTTGATTTTATTGACTGCAGATTTTTAATTTATGCACTAGTAGGTATCTCATACTTCTGGTATGAAGTCTCTAATACTTCTGGTATTAAGGAATTTCATTCATTTGGTCCATTAGGGTCTTTAATTATTTATGATGCATAAGTTCAATCACTCCACTATATACAATAGATGCATTTATAAATGCATATGGCAGATTGCTTGCTAAACATTGCAAGTTTTGATTCATTCATGTGTGGCTTTAACTATGAAGATCCTTTTATTCTTTGACATTTTTCGGCATTCCATTATCTTTGGGCATATATCTCCCCCTAATGCCGACAAATGATCTTTATGTTTACAGTCAACGTACTCTATAATGGGCTATTAGGATTTATTTATAGACGGAGAATTTTGTACAACGTATATTTTAATTTATATTATGTTGAGAGCCCATAGAGGTATATCTTGGTGGTGTTATACAAATATACACTGTAAAAAAAAAATGATTCACAGATGAGAAATGATTATTTATTTACCACACTATTATATGGGGGATGGTCACAATATGCAGCTGGTCGGATTTAAGGTAATAAGGACCATAAATTTTAAAACGACCCTAATATTTGATAAATTGGTCCACATATCTTATGAGATATATAACTTTATTTTGCATGTTATATGCAAATAACATTATAATTATCCGACACATTATAGTATTATGCCCAATATGATCCAAAATACTCATGCCATAAATAAAAGATTATGAATCATTCATCTTGACGCAACTTTATAATAAGATCAATAATTTAATTGGAAACAGTTTAATTCAAACAAAATGAGAGTAACAATAATAACAATAAAAATTAATCATTTTCAAAATATAGGATATAAACACAATGCGTAAGCTAAATTATGAAAGAATCAGTTTATTATTTCTTTCGAAAATCAAGAGCTCCATTCTTAGCATACTACCACCGTAACTATTTAAAATTAGATTTGCTTCAGGCAAACTAATATGGTCATTACGAAATTTCAATATCATTATATACTTATGATTTTGACCATTTCATTTACCAACCTTATTTATAAATTGGAAACCCCTCAACTATAGATATAACTATTTTGTTAAATGTGCCTCAGGCGCGGTTTGCGTCATTAACTAACAGTTTCTTAATATCATTCTCGATCACATCTATTATATATGTGCTTCTAGCAGTTTTTTGTAATCAAACAGATTTTGTATTATGATCATTCATAAGGGTTTGATCATCTCGTCCATGAGTTTGAAATTTGGCATCATTATTATTTCTGCCACCTCGACCACCACGATGTGACCAGCTTCTGCCACCACGATTTTAACTTGGACCTCGTCCTCTACCTCTTCGAGCGTTATATCGTTGAGCTGTAGCATGTACTTCTGGCACGACATTTGAACCAACAGGTCGTGCATTATGATTTCTCATAAGAAGTTGATCATGTTTTTCTGCTACAAGTAAAGCAGATATGAGTTCAGAATGCTTAGCATAATTTTTTTGCTCTCGACTGCTGCTGGAGTACAAGATTGCTAGCATGAAATGTTGATAGAGTTTTTTCTATCAATTCAACTTCTGTAATTTTATGCTTACAGAGTTTTAGTTGCGATACTATGCGGTGCAAAGCCGAATTATATTCAGTTACAGACTTAAAGTCCTGAAATCGCAAATTCAACCAATCATATTGTGCTTGAGATAGAACTATTGATCTTTGTTGATCAAAGCGATCCTTCAGGGATTGCCATAGCACAACGGGATCCTTTTCAGTAAGATATTTGTTTTTGAGGTCTTTATTCAAATGGTGGCGAAGAAAAATGAGAGCTTTTGCCTTCTGGGCAGAGCTACTTGAAGAATCTTGAATTATGGTGTCGCTTAGATCACATGAAGCTAGAAAAATTTCAACATCTAAAGCCCATGTTAAATAGTTATTGCCATCAAGGGCGAGCTCAGCAAATTCTCTTTTCTTGATATCATACATTTTCAAACTATATAAATTATGCATAAAAGGATAGCATAGGTTACATTATAACAGGAAAGCTATGCATATGAGCATATCCAATTATACACGTAAATAATTAAAATATTATAATTAATAGATATCAATCATTAAATTTATAACTAAAGCATATGCCTAAATTGATAGATTAGACACGAATCATTAATTAGATTGAGGAGTAAATTATGTAACTAAAAATTATCCCACAATCAGCTTAATTTTTTTTTTCAATTGACCAAAACAAATCATTAACGTACGCATATAAGAACTATTATTATGCAACTAAAAAGTAAAATGAAATTATGATTTTATGAAGCTTGGGCCACACATCTTTAATTTATAATTTATTAAAATTATTGAATGTAAACAATTCAAATTAATAAATACACACACTAAGTACGCATAAAATTATAATAAATACACACACTAAAATTTATAACTTCATGATATAATAAGCACCGTCAATCATGAAAACCATAATCAAGAACCGTACCGTCAATCATGGTAAATAAAATGAGATTTTTCCAGATAAAATTAATTGAACGAGATTCAATGATTATCGAAAGTAAAAAAACCCTCAAATTAATTCCGCATGCGACATATTCAGTTTCCTATATTTCAAAAAATCAGAATCGATATATTTAAATCATTGATAAATCATAGAATCTAAACATAACGAATATAATGACTTTTCAAAAAGTAATAAATTCGAAAGTTAGGTCATCAATCATATTTAGAGTTTCAAAATAATTACCTTGCAGGGAAGACACGATTCTTCCCTAGGGCATACACACCAAAACTTCTCAGTTGATTAGAGCTTCGTGCTGATAACGTGTTGTGAATCGAATCCTTCTTGTATCACAGATAAGTAATAATAGAGAGAAAAATAATAGAGGGAACAAGATGGAGAGAAAAATAGAGAATATTATTATTCATTGATATGTGGAGAATTACAACATGTTGTCTTATATATAAGGATGAAGTCATATCTTCTATAGAAATCTAGAAAGATATGTATATATCTCTAAAGTATATCTTAAGTAATGTCCAACAAATAAATATATTTATAACAGATATATCAATTAAAATACCATTCATTGCTAATGGTGTTAAATTTCTAACATAATCAAATATTTAACAGATCATAACTTCTCAAAATTTTAACAACGTTAGCGACGCAGGGTATTTCAATTGATATAACAAAAAATTAGAGCATTTTCCATAACAAATGATATTTTTAATAGGCATAACCAAACATTATGATATAATTCAATGATGGAGAAATATTAAAATAATTTTCATATAATTGATAGTTTTTCCAATTCAAATGTATATGAACCTAAAGTTATAGCAACCTGGATATGCTTAATTAATTTCTAATTTTAATATTTTAAAATTTTGTCGATAAAAAATATATAAAGTTTAGTACGCAAAGCAATAGTTAGCGATTAAGTAATCTCCAATCAATACTGTTGAGGTTCGTTTCGTACGGATACTAGACATCGAGAACTTGGGATCCAAATACAATGGAGAATGATAATAAACGATGTACACATATAAATAAAGTAAAATGATGCAAACAACAGTAAAACAATGAATTATAAAGAAAGTAATAATGCTATGTTACAAATTATACAATTGAACTCCTACAATCACGACGTCGAGCTTGACAAATAGACGTATATATGGTTTTGATAGAGTAAGGGTTAAGTACACAGACGATGATTAAAAGCTAGATGCCGAAATTTGGCTTACAAAAAGCTATTTATAACAATCTATAGGCGCTAGGGTTTTCCGGAATTTTCGTCGAAGTTGTTGAGCGGCGATTTCCAATTTTATCAGATTTGTTACAACACCTCAATGACCTCCGAGATTTCTGTGAGTTTATCCTCTCATCTCTTCTGGACGTTGGGCAGCTCGCTGGATGCAGCTTCCCTTAGAGTTGCTTACTTCGCTGGTCGGGCTACTTTTATCGAGCTCTAGCCCGTCTGCGAACTACTTCCGATTGGGCTAGCTTGTTGTTTAGTCTGTAGGAGTGTTGACGGCCTCACTCTAGACCTTTTTAATGGGCTTATCTTAGTTATACCCCACAAATACTATTTTAATTAAAAAAAATTGAAGAATCAATATCAAAACCTATTATTCGAAGATTCTCAATTGACACTATTAACTTTGCTACATGTAATAATGTCACCTGATATGAAGATTGTAGGATAGGCCATATAAAAATATATAAATATATAACATGGCTAGCAAGTGGCCTGCACTATTAAAATAGTGCTAATAATATAATTCAATAATGTCTCATATATCTGAAATATTTATTATTACAACATTATCCTACATCAATCTATAATTGAGCTGAACTCATGTATACATTATAATTGGATATATATTTTCTCCTTTTGAATTAATTTTTGGAATGAGTTATGTCCAAACCCATTTATTATTAATAATTAAAGTAAAATGTATAGGAAGTGTAACATAATTAATAATATGGGAGAGATGTATATCTAACTAGCTAATAATTTTTATATATAGACTTTAGGGTTCCATGGTAACGTGCTCTGTCGTTGGTTATGGAGGCTGTACTTCCAATGCATTAAAACCCCATGGATTTGATGTTTCTGGTTTGGACTGTGTTGATGAGTCCAATTATAGAAAATTAAAGTGCAGTTATAAACTTTGATTAGGGCCAATTTTGTCGTGAGCAACCAAAAACTAGACAACTAATTGATGATCCACATGATGTTTAATTAGGACAAATCTTATGGAAAATTTATGTTCAATAAGCGGCACAATCTGTAAAAGGGAGCTGATTAAGACTAACTATCATGTTAAACAATGTTTAATTAGGTCAAAAATCATTTTTAGCTAATAATGAATGTTCTACACAATACATATCATATATATGTCTCTAGCTAGTTGCTTCTCGTCTTCATCAATTTTAAGGGGAAAAAATGGCTGTTTATTATTACCTACTATGCTGCTATAAATTGACGTGACAGGAAACTATATGTACCTCATCTACTAATATATTAAAATAAAATAATACTCCCACCGTCCCGAGTTATTAGTCCCATTTGCTTTTGGCACAGTTACCAATGTTTGTAAGTGTAGTGGAATTAATATTTTATTGGTGTGAGGAGATTTTTTTCCATTTTAGGAAATGGGACTAATAAGTTGGGACGGACGAAAAAGAATATGGGACTAATAACTCGGGACGGAGGGAGTAATTATTTTAGCAGTTTTCATAAAAGATGGGAACAGTTAAATTTTTTAGTAATGATTTATTTTAAATAGCTATTAATTTAATGCTGATTATTTTAGATAATTTCTTCCAACAAATATTCCTCATTTTATTTTCGATTTTCATATCCTATCCTATAATAATAGGTAACCATCTCTTAACGATTAATGAAACACTTTACTTTTATCAAAATATTGCGTGTTTCTCATATTTATTTAACAAGCAATTAAATAAAATTATACCATCATTACATTTTATTGGTATATATATATATATATATATTATATGTGAAAAAATTTGGATTTTATATATTCCTGGTCAAGTTTTTAAATAATAAAATATTAATATTAATAAAAATTTGAAATTAATTAAAATGGATATTTCGTGCCTTGCACGGGTGAAGTAATAGTTTGCATTATAATAATATATATGTATAATATTATATATATTTGATGAGATTTTAATTAATTAGTTAGCTTACGACAAATTAAACAAACATTTCGGGTAATGGCCATAATTGGTTGATTAGGTTAACAATAAATTAATATTTTCTTTTTCATATATAAACGTCTCTATTAAATAATTATAAACATTTCGGATAATCATCATGTCTTATTACTAATAGTAAATATTTTGTTGAACATGAGGATGAAGAATGAAAGTGACGCATTGCTTAATTTCCACAAACTCGTATATTGATTGGCTCATTTTTCGAATCAAATCTAGTCGGAGAAATTAATCATTTAATTTCTTTTATATTCACAGAAACTCTTGAAAGCTCTATGTTTGGTTCAAACTTGAAAGTGATCACAATATATCATTGTTGCATGGATGGGATTACTTATACATCATTTAGGTATTATTTTACTTTAATTTTCTTGAAAAGAATAAAGTATTTACCTTTTTCAACCTTGTTTTTTTTTTCTTCTTTTTAATAAAAATACATTTATTTAAATTCATGTTTCCAAGTGTTTTGAAGAATCTCGAACCTATAATATCTTATTCACAGACAAGGTACTTTCACTACTGCACAAGGATGCACAATTATGATCATATTTTTTTTTTGTAGTTTTGTTGTATTAGTATATATAATACACAAAGCTATAAGTTTAATGCTTGTTAGATTAGTATTCTTGGTGATAAACCAAAGAAATGTTGATTTAAGGGGCGTTGGAGTGGAAAATTTATTATTGAGAGATTATTAGTTGGAATGTAATTTTTGAATAAGATGGGACCCAATATCCATGGAGCTGTGTTTTTCACATTGAATGATAATAAACAAGCACAGCACCGCACGTGGGAGTCTGAACCAACTCCCTCTCAATAAATCACCCTTCAAACTTTTCTTCTTTCTTTTGTCCATTTCTCACATTTTCCTTACATCTAACAAATATTTACATTACAATGCATAACCTTTCTACTAATTAAACATATATATATATGAAAAATAAACACTATTTTGTATATATTGGTCTGATTGATTGGTGGTTTCATCAAAATGATTGATGAAACAAAATTACCATGGTACCCTCGGAAATTATTATTTTTTTCATAAAGAAAGGAGATTGCCCTAGCCCACCATCCATATAATTCCCTCACTCATTGTGTTTTGTTGCTTAAAGCTTGCACTCACTCATCCCCTTATCTTCTTCCCTGTCTCTTGCTTTCTCTCTCCATGTTTCAATAATCCAGCTGCCCCATTCATTTCTCCCATGTCAAAGGAATTGCAAGCTAGGTGGTAACATCATATTATATATGTATAGAGAGAGAGAGAGAGATTAAAACACACAAAGAAAATGAAGAAAGAGAGAATTATAAACTGATCATGATGAACTCAACATCCACAGATTAGATAGGTGTGGTGTAGTTTGTATATTATATATATATATATATATATATATATATATATATATATATATTACTCACTGCGTGATATATCATGGATGATGGGGTCGATGGAAACAGCTCTATGCATAGACCTAATTTTCCATTACAGTTGCTGGAGAAAAGAGATCAAAACCATGGAAATGCTAGCTCCATCACCAATCACGACACGGCTCTCAAATCACCGGAATCTAGCAAGAAACCCCAGCCAAAACGGCCTTCCACAAAGGACAGACACACCAAGGTCGACGGCCGCGGCCGCAGGATCAGAATGCCGGCCACCTGCGCCGCCCGGGTTTTCCAGCTGACGAAAGAGTTGGGCCACAAATCCGACGGTGAAACCATCGAGTGGCTGCTGCAGCAGGCGGAGCCGTCGGTGATCGCCGCCACTGGCACCGGAACCATCCCCGCCAATTTCACTTCTTTGAATATCTCCGTCAGAAGCTCCGGCTCAACCTTTTCGGCGCCATCACATCTGAGGAATATCAGCTACTTCAGCCAGGGTTTCGGGGCGCCGCCGCCGCTGAGTTTTGGCGAGAGCTCATTAGGTTATTCTAATATCAATGCGAATGGTGGCAACACCGTGCTGCATACTAAGCAAGAGCTGCGTGACTCAGGTATGGAGGCGGCGGCCGAGAGGCAGGGGCGTAGGCGGCGCGCGGATGAAGACCTCCCGCCGGCTGTGCAGACGCAGATGGCCGGAAACTACATGTTGCAATCGAGTGCCGGGTCAATTCCGGCATCCCAAGGACATATTCCGGCGACCACATTTCTAATGGTAACAAATCCTAGCAACAATAATTCGTCGATTGGTGAATCTTTGTGGCAATTCCCATCAATGGTGAACTCTAGCATGCATAGAGATAGAGGGACTAATAGTGGACTGCATTTCATGAATCTCCCGACACCGATGGCGCTGTTGCCGGGGCAAAATGGCGGCGGCAGCGCGGTGGTGGATGGGCATCTAGGCATGCTCGCAGCCCTCAATGCATTTAGGTCGTCGGTGACAGCCGCCGGCGAAGCTCACGAGAACGGCCATGATCTACACACTCATCGCTAGCTCCCAAAACATGATGAAGATATTAATCAACTAGTGTATGATTTTGATTTTTGTATCAACCTCTATAATTTGGAATATGTGTAGTAAATCATGATTTTTTTTTTTTTTTTGATTGCGTGCACTTTTAATTCAGTTGTTTATGTATTCTGTGATTGAAAGAGTAATTAATACTACAGTTAATTAGCTAGGGTTTAGAATCAAGAATCGTGACACTAACCTGTAATCTGGAAATGCCTTCGTCGACTAGTTAGCTTTGATTTGATGATTAGTAATTATAATTTACTCTATGATCGATCATCTCTTAACAGCTCATCTTTACTAGTATAATGTTTTGTGATCAAGAAATAACTTAATTTGCATGTAACCAATTGTATGATAGAATTAACCTATGTATAATCATCAATTTCTTTTATTTTTGAAGCTATAAATATATATAAGGGGTAGATTTGGTGGAAGACAATCATTTTTATTAAATAAGAATAAAGCATATTAAAACTTATCCACAATTTTATGTTTTGTTACTTATTTTTTTTTTTATGCTCAAGACTTATTGTATTTTTCTGTTATTATATTATATTATGATTAGAGAAATGATGCATTCTTTTACCGGTCAATGTATAATATTTCAACCGATAATGTGATTGTGATCAATCTAAGAGTTAATATTCATTTATATTGAATATAAATTTTATTTTATTTATCATCCAATCTCATTTATATAATATCAAAGTTTATGCTAAATAGGAATGAATTTCTGAAGAGATTTTTACTAGTAAAATAAATTGCATAATTCGATTGCCAAGACAAATTATTGGATATCATAAAAACTAATTGTTATGTCTATTATCAAGCTAGCATGCTCCTATTGAATGCATAAGAAAGTTTGTAGAATGCCTGGATGAATTTAATCCAGTGTTGTAAAATACGGCCTAGGCGGCCACCTAGACGGCGTCGATACGTTAGGCGGCCGCCAAACGTCTCGAATACCCCTTGTACGCCTCTATTATACGTTCTGAAAACTGTACGGTTTCTGTACGGCATCCAAACGGCCTGTACGGCGTCCAGACGGCTTGTTCGGCTATTCTGTACGGGTTGTACGGTATTATACGGTATTGTGCGGTTTTTTAAAAAAATGAAAAAACTAATTTTTAATTTCATTCTAATACCTAATTCCTTGTTAAAGTTGTCATTCACAAATTTATGAAACTTAAAATAGTTTTAAAAAAAAAGTTCAAAACAAAAAATTAAAAATTAGGATTTTTATTTTAATTTTTCCAATCCCTAATTCCTCATTTGTACCCTACTACCCTGCTGCTGGGCTGCTCTCCCTTTCGGCCGTTCCTGTTGCTCTCTACCATTGCAGGCGGCGGCTCTCTTCCCGGTGCGCCCTGACTCCCCGTTGCAGCTCACTGCTCGCCTTTGTACTTATTTTTTATGGTATTTTGTTGATTTTTGAGTTATTTGAACTTTAAAAACAGGTTTGTTGTAATGATATTTTATTGTGTTATTTTTATATTTTAGATATAGTGATATATATATATATATATATATATATAAACAGGTTGACCGTCTAGAAATCGCCTCGAAACCGTCTAGGCTCCGTACAAACCGCCTAGGCGCTAGGCACTACCCGGCCGTCCGACTAGCGTCTAGCGTGTTCTACAATCTTGATTTAATCTCTGAATTATTGCGCATGAATTTGATCTTTAATCCTTGTTGCGCAATAAGATTCAATCTTGAAAAGATCTCTGATTTGATCTATAATAAAATTGAAAATTCTCTCCGGATTCTGTGTCTGTCGAGAAGCAGAATTTCCTTCCCTTTCTTAGATCCTAGTCGACAATCACAGCTCCCAAAACTCTGGTTTACTGCTTATCAACTTATGATCTTGTGGTGTATTGAGATCTGAGAGCTAGAGGGGTATTATACGAAATTTTGATCCCTATTGGGCTTGAGCTTAACATGGGCCAGACCAGAGACCAGTATGCAAATAGCAAAGAAGGCCTTCAATTATTTAATTCACATATTTAACACATGATATAATTAATTAATTAATATTGATTCATGCCACCAGAGAATCAATAATGTCCTACCTCTTTGCTACCACGTTATGAGGAATAGGTTGCACGTTCTAGATATATTTTCATATTTAAGGTTTCAGACATTCATTAATTAATTTAGGCTCTACAAATTAATTAACATATTTTATTCCTAAGTAGTAGCACTCAATACATTTTCACTTATGCTTGAACTTAATCAACCTGCAGGACTTCCGCATAGTGAACCTTTTTTAGCTTCTTAGGAAATGTCATCATCCTATACTGGATATGGTTACCTAATCAAAGAACTAGAAGTCATACACAAACTGCTACCACCCAAGATACAGATATACAAGTACATGTAAGACTCTCTATCATAATATCTCAAAGTGTTACACAAACTTGTATATACCTCTTGAACCTTCATTAGGCTTCAGATTTCATCAAGCCATTGAGATCAAGATTCTTTTAATGTCAGATAAAATAATCAATCTCAGTTAGGTCCTATCAATACGTACCAAACGTACCAGCACATCTAGTGGCCAAGATAAGCCACTAATTACTGACTGTGCTGCAGCCTAAATTGACAGTCTATTCTAGTACTATCTGAGATGTGATGACCATTTATATCTCGCTATGTCAAGCGATCCATATGATCTTCCATGATCTACAACACACCGTATGATCTCCATATCGACAAGATAAGAGAACGGAGTTCTAAAATGTATTCATTATATAGGTTCTAAAATTATAAAATTTTAGGTTCTTGCGAGAATTGAAAACTTGAAGAACCAACTCACTGAAGATTAGTTCACTATATTTATAACTAATCACACATCTTAAAGTTTTATGAAGATAGCTGCAACTTACAGTCAGAAGAGAATTAGCTGACCAAGTTATGAGAAGAGTACCAATAGACAACCAAGAGAAAGTGGGCAGTTGAGGAAAAGATATGTACAAACAAGTATAAGCTTAGCTGACTCGATCATCAACTGATGCTTCTATCATTGGAGATATCCTATCAAAATGATATCTTAGTAATATTAACATGCAAAAGCATGGGGGCATATCACATCGTTCTCAACTGCACTCAAACAAGAGAGAAAGGTAACAAAATCGATGAATTCAACCAATTCCAAATTATAACTACACGTGGATTATCTTTAATCATTCTCTCTCTATGGCTCTCTTAAGCCTCCCATGCTCTAGCACAAAACCACCAGAGGCCGATCAACTAGTCATTAGTAGTGGATTCGAGACATTACAGATACATAGGATCAACCATTAGAGTATGAAGTTCTTGAATATATAAGGGACCTTCAAACCCTAGTGGAGATTGCAACTAGTAGGAGAACTGAAGATGCAACTTGTATTCAAATACCGTCGGCAGCTGAAGTTGCAGAAGAAAGAGTCTAGTCAGTAAATTGTGGTAATGGTCAACCGAGTGTGGTGCTTGCGAAATGGGATAAGAGAAAGCCCCCATTTGAGAATATTCGAGGTTGTAACCTGTATTAGATTATCGTGGAAAACTAAAAACAAAGAGTGGGCGTAGGGATTTTTGGCTCCCAAACCACTATATATTATGTCTCATTTGTTGCTTTTCTTGTTGTTTTTAGTTATTTATTTTCACTGCACACTTAACTGATTTCAAACCCAAGCTATTGGAGTATAACTGAACCCCAGACCCACCTAGTTCGTTTATTTTCACTAAGTTGCTTTCACACACCCATTAACTCTGATCCGAACCAACAATTTATAAATCATATTTAAAATATATTGTGCTTAATTGTTATTCATATATATTTTTAGAAGAATTATGCTTATTTTAAAATAATTAATACTTTTTTCCCGACCATCGATGCAATCAATCCAATGATTATTGTTGGATATACCAAATCCAAATGTCCCACATTGGAGAAACAAGGAAATAATTCCTTGTATATGAGAGTCCACATAACTCACATTAGTAGTATGAGGTCTTTTAGGGTGATGCCCAAAAAAAACCGTGAGGGCTTGATCCACCCAAAGCGGACAATATCATACTAATGTCGGAGTTAACAGTCCCAACATGTGGCGCCATCTGTGGGAATGAGGAACCCACGAATGACCAGGTTCGGGCAAAGTTAGGGGATCGAGTTTATGGTGGATTGTAGTGTGGTAAAAACTGAGCTGAGAGGGATTAGGTGTGGTTGTGGGAAGCCCCTATGCTAAAGAGAGTAGTACAGGTTGTATATCAATGCGATCAGATCGCTCGATATGAGTCCATGGGTATATGATCCTTTGATGAGAAGCCACAAGAATGTGGTTCATTGGTTTGAGTGGAGGATTCTTGGGTATATCAAATCCAAATGTCCCATATTTGAGAACAAGGAAATAATTCCTTGTATATAAGAGTCCACATAACTCACATTAGTATGAGGCCTTTTTGGGTGATGCCCAAAAACAAAACCGTGAAGGCTTGATCGACCCAAAGCGAACAATATCATACTAATGTCAGAGTTAATGGTGCTAACAAGTGGCACCGTCTGTGATATCTTGAATGCAAGACGAATATGAATGTGTAGTTAAAGATTGAAACTAACTCGAGCGATTTACGCGGTTCACCAGTAAGGATACATCTAAGAAGAGTGATAAGACCCTTTTATTAATCACGATGAAGGAGAAGAAGAGATACACAAAAAGTTACTAAAAAACTCAAGCTCTAACAATGGAAGCTCTCATAGAAAAATGAAGAACATGATCGTAGCTAACACTCAATCTCTAAATAGAAATAACTGTTATGTTCCCTCGAACCAATAACATTATTACACGTTTCCAACCCTAGCATCACTCCAATAAAAAACTCGCTGAAGTAACACTTTAAGTAAAACACGACTTCCCCCAAAATATAAACCCGTAATAAGTGAGCCTTTTAACTTAGCTCAATAACTTAACATCATGCATGCAATATTATGCATTCACAACTCCACAATTCTCCCTCCTGAAGGCATGTGATTAACCAGCATCTTACTCCTCTTAATCTCGTTCCATTACTGTAACGCCCCCAACTGACCTTCCCAATTTGGAGCCACGTTACATTGATGTTTCAGGTTTTGTCAAATACACCTCAAGAATTAATAAGCGGAAGACTTTAATATAAATAAAAGATAAAAGTATTCATCAAAATGTACTTCGAGTCAAGGTTAACAAACAGTATCCAAAAGTTTAATTAATTAAAAAGGGAAGGAAGTTCAGAGAGTGTAGCAGCATGTGTGTAGCGTGATGGTGACATGTATATGAAGATACATGTCACAGGATCTATTAACTTTAAAAAAAAATAACTTCTTTACTCCTCCAGCTTACACCCGCTACTTCCATCCATGCTGCTTAACCTGCACGTTTTAGAAATAACGCGAGGGGCTGAGTACTTTCGTACCCAATGAGAAACATGCCCGAAATTATACATTTATATAGGAAACATGCTATGCAACTCACACAGATAGACATAGGGTTTTGTTGAAAAGATCCATGCTATCTAAATCATTTTATTTTCACGCACGTGCTATTTATATGTTATTATATCTGTTTCGGTGTTGTAACTGGAAGTTGGCCGACTTCCAAGTTACGATGATCAGTTAGGAATGTAAATACACTCAACCTACTGTCATCTAAGTGCACTAGTCTCAGCAATCCTTTTTGAGACCCGATCGTTTAATATTCATCATTCACAAACTCCATATTCATAATTTCCACATCCACGTATCACAAATTCCCCTTATATCTTCTAAAATCCCAATCATATGGAGTCGCTACTCCATACTACTAAATGAGTTCTAGCTCAGTTATGAAAACCTGGTTCCAAACTCATTTATTATACTCTCTTGTCGATGGGAAACGACAGAGGACAGATATAATAGCACAAAAACATTGCATAGCAATCTCATTTCAAATCAAAGCATTTTATAACACATTTTGAAAATAAAAACACGCATTTTGAGTTTTTACTGAAATAGTTTCCCACCTCGTTCTTGGCTTTTAGTTTAGATGCTTTCTGCTAGAATGAGCTCGTCTGTCCTTGCTTTCAATTTCCTACAATCGGTCAAGGTTATTCGAATTAGTACGAACAATCTAAGACAGGACAACTCACGTAACTTAATGTAATATCTAAATCTCAGTAATCGAACAAGGTTTGAAAGGTATTCGGAAAGAAATGAAAATGCAAAACTGGAAAGTCTGGCTCTCTGTTTCGACCGAGATGAACCATCTCGATCGAGATGTCTGTCTCGACCAAGACAGAACTCATATCGACCGATATGGGCATATCGACCGGGATGAGCCCATCTCGGTCGATATACACTTTTCGACCGATATCTTATCCATCTCGCTCGTGTTCTTTACTTCGTTCGATATCCAACCATTTCGGGAATTCCTCTGACTCGACCGAGATCACACCCATCTCAACCAAAATGAATATTTCGACCGAGATGAGTGTCTCGACCGAAAAGCCTGTATCGACCGTGGTAAGCTTCACCTCGGCCGATACGGGTCGTCTTCTCCGACTCTTCGCACGACGGACCTGTTTTTGCCGATTTTGGCCTTTCCGGCCGTCCGATCATACATGCAATTACATCAATCGACTCCCTAGACTACAAGGATTATGAATATGCTAACAAACATGAGAAATTTGCAAGGAATTGGAAAGAAAATGAAGCTCACCGGAGCTCTCAAGTTGACGGCGGCGGTGACGATTTCCGGTGACCAAAACCCACTTTCAGACCGTCCGAAGCTCCTCTACACGATGAGGAACACGATTCAATCGCCAATACTCCAATTTAGGCTCGTTTGAACAAGATGTAATAATTAAACTCGAAATTGAATATTAAACCCACCTCAACTTCTCTCTACGTTTTCTCCGTCCACACTCAACTTCACGATCGCTGCTCTAGCTCAAAACGTAGCCCGAAGGACGAGCTTCACAATGGTGGCGACGGCTTGTCAAATGGTGGTCGGTGCTGGCCGGAATCTCGCCGGAAAGTCGACGGGTTTGGAGGGGTTTTTCTGAAAATGGTGCAGCTTTCTCTCTCTCTCTCTCTAGCTTATATCATAAGGTAGAAAAAGCTTACCTTATAACTCTCCCCATTATTTATATATATATCCAATTCCCATGTATAATATCATAATTATACATATAAGTAGGGATGTCAATCGGGCTAACCCGTCGGGTTTCGGGCTAGCCCTATCGGGCTGCGGGCTATTCGGTCCGGGTTGAATCGGGCTGAATTTTTATCGGGCTAAAAATTCTTGAACCTAACCCTAACCCACCGGTTTTCGTGCTGACCCGTCGGGTTGGCAATATTTACGAGTTTATTTTTGTAAAGATTTTCTTAAAATATTTTAACAACCCCTAAAACAAAATAAAAAAAGAAAATGATGAACCAACATAAATAAAAGACATCAAATATCAATATCTTTGCAAAAAAAAAAAAGAGATAAGTGGATAATCATAGTTTGAAAAGAAAAAAAAACATCAATCCTTATATACCAACTAATTTAAGTAATAGAAGTACATTTCTCAACGTATAAAATGATAAAATAATGATTAAAAAATTAAATATAGCTTTCACTTGGGTGAACATAACAACGAGTGGCTAAAGGTTCTTGAAAGGAAGAAATGAGTAGGTATGCTAATTAGGAGAGTGACGAGTGGAAGACAGTGAAAGAGAAAGAAATGAGAGATTTTTCGGTTTGAGGGTAAAGGACTACGTCATTGGGAGAGATTGATGAGATTTTGTGTGACGGAAAATTAGGTCTAGGAAATTAGGTATATAATTAATGGGTATAGTAGGATATAAATAATATTAGAAATAATAAATAATAAATTATTAAATATTGCCGGACCTACGGGCCGACCCGCAACCCACCGGGCTCAGCCCGTTCGGGCCGCCAACCCGTCGGGTTCAACCCGTTCGGTTAAAAATAATTTCGGGTTGAAATTTTTTTACTCTAACCCGCATTTTAGCCCACCGGTTTCGGGCCGACCCATCGGTTTCGGGCTCTATTGACATCTCTACATATAAGTATACATATCTCTAATAAAATTCCATCTCACTTCTTTTTCACAAAATAATTTCATAATAAATCTTCCCATATAATCCAACTCCATAATGATATTCTAAGTTTCTACATCCAAACTACTAAATAAATAGGCAAAATTTGGGAATAACTTTCATTATTAATTCCGAATCCAATTTACAAGGTCGGTTAATACACGGGGTATTACAATTACAGAACATAAATGGCTAATTGACAGATCAATCCAACCCTATCAAACTCATCCATAGTTTAAACTTTATGGAAAGTATCACTTTTGTCAAATAATTAGCTACATTATCTTGTGTATCAACCTTCTCCATTATGATATCTTCATTTTCAAGCACATCTCTCACAAAATGAAACCTTACATCTACGTGTTTCGATCTATCGTGAAACACTTGATATTTAGTAAGTTGTAAAGCACTTTGACTGTCACAAAGTATGCTCACAGACTGTTGGTTGATCCCAGCTAAGATAACACTCCTTTATGGCCACATACACTCCTTTATGGCCTCAATAATGGCCATAAATTCAACCTCAGTTATTGAAAGAGAAACCACAGATTGTAGTTTCATCTTCCAAGTCACAACAACACCATACAAATTGAAGTTGAAACCTGTCTGAGAACTTTTATTATCCAAACTTGCATCAAAGTCTGAATCAACATATCCAAGTAATGGATGACATCCTTCATCGTGTCTCTTTTCAAACACCATCCTACATGTTGAGTACATACCTCAAAATTCCAAGTAAATCTTCCCAGGTTTTGACATAAACATGCTAGTGATGCTCAGTGAATAAGTCAAATTAGGTCGAGTACATACCATAATGTACATCAGACTTCCCACCAAACTTGCATATGAAATGTTTTCTATATACTTCTCTTCAATTTTTGTAGAAGGGTACATTGCTTCTGATAGGTTAGAATCTGCTCCCATAGGAATGGTTAACTGTCTGCAACCAGCCATGTTAAACTTTTCTAACACCTTTTCTATATATGTCTTCTGACATAATTTCAGCTTTCCAGCTGATCTATTTCTTACAATATCAATGCCAAGTATTCTACAAGCTTAGCCCAAATCCTTCATGCTGTACTCAGTCTACATATAACAATGAGCAGATTAAGTTGCATCTGAACTCTTTTTAAGGTATATACACCTGTCATAGCTGCATAATGTTTGACATACGCAACAATCCTCCCCTAAAACCAAATGGACCACATTCTCGTGGCTTCTCGTCGAAGGACCACATACTCATGGCCTCCCATCGTATGATCTCATCGCATCGATAGCTAACACATGCTACTCTCTTTCGCATCGATATTCACAGAGGGGCTTCCCACAACTACACCCGAGTCTTCCCAGCTTGGTTTTACCACACTAGATTCCACCACGAACTCGGTCCCCAATTCTCGCCCGAACTTGGGCATTCGTGGGTTTTTTCCCACAGACGGTGCCACTTGTTGGGACCGTTAATTCCGACATTAGTATGATATTATTGATGGTTTTGTATACTGAAAGCATTTATTATAATGAGTATACAACGGTTTATTTCTCCTATCTGTTAACAATCTTACATGTATGTAACAATGGTATCCTCTTGTCTCACCGATAGGGACGATCATACGGCGTGTTGTAGATCGCAGAAGACAGTATGATCACTTGACCTAGTGAGACATAAACCTAATCACAGCCGAGACAGCGTATGAGGATACGTCTGTCCGGATGGCTGCGACATTGTTGGAATAAGTAGTCTGTCTTGGTTACTTGACATGCTGGTACGTAGGGGTGGCGTATTGATGGACCGAAGTGAGATGTATTCGTCTGTCTGACATCAGCGAATACAAGATCTCGTTATATTGATTGAGTCCAAACCCTAAAGAAGGTTCAGGGGTTTGCACGCACTACAACAAATAAGGTAATAGACGACGCAATATAGACAACGCGAATTTCATTCGTGTTGTCTATATCCTAATAGACAACGCGGAAGCATAAGTGCGTCGTCTTTGTTATTGCGTTTTCCTAACTATTAATTATATGTGCAGCTGGATGACGCTAATTTTTGCGTCGTGTATATGGAAATAGACGACGCGATAATACAACGCCGTCTATTTCCATATACACGATGCGAAAATATGTGTTGTCTATATTATTCAACTTTTTTTTTTTTTTTGAGCAAAACCACTCCTTAAGTAAATAGATTTTTTTAAAGGGGAAGTAATAATAGGAATTTAAAATTATTATAAGGGGAAGTAATAAATAGGAATTATAATAAGCGGAAGTAATAATAATAATAATAAGGGAAAATAATTTGGCATTATGTGATAGTTAAAGAGGTATGAATAATCAGGGTTAACAGAAAAAAAAAATTTAATAGACGGAAGAGACGACGCGAATAATTCCGTCGTCTATAGAACTATAGACGACGCAATAATAAGCCTCATAAAAAAATGCGAAATAACGACGGAATCAACGACGGAATAGTTTCCGTCGCTAGAAAAAATAAAAATTCTAGCTACAGAAATATTCCGTCACTAAAAAAATAAAAATTCATCTCGATGGAATATTCTGTCGCTAAATAAATAACATAAGTTAAAAAATCATCGCGACGGAATATTCTGTCGCTAAACAAATAAAATAAATTAAAAAATCGTAGCGACGGACAATAAAACATTTTAAAAATTTTAACAACAGAATTTTTTTATCGCTAAATAAATAAATAAACAATTAAAATTCTAACTACGGAAATATTCCGTCGCTAAACAAATAAAAAAATAATTAAAAAAATCTAGTGACGGAATATTCCATCGCTAAACAAATAAAACATTTTAAGAATTATAGCAACAGAATTTTTCTATCGCTAATTAAATAATTAAACAAATAAATAACTAAAATGAATTCCAACAAAATTTTTCATTTGCTAAAGATATAAAATTAATTAAAAAATACTAATGATTGAATTGTTCGTTGTTAAAATAGATTGTTTAAATATTTGAAGATGAAATTAAATTCGACATCATTATATACAATGGATAAATTTATATATAATAAAATACTAATTATTTTTATATGCACAATAATAGCTACATTCAAATATATATTTGAGTTTAAATTTAATTTGAATAGTGTATTAATTAATATATAGATAATAATAAATTAATAATTGTATAAATTACATTGAAAGAAGTTATAAATATTAAAAATAACCTATTAAGGAATGAATGCATGCGTAGTTCAGTGGTCCTACGTGCAGGATTTGTGCGACAAGTCTAGAGTTCGATTCCTCCCTGGCGCGCAGTGTGGATGATTAAATTAGATGTGGTGTTGTGTGGGGCGGGGTTGGTGTTTGCGGGCGGTTGGGGGCTGGCTATTTAAGAGAATATTTTCTTTTTTTAAAAATAATAATTTCTAACGACGGAATTCTAACTACAAATATAAATAACGTGCAAAATCGCGTCGTGTGTATGCACATAGACGACGCGAATTTCGCGTCGTCTATTATGTTATAGACGACACGAATTTTACGTCGTCTATGTGCATACACACGACGCGATTTTCGCGTCGTCTATTAGCGTATCAACATAGATGACGTGTTAATACACGACGCAAAGTTTGTAAATAGACGACGCGAAATTCGCGTTGTCTATATTATTATTTGTTGTAGTGACGGGTTGACCGTTGCTTTGACTTGCCATGGTGGAGAGCCTAAGTAACGTGCTCGTATATCTGCATCTTGGGTAATAGCAGTTTGTGTAGTACCGCCTGAGATTGGGTTTAGGTAACCATATCAGAGTAATAGGATGGGGACATTCCCTGAGGAGCTCAATGACATTCATCGTGCTAAAGTCCTGCAGGCTGATTAAGTTCAGGCACGAGTGATAAGGATTGAGTGGTACTACTCAGGAATAATAAGATATTAATTAATTGTAGTTAGAGCTTGTCAGAGGCTCCGATTAATTAATGAATGTCCGGTAACCTTAAATATGAGGATTCTCAATTAATGCAGCACATTCTCATAATGTGGTAATAAAGGGGTAGGTCAGTATTAATTCTGTGGTGAAAAAAGAATTAATATTAATTAATTAATTGTGTCCTGGGTTGTGGACATGAGAATTAATTAATTATAGGCCCACTTTATTATATGCATTAGGTCCCAGGACTTGCCCAATTAAATATGCTGAAAAAAGGCCCAGTAGCCCATTAGGGATAAAACTCTGGGTCTATAGACCACTCTCTCTTGGAAACCCTAGCCACTTGTGTGATTATTCAAATCAGTCAAAACCCTAGGTAGAGAGAGAGAGGGGCGGCGCCTGTAGTGGGGAGGAGAAAGTTTTTTTTTCTGCTCCAGCCTACAACACAGATATGTGGAATCCTCACCAGTAGCAGATCTGAGCAGCATTGGGACACAACCCTGAAGATCTAATCTGGAGAACATATTTCTCTTTTCTTCTCTTTATTTTCGATTTTAATCTAGAAATTAAATATCTAATTTCTGTTTCCGCAGATTAAATCGAATCGCGTGGTTGAATTGAAGTTGGAAATTCAAACGCGAAAGATCAGATCAGACTCTACGGAATAACGGTAAATTCCTCAATCCACAATTTTGAGAATTAAATTCATAGGAGCATGCTAGGTTTTATTGTAAATTTAATCATGCACAATATCCATAGATCGATCCGGTTCATTTGGTTTTGGTGATTCGGTTCACGGAAAAACCCTACAATTATCCACTTTGGGTGGATCAAACTCCCACAGTTTTGTTTTTGGACATCACCCCAAAAGTTCTCATACTAATGTGAGTTATGTGGACTCTTATATACAAGGAATCACGTCCTTCTATCTCCAATGTGGGACATTGGATTTAACATACCTAACAATTATAATTCATTTTTTATTTAACATAAAAATTATTTTTTACACCAAGTTCAAACTCCCTCCCACTATATGTAAATGCACAATAGAACTACTATTAAAATGTTATTTAGTTCCACAAATGTGGTAACATTTTTAGTTTTCTAGTGTAGCAATCAGAAGCGCATATTACACTTTCTATATTACCATTACTTTATTAATTCATTGCATTTTAGTTTAATTTTACAACTATTGATCAGTTGGGTTGGTTTTACATAATTTGGATGTATAATTATTAATTCTCATATTTTAGTTAATAAATTATTATTTTATGATTGAATTCTAAATATAATGATCGATGCAGCTAAATTAAGTTTTACTAACTATAATTAATGATTGTAAAATACTTTAAAACATAATAAATCAAAATTGAATAATAATAATAATAATAATGTTAGGAAATTTGTTAGAAGTTTTTTTATATTATGTTGTTTTGGTGGATTAAAGTATGTAAAAGTCATCTTAGTTTGTCTCTAGATTAGTTTCAGTACGGTCTAAAAAAATGTAAAGTCCTGTATAGACTTTTTATTGAATTGTAAGCGGAAGCTGATCTGAAGACCAGACTGGTGAATCAGTCTGGGATGCGCGAGACTCAACAGACTAAGGTTCAAATTCGAACTCACAAATCTGGATAAGAGAGTCTGGACTGACAAGTTTGGACTACACCAAATATATGACTAATTAGTATGGTTTTATTAGTCCACGATATCAAACTTACCAGTATGGGACCAAGCATATACTGATTGATGACGTCACCAAGCATGGACTTACAAGTATGGCGACATCAGCATGGATTCTTAAGTCCCAGTCCGACGCAAAGAGACAAAGCGAATGTCTAGAGGGACGTACTGACAAGTACAGACTTTAAAGATTAGAGATTCCTTAAAGTCTGCAAGACCAAGACCTCAGTCTTGATACCTTGGACTTACCAGTCCAGGATTCCTTAGACTGACAGACTGTCGTTCTGACAAAAAGGTGAACAATCGCTGTCCATGTCAAAAAAAGTGGAGCAGGTGCAGAATCTCTGAAAAAGCACCAACCTACCCGCCGATTGTTGCAATCAACAAAGATATCCGATTGGACAACATCCAATTTGTCTCTAACGTATATATGAATTCAAACCTTCAAACTTTGGCTATAAATACTGAAGGATTTCATTAGAAGAAGGTTACCAAAAATACTTCCGAACCTACTTGTAACATCCCACCCCTCGGGTCCGGCGATGTCAGGGCCTGCAGTCCGATGCACCCCAACCACATCTCCAGCTGGTTACCCACCAAGCCTGGAAGGTTGTTGGTTGCAGCTCAAGTGGTAACATCTTACCCTTAAGGTTTGGTGTTAAAGGGTAGGGGATGAGTTCGATCCCTCCTACCAACAACCTTCCAGGCTTGGTAGACGCCAGCTAGAGATGTGGTTGGAGTGCATCGGACTGCAGGCCCTGACATCGGTCCCCGGGGGGAGATGTTACACTACTATTTACGAACAAGATGACACGCTGCTAAAATTTCTACTCAACGTTCGAGGCTGTTAAAGCTTTTTAGTGTGTCACTCTAATGAGCACGAGACTCAGAACTTCCAAGTTCTTGAGTTATTTCTTGGTAATCTTTCTCTCCAAGAAAGATTACAACAATCAAGTACATCTAGTACTTTAACTCTTACGGGCTTATTGCTGCCAAGCTGATAGTTTTGGGGAAACTCTAAACGCCTCATTCCGGCAACAAGGAGGTTGCTTGGTGTGCCCACACTCCTAGAAGCTGCGAAGAGAAGGGCAAGTAAGGATCAGGCGAGTGAGCTTGTGGATCAGTGGACGAGACATTCACCGACAAGCGATAGATCGTAGGAACACCTGTGTAATCCTAATCTTAGTGGATTTCAAGAATTCAAGTTTGAAAAGTCTGACGAGTGAACGTAGGACCTTTAGAGTCCGAGCCAGTATAACATTTGTCTTATTTATTGCTTTAATTTTTTCAGCTTACTCATCTCTAAAACTCTACACTCAAGTGTTGCTGTATAAACAAAAACTGACTCTAAGCATACTTGGACATAAGTATCGAACTAAGATTTGACAAATCAAACTGACATGTTACTATCAGTTTGGATAAGTGCAAGTTTACCATAAATAAATTATTTTTCGTTGTGCAACTTACAATTACTCTAATAAAACCGGGACTAATTTCATCAATTTTTGGAGTTAATTGTAGGATCTAATTATCATATTGTTTATCTATTTTTACACATTATGGTATAATATTTTGGTTTTAACCTATAACTTTTAAAACAATATTAATTAACACGACATTTCAAATTTCTGTTTACAAATTTCATAATGTAATTAACTTTACAACCTAATTGATATTTTTTGATATTTTTCTTATTCCAAGACTGTTTTACTTTTTGCAATCCCCTCCGGCACTAAAAATTAATTTTATCCACAATTAAAATTAACATGTTGCAAAATAGTGCATCTCATGTCTTATTCCCATGAATGTGGCCCACTCATTTCAATTTGACATTTCATTTACATATATGTGATTCTTGAGTGCAAAACGCTACATGAAGACTCCAAATTCATGTAATAAATATTTTTGTGCTATACACAAATATTGATATCAACCATTATGGCTAATATCATGGACAAATGCAGATTTTACGGGTTATACCTTATGATTTTTGTATTGGTCTTCTGAGAGACGGTCTTACATTTTTTATTGTGAAACGGATTTTAATACACCATTTTATTTATTAATATAATATTTTTTTGTTGTGTAAAAAACTAAATTATTTGCTTTAAAGAAATACATCATTTCAATAAATTAAATACATCATTAAATTTGTCTCACAATAAAATATGAGACTGTCTCATATGAGAGTTCGCATTTTTTTATATTAAAAAAAATTAAAACTCCTGGGACAGCTTTACCCCTGGGTAAGATTTTATATGTGTAACTTTTAATTTTCGAAAATTCTAAAGAGCATTTTGGGTTAATACATGTTGAGAAAAAGAAAAAGAAAAAAAAAAAAGCACATCATACATTAAACAGGGAGTAGTTCAGAGGTTAAAAAAAACTTATTTATGTTAAATAAAAATAAATCTATACTATTTATTAAACAAATTAATGATTTATATTAAAACTTAATATAATTTTATATTTTTTTTATATATTATGCTTAACATATATTATACATTATTATTATTATTATTATGCTTACGCTTATTTTTAATAAATAATACTTTTTTTTAATCTCAATAACTAATATGATCAATCGAAGAGTTCTAATTTATTCTTATTCATCTCGCTTATTACTTTATAATTAAGTAATGTTTAAAATATATTGCACTTAAGTTGTCATGCGCATTATAAAATAAAGCTTATTTTTTTCATTTTCTCCACTGTTCATGCTTTCAACCCAAGACGAAAAATTCATTCCTATTTAGTACAATTAAAGTCTATGCTAAATTAGAATGAATTTTTGCCCTTCAAGTGATCGAACTAACGGTTTAGATAAGATACATAAATTATGAAAAAAATAAGCATAATATATATGACAATGAAGCACATTTTAAGCATAAGCTAGAAAGTAATTAAGAATAAAATTTTGAATATTTTTAGGTAAATAATATAGATTTATTTTTATTTAAGATATGATTCACTTTTAGCACCTGATAGTGATAATAGATACAATACCACATAAATAATTTTCATATCTCTATTAGGTGGTCACTCCAGCTATGTTGACCAAACCTACTTTAGCCAAAACTGCTACAGCATACTCAATCAAATCCTATACCATTATTATATATATTATCTCACTCGGATTTCATTCAATTTTGTCTGCTGAATTTTGGGCACACACTATATATATAGATAGATATTATCTGCATGTATTACTTTTCTCCAAGCAAGCATTGTAGTATTAGTTTTGTTGGATTGATGAGAGATGAGTTATCTTATTCTTATCTGCACATTTTTAAATTAAATTATATTACAATTTACAGGGTATCAATCTATGGCCTTTTCTCTTTCTCTTTTAGCTTTTATAAGCTTTACTCACTGTAATGGGGCAGTACATTATTGTGATTCATGCATCACTCATGCACTGTGTGTGACCTCCATGATCCATCACAAGTACAATAATAATGCATCTCTAACTATTGTTTTCGCCAGTTTTTTTTCATTTTCCTCTCCCACATTCATTACCCTTTTGCTCCCATACATCAACATGATTCCTTTTTTTTACTACAATTATTATATATAACTCGGATTGCCTAATATTGTAGATTCCTGTATTTCAGTTAAGAAGCTATTGTGCTTAGAAAATTTTGGTTTTTTTTTTCAATACGGAACTATATAATTATAAAAAGAAAATTTCCATCACATAAAGATTAACAATTCATATAAATCACTTAGTGGAAAATATCTCGAATAAATCCAACGAGAAATTAATAATCCTGTTATAGACAACCCTTCTCGGATGAATCATATAGTTTTACGATTTCATCAACAAAAGAGAGAGAGAGAGAAAGAGCTAGTAAAAATGAATCTTAATATGATAAATGAGAATTAATCTCGGTCGTTCATATTTTTAAATCAACACACCATATTAAATCACATACCACTAAAAAAATTAAAACTGACAACTTTATCGTCAATATCCTGCATTAAAGGATAATATAGTAATTAAATGGCAGTAGCTCCGTAAAAGTTCAAGCAGCTGAGCCTGAGTTCCAAATGAAAATGAAAAGAAAATGAGCAGGTAAATATAGGTATATATGTGTGACCTCTGCTCCAAAAATAAATTATCTTTTTATATTTCCTGTACATCTTTTTTACTTCTTTACAAGTAAATTTTTAAATACATATAGCAAGAGATGAAATCTAAGGTGAGCAACAACTCTATTTATGCATTTATCAATAGGTTGCAGAAGTCCAATTGACTCATGTAATGGACAATCAAACATCGGTAGTGCCAGAATAAATGTCCTAATCTCAAGAAAAGGGTGGTGGAGATCGGCATTACTAACGGAGGAGAGGATGCTAATTGATGTGATAGAGTTATTTCACGCCGGATCTCAGTTTCTACGTTAGTTCGAAGCGGCTATTAATGACTACCACGTTTGCTTTTAGCCAAACTTTGTGTATAGTACTCATTTGCTGAAGTAATATGTTTTTCCAACTGGTAAAAAGAACACTTCCCTTTTTATCTTCTTTTTTTTTAAAAAAAAATCTTTGGGAAGGTGAATTAGTTTTTTGTATTTTTGAAGATATAAAAGAGATTATTTGAGAGGAGAATTTGGAGGTGTGTGTAATTATGAAGAAAAAGGGATTAGTGTGTCAACGGGTGGTAGAATGGTAAGTAGATTTTCTGTGCCAGCTGATATGTAGTGTGCATAAAACGATTAAGTTTATTGCTATTTTAATTTTTAGTTTTATTTATGATTTGATTCAATAAGTTCGTTTTTTTACATATTTAATACTCCCTCCGTCCCACTACAATTGACACACTTACCAAATTGGGCGTCCCAACCAAATTGACACATTTCCAAAAATGGCAACTTTTTCACACTCAACAATAAAATATTAATCCCACTAACTTATTCTACACTCACAACTCTTAATTTCCGTGCCGAAAAGAAACATGCCAATTGGCATGGGACGGAGGGAGTATTATAATATATATCGCTGTTAAAATTATAAGAATTAAACAATTTTAATTTGACTGTTTAATGATGTATTATAAAATAATACATCATTGTTATAAGAAACACTAATTTAGTAATAGTTAATTATGATAAGAGATGAAAGAACGTACGTAGAGTGAAACTTTCAGTGGCGTTGTATTAAGTTTAATCTTTACTCAAACTTTATATTTTATTATTCTTTGTATTTATTTACAACATACTACAAACAATGATGATCTCAGTTGCTAATCATAAAGATAAGTACACTTAAAGTTGTATAAAATAGTTATTAGAAAAATATTTTTGAACATTTTCGAAGTCATGTTTATTAATTTTGCTTTAATCCAAGGATAATTCTATTCATAGCCCCCAAATTTCTCATTGTAGCCTCTTAAATAATTAAAATTAAGGAAACATTTTAAATAACAATTTTGTCCACAAACTCTAATAATACGCTGAAAATTTTGAAACCCTCTCCCTATATCTCTAGCGTCTAGCCTCAAAACCGTTTCTTTTTTATTTTCTAGAATATATTTTTTCCATTTTTATAGTTAATTGTGTTGAGTTCATTGAAGAAAATTATAAATTCATAATATATTATGCAGGTCAAAATTTTCTATTTTACATTGTTGAAAAAATTATGTTTTTAAAAAAAGTTTTATAATCATATAAAGATTGTATAGCACAGTGAATGTATTTGCGCGATTCTTTCAAACTAACTTGTTTCTTCATCCACTTTCAATTCAAATAATTTCTAAATTTTAGAAAAATTACTAGTTTTACAAAATCATTTTTTTCATTGTTTTTCATTTGCATTGATTATTTCAAAGTTGTATTTAGAAGATGGTTTAATTGTATCATGCTATTGAAATTTATTATAAAAGGTATTTAGTGAATTTGCATAAAATAACTCCGCCAAATTTTATTCAAAACATAAAACCTCCATTTTGTAAAAAAAAAAAAATTAACAAGGGACTTAACGTTTTTGAAGAGGTATGCGCCGGCGCTAATTTTTTTTATTATAAAATGCTAGTTTTTCACCCGTGCGTTGCACGGAATATCCGCGTGTCGTGGCATGCACCCATGTTATTTGGTTTCAGTTTCAATTCAAAAATTTAATAATTTTTATATCTTATTTTATAAAAAATTAATCACATAAGAATAATATTTATTATTTATATTTTATTATATAAAAATGTGATCACAAAAACATTGTATCTTAAATAATATATTATTAAACGGTTATGAAAATATGTTGAACAATTCACATTTTGAAACCGCTATACCCAAATTACATATTTTAAACATTAAATAAAAACATTAATTTAAATAAAATAAAAAAATCAAATTAATGTATCCACATTTCATAAAAAATATGTTGATATTGTGTTATTGTACACTTAAGTTAAATGTATATTTTGGGCATGAACCATTATTGAATGAGACTAGTTTTATTTTGTGTAATAATTCGATACTTATTTCATTTTATTCCAAATAATAAAATGGTCGGAGAAAAGGAAAGTGTCGGTGTAATACTATTTTATTTAAGTGCAAATGAAGGAATGATTGAAGAAATACATTTCTTCATGGCGGGATAAATATAATTATTCAGACAAATCTTAAATAAACTCAATATTTGACTATATCAAAAGAATGAATAATTTCATAATTTTGAGAGTGATCTAAGTGAATAGGCAGTTTTTTTCTTAAATTTGAGAGTAATATAATAGTAACATATGATTTTTTTAGTTTTGCATTTTCTATATTTAAAATATTCAACTATGAAATGTTTATAAAACAATTGTCATAGTTTTTTAGCATATTTCTTTTATTTAGTAGATTAAATAAAATTATTGTTGTCATTATAGCCGTAATCTTAGCAATAATTATAGATGAAATCACAATCGTAATTACACTTTAATACCTTATACATAAAATTATATATAGATTTTAGCCCAATATATCTGTAATTATATAAATATGCAAAAAAAATCACAATAATTATATTTGTCATTTTTATTTCAAAAACATCAAATCAATATTAATTTTTATTTTATTTACTATTTTGTATATTATAACATATACAATAAACATTTATAACAATTTCAATAAAACAACATTCGTGTGCAATTATTGTAATTGAACTCGTATTTTGTAAAGTTTTATGTTTGATTTGTTTTATTGAATTTACACAAAGAATAATTTATATGGGTTTAGGACAATAAAATCCTTAATGAATATTTGTTGATATTATTGGAGATGATTATGGATAATTATGTGGTATGAAAATTAATAAAAAGTGTATATATATTATATAAAATTAATAATTATCTTATTAAATTATAATGTATTTTGATATAAAATAAATATTAATATAATTCTCTAAATTATTAGCCTTAATATTAGTAATATTAATAAGTAACCGTTCCCGCCTTTTTTAAATAACTATTATTCTCTTTTCATATATTATATAGATTAGTCAGGAATAAAAATATAAATTAAAATAGTAATTCATATTTAATTAAATGTAGTGGCTATGAAGAAAAAAAAGAGGGCTATGAATATAATTATCCAAAGTAAAAAACTTGTGGCTATGTTTAGAAAATATAATTATATTTAAAAAGGGTAAAATAGTAATATTAATATTTTTAAATGTGAATGAGGCTATGTTGAGTAAAATTGTGGCTATGTTTAGAATTACCCTTAATCCAATCTTTGTGATATTGTTTGTGTCCGTATTTACTAAAAAACTGTATATGATACATTAACATTTCTTAATATATAAAGAGTGCAGAGATAAATAAAAATGTCATAAAGTCTGTCTCTATAATTATACTAAAAGTAGTGAATAATTGTAGCAAATTTAAATTTCCACCCAATTTCACTGCATTCACACGCAAGCACGTTTTCATTGAAAGTTTTAGGAAAAAAATCTACATTCACACAATTTGTGGCAGTCCATCTCATATCAATCAATTTTACTGTATCAAAATCTTTTCAAGATACTGCAAAAATTTGAAATTTAAAATTCAAATTATAGAACCATTTATACTTGTTACTTATATATAATGGTTTAGATTCACAAATTCCACTCATTTACATCTTTGTTTGCTCTCTTTGATTATTAAATATCATTTTCCCCCTTTTTTTGCTTTCTCATGTTATATTTCTTTAAATTTGCAGGAAATAATGGAGACAATATGGAGTTGCATTCTTTCAAGGAATTACATCTTTCAACTTCCAAGACCCAAACTGATATTATTTTGTTTACAAAATGCAACGGAAACAAATTATTTAGGAGAATTATCGATTCAGGACTAAAAATAGTTAAATTATCAAATATTATTACGAAATATATTTGCAAGAACTAGAAGATAATCATAGGATATTATTTTGTAGAATGAAAAACTTATAAAATAAATTATTTTAAAAAACTGCCTTATATATTTTTTATTTTTAAAATATATAAAAAATGTAAGATTAGAAATAAAAATTGTAAAGCTAGCTGCTAAGCTAAAATTATAATATAATATTATAATACAAGATTTTGGTATAATATACAATATATGTAATATATTATACTTTAATACAAAAAGTATCCATGATTCAAAATCTTAATATTTTTTTAGGTATTTGGAGACTATAAGTTTACATTTTCATACATTGTATTTTGTTGTGATATTCTCTATTGCTTATTTAAACTAACTAATAATTAGTATTGTGGGAAATTATTATCAGTAATTTAAATGTATATTTTAAAGTTTTGAAATACTCTAACAAATATAAATATATATAATTAACCCGTACAACGTACGAGTATAAATCTAGTTTTTTAATTATAAATGAAACTGTAAAGTATAGTGCAAATTTGAAACAAAAGAGATGCATTTTTGTGTCTTAAATGTTGCATCTTGTTCCCTTTTCATGGAATATGTTTTTTGCTGCAACATGTTTCGTTACAAATGCATCATTCATGTTAATGAGATGTACAAATTAGATTAGTCTTCTAATATTTTGAAAATAATGCAATAACATAACTAGAAAAATGTAAAGAATGTCATTATTAGTTGCATCTTTATGTCATGAATTGCTTTAATCAAATTATAACATTTATTAATGCACCTTTTTTCATTGAAAATGAATAACATTTTATTTTCTGCAATAGTTTAACATGAATAATGTATTTTTAAACTTTATTGCCGTAGCTTATTTATTGTAATATAAATAGTTGAATGCATATATTTTCGAATAAATATGAAGTTTTGAAAAAAAATTCACTTGAATAATGCAAATTTTTACATTTATTTATGCACCTTATTGCATTTTCAATTAGGAGTGTTTTATATTCTGCAACAGGATGGGACGGAAAAGAATTTAAACAAAGGAAGCATCTTTAACAAGTTTAGTTATTCCTTTAAAACTTAATTTCGATTTGAGTTTAATTATGTACAAAATGAAAGTTGCATGGTGCTATTACGTGAATTAAAATTATAGTATTTTCTGCAATTGTTATACATAAATGATGAAGTTTTTACATCTATACAAATGTATATTTTACTTTGTTTTACTGTATTATTTATTGTATTTATTTCCACAATATACTTTTTAAATATGGTTTATTCTTTAAGTTAATCATGCAAAATGACAAAAAAAAAAAAACATCATCAGGTGAGGAAGAAGATGACTTTGAAAAGGATCATCCAAAATTACGGTATAGATCAAGCCCTAGGCAATTTGTAGAAGCCATCAAGATACTGAATCCAAAACAAAAGAAAGTTGTTGCCAAATTGAGATTTAATTCTTTACTTGGAATGTGATGGTTAAAGAAATACCCATGAGAATGACACATTGGGTTGTTTCATAATTTGAACCAGCAAGTTGTTGCTTTGTTATGCCTACAATAACCGAATACATATTACCGACGAGGATGTGTGGTTGTTCATGGGGTTTCCAAAGGGTTGCATTGATGTGGGGAGAAAAAAATACAGTGCAAATAATATTGACATAGATGGATGGGCTACCACACTCGACAAATCCAAGTATTGTATCACGAATGCTGAAGTGGTTCAAGACATAGAGGGTGGAGAAACCTTTTATAAGAATTTCATGGTTTTAGTTGATGCTATTTTTTTTAGAGTCAAGCTGACTGCTATGTCAAACCCAAGATTTTCTCTTCTTTGGTGGATATAAACAGCATGCCGGAATATAATTGGTGTAACTATGTGCTCACAAGCCTCATACAATCACATGTTCTATGGATAAAAAATCCATTGGCAAAATACACAAGATCACTTCTTTTTTTATTGCAAGTTTAATTATACAATCTATTTTTTAAATATGTTTGCTTATATAATTACTTATTATTCAGTTTGAAATAGGTAAACTGCACAAATGTTATATGTTGATCGAGTTGTACACTTCAAGAGGCAAGTGGAACGCATTTTTCCTACCATTCATGGATGGAACACAACGATGATACGAAAAAGTCAAAAGAATGAGAATAAAATTCTTAGTTTTGGACAGGGATTCATTGAACCCAAACTTATTGTTACTAAGTGTTAACTACAAAGATTTTCTGAATGAGAACAATTTTTTCTGAATGATGGGGACAACTGATGATATAAACAACCAAGGTGGGATGGATCAAGAAACGAACAAAGATGTGAATGACAATGATGTATTTGTGGATAGTGTTCTCTCAAGTCTCAAGGTTGTATCGATAACAATGACATCATTGACATCTTTTATGGAGAAATTGAAAAATGCATCGGAATCGGTGATGTTAAATTCACGTTTCAAGTTTGCATTTGAGGTCTCTAAATTCTTGGTACCATCGACATCAGAAACAAAACCTTCTGATGATCCTCATATCACCTCTACACAAACTGCATTTGACAATGATCCAGAGTTTGATGAATGCTTGGATAAGATGATGGAAGCTTGGGAAATGATGCAAGAATATCTTCAGCATAAAACTAACACAAAAGGTAACACTTAAACATATTTTTTACAATTTAAGCAACTTATATTGTGCATAAAATAAATTTTTTTAATGTTTAATCCTTTTGATAAATGTAGTTCGTTGAAGCGGATAAAAGAGATCCAAAATAATTCTGTTATTACTAGCCCCATTGGTGAATCATTTTTGGAAGAAAATATTATGGGCGACGTTGTTGGTCTAGAAGAAATGGACATTCAACAACAGCTCGAACAAGAAAATGTAAGTACATTATTTTTTATAATGATTCAATTAATACACTATTTTTAATAATGATTTGCATTTTTATGAATAAAATATTACGTTCTTTTTTGTAATGTTTTGCATTCAAATTTTGATTTGCTAAAAATTTTTCGAAAAAATATTTATTGATTTTGTTGCATTATTTAATACAAGAGTTATTAAAATGTCATTTTGTATTTTTATTGTTTGTGCACGAGTAATTTTAAATTTCATAAATTATTTTATCGATTTTACAGGATTTATAAATTTAAATAAAAAACAAAAAAAAAATTAAAAGAAAAGACGATGCGGCAACTCGCGCCGTCTATATGCTAATAGACGACGTGGCTCATCGCGTTGTCTATTACCATATAGACGACGGAGTTACCGCGTCGTCTTTTAGCGTTTCCAAATAGACTACATACCAATAGACGATGCAGAAATTCTTAATAGACTACGCGATTTCCGCGTTGTCTATTAGCTTTTTGTTGTAGTGTGTAGAATTGGAGTATACTTGTACTCCCAATTTATTTAGTTATAGATTGTACCATAATTCTAAATTTCTAGATCCGTCTTATCTACCAACAAGAAAAAATAACTTATATATACAATTTTTTTTATTATAATAATATATAGAACCAATAAAATAAAATAACAAATTACAGTGAAATGCATAACTATATATTAAATTAATGTCGTAACATAAAAATTAAATACAATATTTTGGAACTGCAGTATATATACCATTATTGGCGGATTACACGAGGATTAGGGGCTCTAGACTCTTTAGTTGGAGTTTTTTTCATTTTTATAGTATCGTGAGCTAATATTTTATAAAATGGAAGGTCTCAGATTAGGTACGCCTAAACAGTTTAGGCGGATTTTATCCATTAACCGAAATCAAACCCATATAATATACTCTAATTGGGGATTAATAAATCCTATTTGGGATGTGTGAACCTATTTGAGTATGGATAAAACTCGTATAAACCGTTTAGGCGTGCCTAACGCAAGTTTTTGCCTTTATAAAATAACCTCTCTTGTGAAGAATAAAAAATAAATGAAAATAAGATATAAAGGAATTGAAACGAAGGTGGAGGTAAAAAAAACTTTGGAATCTCCTAAATCCACTATGGTATATGATTGAAGTATTGAACAACCCGGGTAATTCAGCAGATTGGGCGGGGCAGGTGTAGTGGGTCGGTCCGGATCCAAACCCGCGCTATCCCATTATTTGGGCTATTCAAAAAAGGCCTCAATTCGTAGCCCATCACTAATGTAGAAAACTCATTAGGGTTTATTAGAGGAGTATAAATGTAAGTTTCCCATTGAAAACCCTAATCCTCCAATTTCACGGCGATCACCCACAGCAGAGAGCAGGTCGGCGGAGGAGACGGCCAGCAACCATGGTCCACGTCTCGTTTTATAGAAACTGTAAGCCGCCCTACTTTCTCTAACGAAACGCAAATGCTCTGATTTTGATTTTCCTTCGTATTGCTACATGCGTTTCTGTCGCAGTTTTGTATGTAATATGATGAATTGTTTCTCGTATTCCTGATGAATGTGGGTTTTTAAATGCTTTTTCTTCTCCTGATGCACTTGGAACTTGAACTCCTCATCGGGATTATCTGTGTTTGTGTGTGGATGGGTC
This sequence comes from Plectranthus barbatus, assembly GCA_026898455.1. Lineage (NCBI taxonomy): Eukaryota > Viridiplantae > Streptophyta > Magnoliopsida > Lamiales > Lamiaceae > Plectranthus > Plectranthus barbatus. The sequence goes on from JAPKLW010001113.1 coordinate 243,659, forward strand.
ATTTCGTTTCTAGATTAACAATCCCTGCTCTGCGCAATTTTCCCACTTTGTTTATAAATTATGGGTTGTATTAACGTCTTGTGTTTGTGAGTTTTGTCTCACTTGGTGATAAACTGCATATCACTCTATCTCATCTATTTTCCTTGCTCCTCACTTTCCTGTGTTGTATTTAATTTGTAATGTATTTTTCGATCATTACTTGTTGGTCCTTTTGAGTTATTCTACTAAAAGTATCAAGTTTTACTTTTGCTGCACAGTTGAATTTATTCTGAAACATTTGCTGAATTAACAACTTGTAAAATAAGATTCCTACCTTTGCCAAATTTATACCGATATAATGTAGAGAAAACAAATAATAAATAATGTTGATCATATCCAACACACTGTTAACACGTCCTGGTCGCAGATGGGAAAACTTTCAAGAAGCCCCGTCGTCCTTATGAGAAGGAGCGACTTGATGCTGAGCTAAAGCTTGTAGGAGAGTATGGTCTTAGGTGCAAGAGGGAACTATGGAGGGTTCAGTATGCTCTTAGCCGCATTAGGAACAATGCTAGAAATCTTTTGACCCTTGATGAGAAGGATCCACGTCGTATTTTTGAGGGTGAGGCTCTTTTGAGGAGGATGAACAGGTATGGGCTGTTGGATGAAAGCCAGAACAAGCTCGATTATGTTCTTGCCCTTACTGTTGAGAACTTCCTTGAACGTCGTCTGCAAACTTTAGTGTTCAAGGCGGGCATGGCCAAGTCTATTCACCATGCTAGAGTGCTCATCAGGCAACGACACATCAGGTTTGATGATTTGTCTGTTTTTAGGTCTTTATAAAAGCTAAATTTCCTGATTTGTTTTGAATTATTGCAAACGTAACCGTGCCTCATTTGATTATCCAGCATTTTAACTCTTCATTTTGATTATTACATAAATATGCCCTTCTATTAACCTTTGCCAGAGTTTTAGATACATGTATTCACTTATTAAATTGTAACTGAAAGATGCTTGTGTGATACCCAAAATTTTGGTACTATAATGTGTATTTGCTTCAGTCAAATGCTAATCTGGAAATTTTCTATTCAGTGCTATTTGTTTTTAACCAACATATTTATTTTGAATGCTCTATATATTAGTGTTTCTCCCATGTCGAACTGTTGCTTAGTTAAATTATCCGGATCTTCCCTTGGAAGTTCCTCATGCATAAAACTAGTATTATGCGGAACATGTCGAGGGGGGTATCCACTCAGGTTTAATTCCTTCTTACCTATTTGCGTACAAGCTATTACTTTCTTGTTTATCATTTTATATTCTCGTTGAGATCTATTCTCATATGCTATCTAGAAATTTTATTGAGTAAACCTTCAATTTTTAGCGTCATCTAGCACTGCCATAATGCTTGAAACATTGAGTTCAATTATAGACTAATTGTGTGCACAACCTCAGGGTTGGAAGGCAAGTTGTGAATGTACCATCCTTCCTGGTGAGAGTGGACTCTCAGAAGCATATTGACTTCTCTCTCACAAGTCCATTCGGAGGTGGCCGCCCTGGCAGAGTGAAGAGAAGGAACCAGAAGGCAGCCGCAAAGAAGGCTTCTGGTGGTGATGGAGATGAGGATGATGAGGAGTGAGCAGTTGTAGTTCTTGAATTTGATTTACTATTAAAAGAGCAGGATAATATGCTTTTTGCTGCAGCTTTGTATTGAAAATGACTTCCTTGCATTATTATAGATTTTGTTGAGATATCATGAGTTAGGACGGATTGTTTTTTTTTTTCGACAATTGATGTTAAATTTTGTCCTTTATATGAAACTTTGAACTCCTGCTGTTCAACTCCTTATTGATTTTTATTTTAAGTTGTTTCACTGATGCATTTATAATAACAAATCATTATTTTGATTTAAGTTATATTATATTGGTAAGTAATGTGTATGATGATTGACGCCAACTTTAATCGTAAGAATATATAAATTCACGTTTTTATAAAAGATTTACTTAAATTAAATAAGTAGCTCCAAATCTATTTAAATCAAAACTTCCAAATCATTTATCTTCTTCTCTTAAAAATGTCAAGAATATGGTGGAACCGAAATCTGTTTGTCCTTCAATTTCAAATGCTTTTTATTTTGTTTCAGATGATATTTTCTTCCCATACTAACCATCGCCGAGCATTCATAAATTGAATAGTTTTGAGTGACATTCATGTGGTCACAAGAAACAGTCACAACACCAAGCCAGATTGTAGTTTTGAACATTGATGAATTTGGTATTAAAGGGGATGGAATTAATGAGGATAATACCAAGATATAAATTTATCACAGTGGCTTCCTCACCCTCACCCTCACCAAATGAAAAAAGAAAAAAAATATAAGTATGAGAATTCACTTCGCCATTCCCAGTGGCTTCATCATCCTCACCAAATCTAGGAAAATTATCCATAAAATCACGTAAGTACATCGAGAACATGGGCGTGATCTTCACCATACCAGAACCTGCATGACTGGTTTTGAAGGCTTGCCATCACAGATTTCTTGATTTGAAGGCATTCAAATCCTATCTGTCATAGCCAACAAAAAAAAAAAAATCTTAAAAAATTTAGATAGATTGCAATTCTTACCTTAATATTTCATTGACTAGTGTTTGTGAGAAATCGTCATGTAAGTTAGATATAAAATCTTCAAGGCAATATTAATAGCAAGTTGGTTGCAGGCGGCGTTAAACTTGATAGAAATTTGTATTTTGGAAATTTGGTTGAAATGTAGATGGGGTTATGTATTTGAGTTTTAATTTTAATTAAATTTTAAATTGGAGGGTGCAGGGTTAAAATAGCAATAGTATATTATAATTTAAAATTTTATTTTTTGAAGAGGCTATATTTAACAAAAATGAGGCTGCATTTAGAATTACCCTTCAACCGACGTCGGTGCCAGCAACGACGACGATGACACCGACGACGGTGCAGTGTGGTGTTGGCGGTGGCGGTTTGTGTTTGGTGACGGGTGATGCTATGTTGTAAACCCTAAGATTTGCAATTCGAGTGTTGGGCCCAGTTTATAAAACACAAACCCTAGATCCTTGTTGATCCAAGATTTGAAGTCCCAAGAAGGAATAAATTGAAGACCTGTAGTTGATTCTATTTTGTAATAGAATATATTCTTTATTTTCTAGTTTTTTGGGCCACGAGGACATTTTTTTTTGTTTTAATTGCTCTCGTTTGATGTGTGATTTATTAATTATGCAATTAAGCATGTTGTAGATAATAGGAAAACATGTTTTACTTCTTTATTATTTACTCCTTTAAATAACATGCTTATGTGTTAATTCTATGTTGGAATTACATTTTAGATTTTTTGAACATGTTTAATTACATGCAAAAATCTGGTAAAATATAATAACATAAAATTTATATGCGCAATTGAAAACCTTTTAAGTTAAAAATACTAAGCAAGATTTTTTTAATTAAAATCAACATACCTCCACAAAGCAGTCCTAGGCTATAAGTGGGCCTCTCGTCTTAGTAAACGTCTACGAGTGTAGCTTGCTAATTCCCGAAGGTTCGTGAGTTGCAGCTGTTGGGATTTCTAAACAAAAAATTTAAATCAAGTGAATAGTGGGAGCTCTTGTGTGTGAATGTCTATGAATGTAGCTTGCGTACTTGTGTTTCTCACTAGTTTTCTAGAATTGATTAAAATTAGAGATAACAAAGGTTATAAGGGTCATGCGGTATGAGTCTCGTATGTATGCCAAATCAATCTCTTTTAGCTGGAGTTATATTTGTGGTTAGTTGCTTAGAAGCATCTTAGGATATAATGCAGTTGCTGCTTCCCTGTTCTTGGTAGATGGCTTGGTCTAAGTTCCACACTGATTGTTAATTTCATGTGTCTAAGGATTCCTGACATGGTATGAAATTAAATGATAGGGCCCAACTCGTTGAGGTAAGCATGTTGTCTGGTTGAGGATGACATCGTAAACGTCTACGAGTGTAGCTTGCGATGGGATTCCTTGGGTAATTGGTTGAAACAAATGTATTTGTTTTATCAAGAGGTTTCAATGCATTTGGTTTTGTATGTTTGTTCTTATATGATTATTTACTTGTTTCAAACATGTCTATGTCTATTGTCATCAATATTCTTGCACAAAATCCTTCAACTGGTCCTAACTTCCTGAAATGGAAGCGCAATCACAAATACATCTTAATTACAAAAGAACATATGTTCGTTCTGCAAGTGATTTGTCCTGTAGCACCTACTGCTGAATCCTCTAAAGAGGAAGTGGACCATTACAACAAGTGGCAGAAATCAAACAATATAGTCAAGTGCTCTATGATGACCACTATGTCAAAAGTCTTGCAGTAGCAACATCAGCACTATAAGGATGCCTATAACATTATGACTAGTCTAGAGGCAACCTATGGGAAAACTGATAGAGCTGTCAGATTTAATCTTATGAGGGATATCATGAGTAGAAAAATGACTAATGGTAGCTCAGTGAGAGAGCACGTGGTTTTTATGACCCACCTCATGGATGAGCTAATTGTGCATGGTGGAGGTATCGACACTGAGGCTAAGGTCGATATCATACTGAACTCTCAACCCAAGTCCTTTGAGAGTTTCAGACTGAATGTTGTCATGAACAAGAAAGAGTATACTCTAAATGAGTTACTCAAAGACTTGATGGCAATAAAATCAGTCATGAACCCTCAAAAGACTGCCTTGGCTACTTCCGGAAATTATTCTGCTCCATCGAAATGTGGAAAGCATAAGAGAGTGGTTAAGAAGAAAGCTGGTAAGGCAAGTAAAAAGGACATGAAAATTGACAAAGGGCCTAAGGTTGCTACAGCTAAGGACAAATGCTTCAGATGTAGTAGGAGAGAACATTGGAAGAAAGATTGTCAAGCCAAGAAAGCTCGTTAAGGTATGTCATTTGTATGTATAACGGTAACATGATTAGAGTCTGTCTTTACTCTATGATGAGTTGTAGACACTGACTTGTTAACCATTTTGTTGTACTTTGCAGGTGATCGTGCCGACAAGGCAGGACAGTAATGGCGGAACATACCTGCTTCATAAAAGCCGACATATTTCAAGGCGCTGCCTCATGAGATTTCTTTTCCATATGTTTTTGATGAATTGAGTATTCTGCAGAGTTGTAGTTTAGTAGTGTTTTTTTTTGCAGAACAAATGTTAATCAGTTTTCGCATTATTTCGATGGATATTATGTTATTTATGATGATTATTGATTTCTATCATTGGTAATAACAACGTTATCTATCGTTGAATGCTAATTAACTCTCTTTAATAATTGATATCATAAACTGCCACAAATGTTGCATGTATTTCTTGATAATACTAGAAAGAGAAAGTTTTCTTCTTCTGATAAGGATCTTACATATCTCTGGCACTTAAGACTTGGACACATCAGCTTGAAGCGTATTCAAAGACTCGTGGCAGATGGCACTCTGAACTCAATCCAGCCTGTATCATTTCAAGTCTGAATCATGCATCGAGGGAAAGATGTATTTTAGGCCTTTCAAGGCTAGTCAAGATCGAGCAGAGGATGTGTTGGAATTGATCCATTCTAACTTATGTGGACCTATGTCCACACAGGCTCATGGATGGTATGTGTATTTTGTCACTTTCATTGACGACTACTCAAGATACGAATACGTTTACCTGCTTCATGATATGTGTGTAAAATAACCTATATTTCGATGTGTGAGCGTGCATGTTTGTGTCCATTTTACCCTCATATCATATGTTTTTGTTATTCTTTTGTCGTGTTTTCGTGTTTTTGTGTTTTGAATGTTGTAGGACGTGTTTTGAGCATAAATCAGCACTTTTGGAGGTAAATCGCCCGAGCCAAAGGTTAAAGGAAGTTGGATCGACCGAGCGGAGCAAAGGAGTGAAGAAACCTGATTTCAGAGGGATTTCTCGGCCGAGCCATTGGAACAAAGGCTTGGCTCGGCCGACCCTGCAGTGTTCGATCGAGCCTACTCTTCAGAGGGTTCGCTCGGCCGAGCCAAGCCTGGCTCGGCCGAGCTAATGCGGGCTTTGTGGTTCTGGCGGTTTTTCTCCTTGCTCGGGCGAGCCATGGGTGGCTCGGGCGATCCAAGGCCCTGGGAGCTCGTCTATAAAAGGGGGATTTTTGCATTTTAAAAGAACTTTTGGTCAGATTTCAAATAACCGTCACGAGAGTTCTCTCTAGATTCATCTCCAAACCATTCTCCATCTTGATTCAAGGAGATTCAAGCCAAATTCTTCAAACTTGGTGAAGATCTAGGAAGGAAGGAAGGTAGATCAAGTCCAAGGAAGGCAATCAAAGAAGATCATACTTAGACCTTGCTATTTTGTAATGGATTCTCTCATTTCTCTTATTGATTTGTACCCAATTCAAGGTATGAAGAACTAAATTCATATGTGAGTGTTGTAGAATGGATATTGTGATGAGTTGATATCAAATTTGCTTGTTTACTTTTCTTTGAGGGATTGAATTGCACTTGAGCTAGTTCCTTATCTCTTAGGTGTAGGTAATAGCCAGCTTTTGAGATAGTTGATGTGAACGCTGCAGCCAACACGCGGGCGGAATCATCGTGAAGAGTGTATATTCTTACAATTTTAGTTCCAATCCCTGTGCGGGGCTAGGTCGTAGGGCGATAATTGGTGGTCGATTGGGAGTGATCTAGGGGTTAATAACGTAGCTGTTTGCAATTCCTAGTGTCATCTACCGTTAGTTCTCCGTATCAAGTGGCTAACGAATGTAGGGTCGATTGCTCAACCTCCTAGGGATTAAATTTGGTTTACAACATAGTTTGATTCAACTTGGAACAATAGAAATTCAATCAACACTCACTATCTTCTTATTGTTGAACTTGAGATTTTGATCTACCTAAACAAGTTACTCAATTGTATTGGTTTGAGAAGTTTAATTTCAAATGTTTGGTTATTGTTTTGTTACTTGTATGCTTGGTTTATATTCAATTTTGCCTAGTTAAACAATTACCAACGACTATTATTTGCCTAGCTATTGAATCTTCAAACAAGTAAATAGTTTTCACTTGAGCAAATTGAAAAGTACTCGGATTGATAAAATTTAACGTGGAGATAGTGTTGCATTTCACCGTCGTCACATTTTTGGCGCCGTTGCCGGGGAATCTTCTAGTAGGTCTTGTGAAATTATTGAAAGTTTGAAGAAGTGTATGCTAGGTGTTTGAGGAAATGCTTGTGTGAATATTGTTACTAACATTTGTTTGCTAATTGTTCTAGTTTGTTTAGTTGAATTGTTTTGTTTTGTAATTGGTTTTGTTGATTTTTCCTAGGGAGTTTATGATCACTCGATCAAAGGCTAGGAAGCTTGTAGGCTAGGTGTTTGTGTGAATAATTTGTTGTTTGTTTTTGTATTTGTTGGTACTTTGAGTTTGTTGGATTCTTGTAGGTGTAAAATGGAGAATCATCGTGGAATTAACACGGAGAGAGTGTATAATTTGCAAAAACAAATGGAGGAAATGAAGGCCAAAATGATTGAGAGACAAAGGCCACGAAGGACGCTCCGAAGTGTGTATGAGAACATGTGGGAAGGTGATTTCCAATGGTCGGACAATGCAAGAGAATACCGTGCAAAGAAATCTGTACAAGAGACTAGTGAAGATGATTGGTTGAAAAGCCAATTGGATTTAATGCAAGAACAACTTAGGTTGTTAAGGAGTTCAAATAGGAAAATTGAGGATGTCAAGGAAAGAAAATGTGAGTTGAATGAGGAGATATTTGAGGACACTCCGAAGCACGAATCGATCATTGCCAAACCGAGGAGTGAAACAAAGCAAGAGGAGGAACCTTGGCAAGTACAACTCAAAGAAGAGAATATAGTGGTGTTGCAAGGAGAAAAATCAAAGAAAGAAGGTAAAAGATTTTCTCAAGAAGAGGAAGAGGATGAAAGCACCAAGGAGGAGTTGCAAGTCATTGAAAGTAAGAAGAATGGTGCTCTTGAGATACCTTCACTTGAGGAATTGCAAAAAGTCCCGGCCTTGGTAGAACAAGATGAGGAAGAGCAAAATGATAAGGAAATTATTTCGGGGGGTCCAAGTGATGATATGGTGCTTATCTTTCCTTCATTAGTGATAGACAAGAGGGAAAAGGAGGTGATTCTAGGAGAGATAGTGGATGAATCATATGATTTGATCGGGAAAGGAAATGATGAGAAGTTGATGACTAATCCAAATGAGGGACAAATCGAGAGTTATATAATTTGGATACATTTGGATGAGGACTCGGAGATCAAATCAAAGAAGGAATCACCACCTTTCATATTCGAGTTTGTCAAGACATGCAACCCTTTTTGGAAGGATGAGAGGGGTGCAAGGAAGATCTCTCTTGACAAATTGCTTCAAAGCAAATGCCGAACAAGGGAGAAAGGTATCTTGAAAATACACAAGATTTTTGACAATGGCTGATGTGGTAAGGTCGTCTAGCTACCGACGTTAAGGAAGCGCTTGTTGGTTCCTAATACACCAGTGAACTCTTTCTTGGACACAAACCTAGTTTGAGCAAGTTTAAAGTTTGGGTTTGTCCAGCACATGTGCTGACGAAGGAACCTACTAAATTAAAAAGTAGGTCAAAAGTGATGTTGTTTATAGGGTATCCTCGACAAATGATAGGTGGTTACTGTTACTGTCCTGAGAGTCAGAGGATCGTTGTTAGCACCAATACTAGATTCTTGAAGGACGAGTATGTAAGAAACCACAAATAAAGGAGTGATGTATTCCTTTAAGAAATTGAAGGAGATGATGCGATTCCTAGGGAAATGGAACGTGCGAAGGTGGGTGTACCTTCAACAGGTACATAACCACCTGCGTGTTCATCAGTGCAGGGTGCAGAACCACAAATTACTGCACTAACTACTAACAAGAAGCCCGTGCCTCGTCGCAGTAATGGAGTCATCTTCCAACTTGATAGGTATATGTTCATGGGTGAGTCTTCGGACTTGAGCCCAGAAGACGGATATGATGACTCTAACCCATTGACATTCATTGGGGCAGTGAGTGATAAGGATGCAGATAAATGACGCATCACCATGGATTCTGAAATATAATCCACAACTGCTATGAATGTATACCAGAAATTTGTGCTGCCTGATGGCTTTAGGGCCATAGGGTGCAAGTGGGTGTACAAGAGAAAGAGGGGAACAGATGGAAAAATCACAACTTTTAAAACCAAACTGGTGGCAAAGAATTATAGTCAGAAAGAGGGCATTGACTATGATGATACATTTTCACCGGTAGCCTTGCTCAAATCTATCCAGATACTCTTTGCAATAGCAGCACATATGGGCCTCGAGATTTGGCAAATGGATGTTAAAACCGCTTTTCTAAATGGTTACCTTGAAGAAGGTAGGGACATCTATATGCAGCAACTCGAGGATTATGTAGGAAAAGGCGAAGAGCATCTTGTCTGGAAGCTTAAGAAGTCCATATATGGACTTAAGCAAGCTTCCCGATTGTGGAACTTACGTTTCAATGATGTGATTAAATCTTAAGGATTTTCACAGTTGAAAAATGAAAGTTGTGTACACCGACTTTGTGTCAGTGGGAGCGTGGTGTTCCTTGCACTATATGTCGACGACATCCTCCTATTCGAAAACAATGTCGGAGTATTGTCGAACATAAAGAAATGGTTATCCGAAGAGTTCTAAATAAAGGATCTGGTTACATCCTTGTGATAAAAGTCTTACAGGATCGTAAGAGAAGGATGCCAAGCTTGTCTTAGGCGTCCTACGTGGACTCTGTGATAGCTCCTTTCAGCATGCAACTCGCTAAGAAAGGATTGCAACCTTTCAGATATGGCGTTCATCTTTCTACAGGTCAATATCTTGCGACACAAAAGGAGAAAGATTAAATGAGTCTTGTACCATATGCTTCGGTAGTGGGTAGTCTCATGTATGCAATGTTGTGTACGAGGCTTGATATTTGTTATGTCGTCGGCATGGTAATAAGATATCAGTCTAACCCTGGACAGGCACATTGGACTGCGGTAAAGCACATCATCAAGTATTTGAAGAGAACCAAGAATTACTGTCTGGTTTATCAAAGTGAGGATTTGCGCCCTGTGGTTTACACGGATTTGGATTTCCAATGAGACCAGGATGAGAAGAAATTGACCTCAGGCTATGTGTTCGCCTTGGGAGGTCAAGGTATATCTTGGAAGAGCGCAAAACAGAAATGCACTGCAGACTCTACCATGGAGGAAGAATATATCGCTGCCTCTGAAGTTTCGAAAGAAGGGGTATGGCTCCAAAATTACCTTTTAGAGTTGGATGTGATTTCAAGTTTGAACAAGAGTATCACAATCTATTGTGATAATGATGGAGCAATAGCAAACTCGAAGGAACCACAGACTCACAAGGCAAGTAAACACATAGAAATGAAGTGCCACATCATACGAGAAATTGTATCGAGGGGAGATGTGCAGATCAAGAAGATTGACACTAGGAACAACCTATCTGATCCACTCAGAAAGTGCTTGCCACAGAAAGCTTACGAAGGACATATTCGAGGACTAGTCTGAGGTGGATGCCTACCACTAATAGTGTTTGATGTAATAGCTAGGCTATATAGACACACTGTATACTCTAGACAGTGGATTGTAATACTTTGAGTATAAGTGGGAGATTGTTGAGTTTTGTATACTGAAAGCGTTTATTTACATTGTTTGTATACACTTAACTTTATCTCCTATCTGTTAATTGCTTAAAGAGTAAAGAAATGAATTTGAAGCATAATAGAGGGAACAAGTCTTATAATGAGAATGTGATGCATGTTAGGGGAAGATTATATAAGAAGAGTTATGATCATAGGTACGATAGTCCTAAATCGAGTGACAGAAGCAAGTTTAGGCTTAAGAGTAAGAGTAGGTCTAAGTCTAGGTCAAAGAATTCTAGAAAATGTTTCAACTGTTGTGAGTCTGGACATTTTGTGAAGAATTGCAAGAATCCTAAGAAAGGTAGCCGAAAAGAGCATGCTAATATTGTGCCTGAGAACAAAAACTTAGGAGATATTTATATGATGCATGACGTATCTGCTCACTCATTTGTTAATATTGCATGTGATTCTTTCTGTGAATATGAATGTCTTGTGGATTCTGGTTGCACCTATCATATGTTCAAGGATATATTTCAAGTTATAATGAAGTTTCTGATGGGTATGTCTCTATGGCTAATGATATGAAATGTCAAGTGGCTGGAATTGGTGATATTCACTTGAAATTTGACCGTGGTTCTATCTATGTCTTGAAAAATGTTAGACATGTACCTGACTTGAATTATAACTTGATGTCTTGTGCTGCCCTTCAGGAAGAGGGTCTTGAATGGAAATGGGGTAAGGGAATTATGAAAATCATGAAGGGTTCTATGGTTGTTTTCAAAGTTGTTAAGAAGCATAATCTGTATGTTTATTTTGCTAAGAATGTTGAGCATGAGTTTTCTAATGCTGTAAACAATGACATGACATCTTTGTGGCATCATCGATTAGGGCATATGAGTAATAAAGGCATGAGCATATTGCATAAATCTGGTGCATTTGGTGCCGATCATGTGTCTGAGTTGCCTTTCTGTGATGCATGTGTGCTTGGAAAACAACATAAAGTTAATTTCCTCATCTCTTCATCTCCAAATGCATCTACTTGCTCCAATGTGCTTGAATACATTCATGCTGATGTGTGGGGTCCTGCAAGTACACCTACACAAGGTGGAAACAGGTACTTTATATTTGTGATAGATGATTATTCTAGGAAAGTTTGGGTTTTCTTGATGAAAAATAAGTCTGATGTGTTTGAAAATTTTAGCAATCGAAAAACCTTAATTGAAAATCAGACTAGTAAGAAGATTGGGACACTTATGACAGATAATGGTCTTGAATTTTGCAATGCTCTGCTTGATGATTTATGTGCTAAATCTGGTATTAGGAGGCATTGGACAGTTCCCTATACTCCTCAACAAAATGGGGTTGCAGAGAGAACGAATCAGACCTTGTTAGAATGAGTTAGGAGTATTATGATTGCTTCTAGCCTTTCTAAGAGTTTTTTTGGGGGAAGCCTTAGTGAATGCTTCCTATCTAATCAATAGGTTCCCATCTGTGCATTTAGGTGGCAAGTGTCCTGAATCAGTGTTTTCCAATAAGTAGGTAGACTTAAAGAACTTAAGAGTATTCAGGTGTGCAACTTATGTATACCAAAAGGGAGACAAACTTGAGCCTAGGTCTAAGAAGTGTATCTTTCTTGGTTACCTAGAGGGGGTAAAGGGCAACAGGTTGTGGGATAGAAGTGAGTGGGGTTTTAAAGCCATAGCTAGCAGAAATGATGTTTTTAATGAACTTGAATTTTCTTGCTTGTCTGCTTCTTCTGATACTGCTCATTTTGAGGTAGAGCAATCCCCTACTCTTCATGATTCTTCTGTGTCTGCTATTCGTGCTGAACATGATGTTGTTAATGAGCATGATTATGAGGGTCATTTGCATAATGAACATGAAAATAATGTTGATTTAAATGCTGCAAATGTTGATATACCTGGTGAAAATGTTGGTGAACATGCTGAAAATGGTAATGAGCATGCTGATGTTGATGACTTGCATGATTATTTGTTGACTAGGGACAGGATTTGAAGAACTATAAGGAAGCCTATTAAGTTTAATGATGATAACCTGATTGCTTATGCTTTTCATGTGTTTGAATTTCTAGATGGTAATGATCCCAAAAGCTACAATGATGCTATGAATTCTAAGCATGTTGCTAAGTGGTTAATTGCTATGAAAAGTGAGATTCGGTCCCTGCATGTTAATTGTTCCGTAGTTGACTGTAAGTGGCTCTTTAAAGTCAAAAATAAAAATGAACAAGTTAGATTTAAAGCAAGATTAGTTGCTAAGAGATTTACTCAAAAAGAGGGGGTAGATTACACAAAATTTTTTGCTCCAGTTGTTAAGTTCACCACTATTAGAATTATGTTAGCCTTAGTTGCTCATCATAATTGGGAGTTAAAACAAATTGATGTAACTACTGCCTTCTTACATGGAGATTTAGATAGAGATATCTATATTAGACAGCCTGGAGGGTTCATTGATTCGAACAAACCTGAGCATGTGTGTCTGTTGAAAAGGGCTTTGTATGGCCTGAAGCAATCCCCTAGGCAGTGGAACTTGAAATATGATAAATGCATGTTATATTTAGGTTTCAAAAGAAGTGCTTTTGATCATTGTTTATATTTCAAAGATACTGCATCTATGTTTGTGTTCGTGCTCATATATGCTGATGATATGCTCTTGATCAGTCCATGTGTGAAATCCATTAAGCATGTCCAAAATTGTTTGAACCAAAACTTTGACATGAAAGACCTCGGTGATGCAAAAAGAATCTTTGGCATGAATATAATTAGAGATAGAGAGAAACTTGTTCTTGTACTTAACCAAATTTCCTATGTGGATAAAATTTTGAGTAAATTCTCTATGTCTAATGCTAAGTCTGTGAATGTGCCTCTTGCTTCTCATTTTGTGCTAAGTAAGGATCAGTCAGGGGCGGATCTAGAAATTATAAATTGGGGGTACAATATATGATAAAATTAAAAAAAAAATATACCGATAATTATTATTTAATATTCAAAGTCCTATTATTAAAAATGTAAAATAACCAAAAAACTTACATAATATTTAAACAAAACTACAATGGTAACTGGGTCCGGCGAGTCTTCATTTTCTGAAAGCGATCTATAACATCATCATCGGAAACTTGTAGAAAAACATCTTTCTCAATAAAAGTGACCAAACAATCATTCAATAACTGATCGCCCATGCTACTCCTCAACTTATTTTTTATATAAGTCATTCCTGAAAATACTTGTTGGGAAATCTGTCTAAGGTTTCCTTTCCCAGTAGCTTACTTGTTTAGATTATAGTTTTGGTGGATCAAATCCTAAGTCCTACCAGCGTCAGTTGTCTCTACATAGCTCTAGTCTCAAATGTAAAGTCCTGTTTAGGTCTTTTGAGTTGTAAGTCGCAGCTGATCAAGACTCATGCTGACACTGTTCACCAGCATGAGAAGTGCTTACCACTGGCTACTGTTCACCAGTTGGGAAAAGTTTCATCAGCAGGCGGCTGACAAAGACTCGTGCTGACACTGTTCACCAGTGGTGAGAAGCGCTTATGACTGGCTACTGTTCACCAGTTGGGAAGGGTTTCATCAGCAGGCGGCTGACAAACCTTACCAGGAGAATACGTGTTCTTACACTATTCACCAGCGGTGATTTCACCAGTCATGGGAGATTCCGAGAAGAGTTAACATCTAGACTTTTGGTAGACTTTGATTATGCCAGGGCAAGTCACCAGCAGAGACTGCCAGCACAAGATCACCAGAATGATCTACCAGTCAGATGTTACCAGCAGAATTCCAGATTCTCTCTCCCAGCGCAGTAGAGACAAAAAGAAGATTCTCTGAGGAATCGACTGACAAAGGATGACTTTAAGGAAGGATAACTTAAAGTCTATCAGTCACAAGACGCCAGTCTTATTCCTCGGACTGACTAATAGAGCCGTTCTGACACAAAGAGATCTGTGTCAGATAAAGCGGTCAAAGGTATGGTTCCTTCCGGAAAAACATACCTGCCGCCGTCAGAAGGACATCCGAGGTCTGACACCTTTCCGGATGCGTCCAAACGGCTAGAAAGTTTGAATCGGTTCCTGCGGCTATAAATACGTCGCAACCACCAACATTCAGAACTAATGACTCGGTTGACACATTGAATGATTCTACTCATCTGCTCAACCACCGAAAGAACTGAAATTATTGCAAGATTGCATAAAGTACTTTCGAGGTTTTTCATAAAGCTTTCCGTGTGTTGATTTATCAAACACGAGACTTCAAGCTTCTAGCTTGTAAGTTAAAGATCTCACTTGGTGTTCTTTCTCCTTCGAGAGAGTTCACAGCAGCTCCTGTGCTCACCAGCACTCGAGTTATTACGGGCTTTCTGCCGTAGAGACTGTTACGTTCTTGGGAGAACTAAAACACCCAGCTAGCTGTGGAGGTTGAAGTGACGTGCTCGCACTCCATCAGCTGTGAAGAGTTGAAGAAGGATCCAGGACCGGGAGCGGTTGATCTAGTGAACTGGTGGACGAGGCATTCACCAGCTAGAGATAGATCGTAGGATACCTGTACCTGATTACTCTTAGTGGAATTTCCAGTGCTTCGACTGGAGAGTGGACGTAGATCGATTGATCGAACCACTATAAAATCCTTTGTTATTTATCAGCTTTCTGCATTTCATTCATATTTTAAACCCAGCACTCAAGTGCTGGAGTATATCCTGAAACTGATAAATAACTGTGCAAACAAGGCTAAAATATTCTAAGTATTGAATCACCAGCTGACCAGCTGTCAGCTGCATACTGAGTAACCAACACCAGCTGACCAGTTGCCAGTTGTCAGCTGTGAGTAAGTAGCGTGCAAGAAAACTTTAATATTATTTCCGCTGCGTATCGTAATGTTTATACTCTGAAAAACCGGGACCAACAATACTCTTTCAACACTTGCAGTGGCAACAGGGAGAATCATCATCAACTTGATTAGCAAATAAACAGCTGGATAAGTCACGTGCTTGTTTGTTTCAACAAGCATTATCAAGAGTGCACCAATATCCTGCAAATTCTGATATCTAGCATCTCTTTGCATATCTTGAATATATATATCAAGTTGCAATTCAAGAGCAATCAATTCAATGCTTGAAAATTCAGAAGGGTAAAATGTAGCTAGTTTAAGTACTTTTTCCTTCTGAAACGAAGAGAAGCCATTTCTAGGACTTAAGCAAGCCATGCACATAAGTAACTCTGTATTGACTTCATCAAATCGCTCATTGAGTTCTTGAACTTGTAAATCAATCACTTCCACAAATAACTCAAAGCGAAAGTGATGAAAGTTTGTCACTTGTGAGACAAAACGCTTTGACCTTCCTCGTGGAATATAAGGAGTATTCATATCATGAACATCAATGCCATACTTAGTACAAAACAAACTAACCTTATTAAAGAGAGTCTCCCATCCATTATCTCGTGTTTTTTGCAAAAGGTCTTTAGTTAATGAGACAAGGGACATGGCATTAACAATATCTTGATCTCTTCTTTGCAAAGCAAGACACAAATCATTAGTGTACCCAAATATGATTAACATCAAGTGCGCCATAAAGGAGAACTCAAATGACTCAAGTGAGTACATGACGCCTTGAGCTTTTACCCTATCTTCTGCAGTAGATGCATTTTTCCCAATTGTCTCAAGAACCTTAATAATAGTAGGAAATAAGTGGATAACATTCAAAAGAGTTTTGTAATGAGACCCCCAACGAGTATCACCAGACCTCTTCAAACCAAGTTCTTGATTCAAACCTGATCCACTCTCAATGTCACCCAATTCTAAAGCTTTTGCAACTTCCTGAACTTGATATTCTCGAATCATTTCTCTTCGCTTACAAGAAACCCCAATTACATTTAGTAAGTTTGTCACAGTCTCAAATAGCCAACAACAATCATTATTTTTCTTAGCTACAGCAACAAGTGTTAACTGAAGTTGATGAGCAAAACAATGAACGTAGTAAGCACTTGGAGTATCCTTCATAATCAAAGTCTTAAGCCCATTTATCTCACCCTTCATGTTGCTAGCCCCATCATACCCTTGCCCTCGAATTTTGGATGGACTTAAAGAATGTTCCACAAGCAAAGACATTATTGCACTTTTAAGTGACAAAGCAGTGGTATCTCCAACATGTACAAGTCCAAGAAATCGCTCAACTACCATTCCTGTTTTACCATCAATATAACGCAAGCAAAGAGCTAACTGTTCTTTTTGGGATATATCACTTGACTCATCAGCCAATATTCCAAAGTAGTCATCACCAAGTTCTTCAATAAT
>JAPKLW010001114.1:0-74249 GCA_026898455.1 Plectranthus barbatus
AAATATTCTTTATTTCTGAAAATGTGGTAATGAAGTTTAAGAAAATATTTGGATGCAATTTAGAAATACTTTATGTTCTTGAACCTAAAAGACTACTATTTATGCATTCTAGAAAATGTCATTTTCAAAACAATGCCGAATGAAATTAAAACATGAAAAATGAAGAAACCAGATGTTTTTATGAGTATTCTCCAATTGATGGTTTATGAAAATTATTTTTCGTATGGGAGATATAGGCTGGGGGAGATTGGATTTTCTGAACATTTTTGCTACGGGTCTGAAAACAAGGTATAACTTTAAAAATTCATTTCGGCCAAAATACACATGATAATGACTTCAAACTTTATATTCAGACTCTATGATGTTTCTAGAACCTATAAATAGATTTTGTGAATTTTATAAAATGTATAATGCAGTTTCAAAAACCATTTTTAAAATGTGACACAAAATGACACACATTATTGCACAGTGCATAACTTTTGAACCACAAATTATTTTTACATGAAACCAAATCCAAACTTTTCTTAACATAATAATATACTCCCTCCGTCCCATAACATTAGTCTTGTTTCATTCCGACACAGATACCAATGCGAGTAGAGATAGAGAAAATTAATATTTTATTAGTGAGTGTGTATTAATTTTCTATTTTAGGAAAGCAGGACTAATGTTTGGGACAGACGAAAAAGGAAAACATGACAAATGTTATGGGACGGAGGGAGTATTAAAATTTCAGACCAATTGAGTTTAATTTGACTCATCCTCCACAACCAAACTTCTCCGCTCATGTCACAGTTTACTAACACCAAACATATTAGTTCATATATTCAACTAGCTCGTGGCTAGACATCATGTATCCTCATTTTCAGACACCAACATGATTTAAAATTGATTTTTCAGCATATATTTAAAATTAGAGCAAGCATATAAACATTATAGCAACAACAAGCAACAACATATCAAGCATTGGTCATCAATTAAGCATTATATCAACCCTAGTTCATCATATGGCTTCTAAGTCGACATAGGGTTTCTTGATCATACATGCAAGCTCTTAAATATGTAGCGGAGGTCCTAAAGAGGGTAGACATATGGCTTCTAAGTCGACATAGGATTTCTTGAAGGTTTTATTTTTCAGATTTTGAGCCATCTTCCTCAAATTTTCGAAAATGGGCTTCTTGCTTCCTTTTTGCTTTGTTCTTGCTTCTAATCACTCGTAACCTTCTAGTTCTACTTCATGACTTCATGGATCTTCGATTTGCAGCCTAGGTCGAATCTCCAATCTGGGAATATGATAGGGATTTTTGTTTTATTAGATAGAGGAAGGTGTGAGGGTTAGTTTGGTGTAAAATGGTGGTGATTTGAGGTGGTTTATAGGGATAGTAGTGTGGCTGCAACTATGGAGCTTCAATGGAGGTTGGAGGGTGTTCATCAATGGAGTCTTGGCTCAAAAGGAAGAAGATGGAAGAGAGAGGGAGAGATAGATTGACTAAGAGAGAGGGGATGGTGGAGGTGGAGTGTTGAAATATGTTTTCATACATAATTCCCATATATTTCATAATTATGTCTAATTGTTTGATGACCACTTTACCCTTCAATAATTTAAATAACAAGTCATGCCTTTTCTTCTAGAAGACCTACATTGGTCTTTACTCATTCAACACAATTTTAGTAAATTCTTATAATTGATTTAATATTTGGTTGAATTTCACCTACATACGGCCAAAAACTCTAGGAAAGAATATGAAATAATTTCCGGAATTTTCTCGGAAATAAATCTTGAATATAATCACATATGTATATATATACTTATGTGCCTTTAATTAATTTAAGGCAAGAGTGGCCGAAAATTACATCCAATAAATTAGGAATTTTAATTTCGAATTCAGTCTTGAAATTAATTCCGAATAATACTTGTCGATGATTGAAATACTCAATTGAGCCTTAAATAAATCCTCATGTGATTTAATTAATATTGCTAGAGTAGAATGAACCTAATTTAATATACTTGGTTTTCAAATGGGCTTTTATCATTCTCCTTCTATTGGGTCCAAGTATAGAAATAAACAAATAAATCCACTAGCCTAACACTCTACATGAATTAATATTTGGCCTCAAAATAATTTATCTAGCCCATATATTTAATAGAGGGTCGAGTTGACTATAGGCAATCGATTATTTTATTCGGAGCTTTAATCATCATCGCGCATGTTTAAATAATTATTTTAGCATAGAAAATATGGCGCAGAAATGCGGGGTGTTACATCCTACCACTCTTACAAAAAATTTGCTTCCCGAATATTGCAATCGTCACTCGAATAGCTCCTGTTACTTGTTATTCACATTTTTTCTAGCTCTCATGTCGCTTCTTCCGGTTCATGATGTTTCCAAAACACTTTGATCATCAAAATCTTCTTCGTGCGAAAATCTTGAACTTTTCGATCGAGAATCACTTCTGGCATCTCTTGATATTGCAAGTCGGGTCGCACGTTGACTTCATGATGATGGATTACATGTCTCAGATCATGGACGTATTTTTAAAGTTGCGAAAAGTGGGAAAACGCTGTGAATATCGCTTATCCTCGGCGGTAAAGCTAGCCGGTAAGCAACGCAACCAACTTCCTCTAATATTTCTAGCGGTCCTTTAAATCGTGGCTTCAATTTCCCATGCATTTCAAAGCGTGTTACTCCTTTTGAGGGTGATGCTTTCGAGAATATTTTGTCACTGGTTTCGAACATTAATTTGCTTCATCGAGTGTCGGCGTACTATTTTTGTCGATCTTGAGCCTCTTTTATCCTCATCTTGATTTGTTTGACGGATTCGATAATACCTTCGACTGCTTCGGGTCCTAATACTTTTTTTTTGCCTACTTCATCCCAATAAAGGGGTGATTTACACTTTCCACCGTATAACGCTTCGAATGGCACCATTTCAATGGTCTATTGGTAGCTATTACTGTGGTCTATTGGTAGCTATTACTGTAAGCTAATACGATTAATGGCGACACTTGTTCACAATTTAACCCTTGGTCTAGCACTATAGCTCTTATTATATTTCCTAGAACTCGAGTCGTCCTCTCCGATTGTCCATCGGACTGCGGGTGATAAGTTGTGCTAAAATTTTAGTCGAGTTCCCAATTCTCTTTGTAAACTGATCCAAAATCTATCAGTGAATCTAGCATGTCTATCGGAGGTAATGACTCGGGTATATTTCTTTCACGTAGATCTGTGCCAACTTTTCAGCCGGTAGGAAATGAGCGCTTTTACTCAAACTATTTGTGATCATCAATATGCTCGTATTCTTCCTCTGTGACCTGGGTAAATTTATTACAAAGTCAATGGTTATGTGCTCCCACTTCCACTTGGGGATTTCTAGGGGTTTTAACTTTCCAATGTGCCACTCTGATGTAGCATTTTCACAATTTGACAGGTTATGCAACTTTTGACATATTCGACTACATCTCATTTCGTTCCTTCCCACTAGAAGGATTGATTCAAATCTTTATACATTTTGTTACCTCTCGGATGTGCGACAAATGGGGTATTGTGCGTCTCTCTTAAGATTTTTTTCTTTAGTTCCTAATTCTCCAGAACACAAATTTTTCCTTTGAAGTACAAGGCATTATCTGGTTTCTCTATGAAACCTTTTTATTTTCTCAGCCGAACTCTTGTTCGAATCTTCTCAGGTTGCTCACTTTGTCATTGAGCTTCTGTGATCCTTTGTCTTAGGTTAGGGATTATGGTCATTATTGCTGGGTTTATTTCTCCTGCATTTCTTAAGATAATAAGTTCAAGGTTCAGCTTCTCGAATTCTCTTATTAGACTTTCAGTTGCCGTCAAGCACGTAGCTTTCGCGTAGCCTTTTTGACTTACGACATTGATAACTTTGTTGGTTTTTTTCCCGGATGGTAATGGGTGGTTATGTCATAATCATTGACTAATTCTAACCATCTCCTTTGTCTCATATTCAACTCCTTTTTCTCGAAGAAGTATTTCAAACTCTTGTGGTTAGTGTAGATTGCACATTTGGCACCATATAAGTGGTTTCCTCATATCTTCAGTGCATGTACTACGACAACGAGTTCTAGATCATGAGTCGGGTAGTTGAGCTCGTGTGGCCTTAACTGCCGAGAAGCCTGGGCGATCACTCTTTCGCCTTGCATTAGCACACATCCTACACCATTCTTCGAATTGTTCGTGTAGACCTCAAAGTCTTTCCCATCTTTTTGTATGGTTTATATAGATGTAGTGGTTAGTAGCTCTTTTAACTTTTGAAAGCTTTTCTCACAAGCTTTGGTCCACTAGTACTTTGCAATTTTTCTCAGTGGTTGAGTCATCGGTCTCGCTATCTTAGAAAATCCTTCGATAAAACATTGATAATAGCCAATCAATCATAGGGAACTCCACATTGCATTCAGGTTCTTGGGTGACCTCCATTCCCGAGTCACTTGGATCCTTGTTCGGATTTAATTTTATCCCTTCTATAGAGACGACGTGTCCTAAGAACATTACTTCTTCGAACGAAAAATCACACTTGCTAAACTTGGCGTATAACTCATTTGCTCTCGACGTCTCTAGGACAATCCTGGGATGCTCTCGATGCTCTTGCTCTCATTTGGAGTAAACCAAGATATGATCTACGAATACTGCAATAAGTCGATCCAAATATGGGTGGAAGACTCCGTTCATTAGGTCCATGAATACTGCAGGCGCGTTCGTTAATTGAAATGGCATCGCGGGTGAACTTGTAGTGATCGTATCTCGTACAAAAGTTTATCGCATCTTTAACTATTGGTAGCCCGATTAGAGATTGATAAAAGATGCCGACTCCTTTTGGTTGGTTATTCTAGGCAAAGGGAATTAATTCTCAAGTTGAGTTCTTTCTAGTCAATGCACGTGCGCATGATCCGTCTTTAATCTTCACGAACAGACAGAACTGACGCTCCTCCAGGTGGGGCGGTGGGTCTTATGAATCCGAGATCTAGGAGTCCTTGCGGTTTGAACTTTCAGTTCTTATGGTTGAACTTTCAGTTCTCGCAATTCTATCAGTGCCAACCTATAGGGTGTTTTCGATGCTGTTGTGGCTTCGTGGTTCTAATTTTATCGCAGATTCTAGTTTTTGGTCGAGTGGCATTCCATGCAGCTCTTCTAGAAATATGTCTTCAAATCCTCGCACTACCGATACGTTCCGAACGTCTTCATCTTTTCATTCGTCGCTTTATAAACAAACTAGGTAGGCATAGCTCCCTTCTTTTCTCATTTCTCTGATCGCATGTAATTTTGATACAATAGGTACGCGTTTATTCCTACTAAGACCGTCAACTTTGGTGGTTCGTCCGCTGGGGTCGTTGAATGAGGTTCACCTCTGTAACACCCCGCACTTTCCGTGTCATATTATCTACGCTAAATAATTATTTTAATATGCGTAACGAAGAATTAAAGTGCGATTAATATTTATTGGTCTAATTATTAAAACTATGTTTAGCCACCTTATTATTATAACACGGGCTAGATAAATTAATTTAAGCCCATGTATTAAATCATGAGAAATAATGGGCTAAAGAATTTATTTATATAATTATCCTCTCATATTTGTTGACCCAATTAGAATAAATAAATATGAGCCCAACTGAAAATGCAAGTGAGTGGCCCAATAGAAGGAAATAAATTAAGACCCATTTTACCTCAGTCCATTTAATTAATTTCATGAGGATTATTCAAAGTCCGATTTCATAATTTAATTCGATGTAGCATAATTATTCGAGAATAATTCCGAGGTGAATTCCGGAAATTATTTCCTTAATTTTTTCCCCTAGAATTTTCGACCCCATTAATTAGAATAGGGGAATTATGTAAATTCCAACCTTATGATATATTATGGGGAATTATGCAAGTATTTAAAATATCTAGTGTTGTGAGTGTGTGTGGCCTAATTACTAAAATAGGTCTCCTAGAAAGAAACACAAGCCTAACCATCTAAATGATTGAAGGGCAAAGTGGAGAATGAAAATTAAAACATCATCATTAGAATTATGGAAAAATGGCATGGAAAGATAATTTCTACACTCAACCTCACCTCTCTCTCCCCCTATGATCGACTCCCCCTCACTTCACCACCATAATTCTATCTTCTTCAACCTCACACTGTTGGAAAGGAAAGAAGAATCAATTACAAACAATCAAGGAGAGCAATTATAGGGATTGAGATTGTAATCATCATAGTAATTTATTTCCTTACATAGTTGTATATTGCCTATAAAAAGGGCTTGTATAAGCTATAGAAATAGGAAGAAAAGTGAGAAATAAAATGATCCAAAGTATTCCCATCTCCTCCATCGTTCCTTCTCCCTCCATCAATGATGATACCATGTTTTAACATGGTATCAGAGCAGGCAATCATCCTAGGAACTCAGAATTAAATCATCATCGTTCAAAATACCCCTCCCGATCCAATTAACCTCACAAAAGCCAAACCAACAAAGAAGATATCAGACGAATCAACAACACATAAGGAATTCACTCTTCAAATTGCAAACCTGGTACATAATTCCAACAATGTTACGTTAGGATTCAAACTCGATGGTAACAACTACCCTCTTTGGGCTCGTCTCATGCGAGTCGCAATAGGGAGCAGAGGGAAATCCAGCCACATCACTGGACAACCTCCACCACCACCAAAAACAGACCCAAAATATTATCAATGGGAGGAAAAAGATCTATCTATTTTCATTGCTTATACAGAATATGGAGAACAAACTTGTAACAAGCTTCGCTCACCATCAGATGGCCAAGGCAATTTGGGATAACTTGGCTATTACTTACGGGAGTACAACAGATCCATTCCAAATCTATGATTTGGAAGTGAAAGCAAATAAAGTGAGTCAAGGGCAACTTACATTGGAGGATTACTGGAATGAACTACAAACCGTTTGGATCAACATTGAACGAAGAGAGCCGAATCCACTCGATTGTTGTGAGAAGGGAATCCAACAATACCGAAGTTTAATATCCCAGCGATGGTTATTCCAATTTCTCTCCGGACTGGACGGTAAGTTCGACGGAGTCCGGCGTGACATTCTCAAGGAATCGCCAATCCCCTCAGCCGAGTCCGCTTTCTCAAAGGTGCGACGGGAGGCCGCCAGGCTGAAGATATTGCTGCCGGCAACCAGCCCAGACGACTCGGATGCAACATCATCGGGGATCGGGGTCGGACTGGGGGTTCGAAACACTGGCTCCCGTTCTGATCGACAATCGACACAGAAAAATACTCAACCACGCTCTGGAAATCCATCATTGCGAGGTAAACCAGACAAATCGAAGCTTTATTGTACTCACTGTGGAATGCACACACACACAAAAGATACCTGCTTTCGATTAGTTGGATACCCAGAATGGTGGGATAAATCATCATTGGCGAAAGGAAAATTAGCCGTCGGACTAGAGGAATCAGACACGGCAGAAGCTTCCCGGGCGTATGCGGCGGAGGCGAGACCGCCGGCCATGGCGTTCTCAGCGGAGGAGACGCCGGCCATGTCGTTCTCGGCGGAGGCAAGACCGCCGCATTTCGCAGCGAGAGAAGGACCGCCTCTGTCGACTCCATCCCAGCCGGCGGCGGCGCTTCCCACTGAGGCAATTTCCGATCGGGCAGAGAGAAGAAATCGATCGAATGAAGGAGGAGAGGGGCAGCGATCGAATGAAGGAGGAGAAGGGTGGAAATCAGGTAAAGGGTTTGGTGAATTTCCACTAAACCCTTCTGAAACTTTTTATTTACAAAATTGCCCCAATACTCCTGCTATTTCTACTTCTGCTGCTTATTATACCAAACATACAAAAAATGGTAAAAGTAGAAATTGGATTTTTGATTGTGGGGCTTCGGATACCATGACTTTTGATAAAAATGATATTGTGGAATTTTTTGAACCGAAAAAGACTCATGTTCAAACTGCTAGTGGTGATCTTACTACTGTTAAAGGTGCTGGGACTATAGAAATTTTGCCAACTATGCGGCTCTCAAATTGTTTATATGTGCCATCTCTTTCGCACAAATTGATGTCCATTAGTCATGTTACTAAGGAGCTGAATTGCACTATGATGATACATCCCCACTTCTGCTTCTTACAGGATATCCGGATGGGGGAGATTATTGGACGTGGCACTGAAAAGAATGGGTTGTACTATGTGGACGAGGTAGCTCAAAAAGGGGAGGTGATGTTGACTCATGGAACTACAAACCGAGAAGCTTGGCTTTGGCATAGGCGGTTAGGTCATCCTTCTACTGGTTATCTTAAACTTTTGTTTCCTAAACTAGTTAATAGTTCTTTGTCTTGTGATACTTGTATCTTGGCCAAAAGTCATAGACAATCTTTCAAACCAAATAATACTCAAGCCAATGATATTTTCTCTTTAGTTCATTCTGATGTGTGGGGTCCTTCACCTGTTATTGGGGGTCATAATCTCAAATATTTTTTATTGTTTGTAGATGATTGTACTAGGATGACATGGGTATATTTTTTAGAAAACAAATCACAAGTTTTCGAAAAATTTACACATTTTTATACTATGGTCCATACCCAATTTCACAAAAAAATAAAAATCCTTAGGTCCGATAATGGGAGAGAATATGTTATTAGCTCTATGAAGAACCTGTGCCTTCAAAAAAGAATTATTCATCAAACTTCTTGTCCCTATACTCATGAACAGAACGGTGTTGTTGAAAGAAAAAATCGAATTCTTCTTGAAATGACCCGTGCTATGATGATAGAATCTCATGTGCCTACTTCTTTTTGGCCTGAAGCTGTTGCCAATGCTGTTTACCTTCTAAATAGGCTCCCTACCAAAATCCTTCAACTTAAAACCCCTTTACATAAACTTTCTACCCTTGCTAAAATACCTCTTACCCTTACTCTCCAACCTCGTGTCTTTGGGTGTTCCATTTTTGTTCATATTCCTAAACATGTACGCACAAAACTTTCACCCTGTGCAATTAGGTGTGTTTTCGTTGGGTATGGTGTCAACCAAAAAGGTTACCGTTGTTATAATCCTAAACCCCGTCAGATCCTCACCACCATTCACTGTGATTTCCTTGAAGCCGAATATTTCTATAAACACCACCTTAGCAGTCAGGGGGAGAGGGAAACCAATAGTGTAGATGACTCGCTAAGCTGGCTTTTGCAAAGTTTCTCGGAAGTAGATCCGACAGAGACAATTAACCTACCCGTTGAGCACGCCTCCAACACTCAAGATCAACTCAATAATTTTGTGCCTCTTCCTATATCGCCCCTGCCGGTATCTGAGGTAAATGAGTCTGACCATACCACTATTATTCCTAACATTCAAGAACAAGAGAACAATGTTTCAGGAAATGAAGAGAACAGTATTGGAAGTGTGAGCACTGAACATGAACAGTATGTGCTACCACCTCGAAGTAATCGAGGAATTCCTCCAAAGAGATATACCCCAGAAAAAGTTGGTCGGAATACTAATCATCCAATTGGTTCTCTTGCTCAAGGAAATCTTTCAGAAAGAGCAACAGCATACGAAGTAGCTCTATATAAAGAAGAAATCCCAAACTCAGTTGAAGAAGCTCTCAACTACAAACATTGGAAAGAAGCTATGCAAAAGGAGATGAATGCTCTTGCTAGGATGAATATGTGGGAAAAGTGTCAGTTACCAGAAGGGAAGAAACCAGTAGGTTGCAAGTGGGTGTTTACAATTAAAAGAAGACCATATGGATCTATCGAAAGATACAAGGCTCGTCTTGTAGCTAAGGGATACACTCAAACCTATGGAGTGGATTATGAAGAAACCTTCTCACCTGTAGCAAAAATGAACACTGTCAGAGTATTACTATCTGTAGCAGCAAATAAAGATTGGATGTTACATCAATTTGATGTAACAAACGCCTTCCTTCATGGAGAACTAAATAGAGAAGTCTACATGGAAGCTCCACAAGGTTTTGCTAGTGAATTTCAAGAAGGCGAGGTATGCAGACTAAAGAAAACTTTATATGGGCTTAAACAGTCTCCTAGAGCTTGGTTTGGAAGATTTCCTTCAGCCATGAAGAAATATGGGTACCACCAGAGTAATTCGGATCACACTTTGTTTATAAAGAAGCGAGGAAGTCTTATTACCTGTCTAGTTATATATGTGGACGATATGATTATGACAGGTAACGACTTAGAAGAGATAAGAAGCTTGAAAGAGAATTTGTTCAAAGAATTTGAGATGAAAGACCTGGGGAACCTAAAATATTTCCTTGGAATAGAAGTTCTTAGATCCAAAAGAGGAATTTTTGTTAATCAGCAAAAATATACTCTTGATCTCCTTGCAAAAACAGGAATGCTTGACTGCAAGCCAGCAAATAATCCTATTGTTGTCAATCACAAGCTTCAAATCAAGGAAGGAGGAGAAGCAACTGATCGAAGCCGATATCAACGCCTAGTAGGGAAACTCATATATCTTTCCCATACCAGACCAGATGTTGCATATGCTGTTGGTGTTGTTAGTCAGTTTATGCACCAACCCCAGGCTGAACATCTAGAAGCTGCACTCAGAATTGTGAGATACCTTAAAGGGACCTTCAACTACGGATTGTTTTTCAAAAGGGTGGGTCATCTTGAAATTCATGCCTACACAGATGCTGATTGGGCAGGTAATCCTATGGATAGACGATCCACAGCTGGATACCTTACTTTTGTTGGAGGAAACCTCGTTTCTTGGAGAAGCAAAAAGCAGAAAGTAGTAGCTCTCTCAAGCGCAGAAGCAGAATTCAGAGGAATCAAAAGTGGGCTTACTGAAGTTCTTTGGTTAAGAAAACTTATGATGGAGCTAAATCTTCACTCAGGGAAGACATGTAAAATGTTCTGTGACAACAAAGCTGCTATTAGTATTTCAGAGAATCCAGTGCAACACGATAGAACAAAGCATGTTGAAGTTGACAGACATTTTATTAAGGAGAAAATTGAAGACGGGACAGTTACCCTGCCTTTTACTTGCTCCAAAGACCAGTTAGCAGATATTCTAACCAAAGCAGTTGACTCTAGAAGTTTTGCAGAAGCTCTTGTTAAGTTAAGTATTGGTAACCCCACCACTTAACTTGAGGGGGAGTGTTGGAAAGGAAAGAAGAATCAATTACAAACAATCAAGGAGAGAAATTATAGGGATTGAGATTGTAATCATCATAGTAATTTATTTCCTTACATAGTTGTATATTGCCTATAAAAAGGGCTTGTATAAGCTATAGAAATAGGAAGAAAAGTGAGAAATAAAATGATCCAAAGTATTCCCATCTCCTTCATCGTTCCTTCTCCCTCCATCAATGAAGATACCATGTTTTAACACACACTCTCTCAAACCTTCATTGATGAACCTTCAAGTTGCAGCCACAAAGCAAGAAGAGAACAAATAGGAGCTGGGAAGTGCTATTTTCGAAGTTTGAGGAACAGAAGCTTAAATCTGGACTTAAACTCTTCAAGTAACCTCTATTTACCCTCTTTAGATCTTCTTAAACACTTTTAAAAGCTTGCATGTAGGATCAAGAGTCTCCTTGTCAAATTTTAGAGCAAATGATGAACTAGGGTTGAAGATAAGCATGTTTAATGACCAATCTTGAATATGTTGATGCTTATGTTTGATATATTGCTTGAATACATGATATACCTTGAGATCTATGGTTTATGAACATTATATGAGATGTGTGATGCTTGAGATTGAGCATACTTGTTGATGGAAGTACATTTGCCACGAATTTATACATGTTAAAGTGAATTGAGCATGCTGAGATGAAGTCTGTAAAATGAGCTCTCTGTTTTCTGTGGCAGTCGAGTCAAAAGGAACTCAATGGGTCTAAAATTTATATATGCTATACGTGAATGTGTTAGTAATATTTTGGCTATGGTTTAATATCAAAATATGATATGTCTTGAAAGTTATGCTCTCTGCAACAAAACGTGTCATTCTGTGTCGCATGTCAAAAATTGATTTTTAAACTGTACTTAAGAAACTTAGAAAACTCTCAAAATTAATATTTAGATTTATAACACATTATAGAGTCTTCGTATTTAATTTCATGTCTATATCACAAGTACTTTGGTCACAATTAATTTTTAAAGTCTGCACCTCTGTCTTAGCCCATGGCAAAAACATTCAGGAAAATCAATCTCCCCCAGCCCGTAACATCCAAACGAAAAATGATTTTAACAAACCGTCAATCGGAGCATATTTATATTAAAATTTAGTTTTTTCATATAAAATTTCATACTCAAATTTTCTCTAAATTTTAAACGACATCATTTTGAAAACAGGGTCACATTTAGATACACGACTAAGAGAATTTCACTAAGTTAAATTACATAGAGTCATTTGCTTGCATTCTTATATTTTTCTAAAACTAATAAACACATTTTTTCAATTTAAGAATATTTTTAAAACTTATTGCATCATTAATTCATCACTCATTTACATTTAGGACTAGAACACTAACATGATTGAAAATTAAACTATTTGCATCAATAGGAAAAATGTTTTAAATAAATATATGAGCATACTTAATCAAAAGAGTCTAATGAATTATGTGTAATAGCTAAAAATACTTAAATTGTTGAGCATGATAAGTAGAAAATGATTATGCAAGCATGCGATTAGTGATAAATAAAAATGAATGATAATATTGTAGACTTAGACTGAAGTGTCACATGAAGCTCATTGGAATGAATATCATGCATATTTAATGAAATAGCTAATGCATGAAACTACTTGAACACACCTAGTAATTAAATGTTAAACAATCTAGGTGTTGGTGATTATCGAAAGGAAGCTTCAACTAGTGGCACCAAGTAAACCTTCACCTCATAATTAAGGCAGACACTACTTTATCCTATCTTTTGCTTTCCAAAATGATTTCCAAAATTTAAAATGAATGATCCTTGTTTTGAAAAGCGATGTGTCACCGTTAAATTGTTTTGGTGCTTATGATTATTAATTGCCACGAGCATTTGGGAGAGATAAGGAGGAGGGATACGATCACCCTCTTGTCGGGAGAAATGGGAGAAATAAGGAGGAGGGAGGAGTTGAAACCCTCATGCGTGTCTCACGCAGTTTATGTGAATTATATGATCGTTGATCGTGAAATGCACCACAAATTGAGTGTTCATGGATCCATGTGAGTATTTAAAATTTTTTTGAGCATGCATGAGTTATCTTTCAACAAAACCCTTGTGCTACGCTTGTGTGTTATGGTGACTACATCATATATATGTATTTTGTTTTCGGGACACCTTGACCACTGGGTACGCGGAGTACTCAACCCCTGTGCGTGTTTTCCCTACGTGTAGGTACAAGGTGATGGCGGTGGAGGCGGCGTTGTGGTGGAAAGCTAAGAAGGTGGTTTGATTGTGAACCTCAAATCAAGTGTAATCTTTTGTACTATTCTTGAAACCATCCCTTATTGTCCTTCTTATTTTGTCATGTTTATTTGCACAACATGGAGTTATATGTTAAGTAAGTCTATTTAAGTTATTTCTTGACACCTCTTGGAGTTGAATATATGTCAAGCTTGGATTGTGATCCCCCTCTAGTTCATTTGTTTCTAAATGGCATGATCTAGTTGAACCATTGGCATGATTTAAATTCAAACTCACATGGTATCTCCTTTCAAACTTTATTGATCAAAACTTGTTATTTGGTATCGAGGCTCAAGGGGCTATGTCATCATACATAGTACTCATTAATTTTTCGTGTTTATTAATTGTTCCAAGTCGCACTTGGCGTAAGTCCCGCCTGGTGGTCATTCTTTGAATTCACTTGTTATTAACCAATTTCCACGCTTGCTTGCGAATACACTATTTGCTTCCGCTATGCTTATTTTTCTTGATTATCATTTGGACTTCAACTCTTGCCTTTCGAAAATGTATTAAGTCCTTTGGAAATGTTTACTTGCTTTCACTACACTTAAATTATTGATTATCAATTGAGATTCAAACTCCTATCTTTTGAAATTAAAGCAAGACCATTTCTGAAATCTTTATTCCCTTCCCCTACTCTTTAAATAAATATCGAAAATTATTTTAAACCACTAAAACCCTTAGAGTGCATTGTTCGCACGTGAGACTATCGCATAGGCCCGATTTGGGGCGCGACATAAGGTGGTATCAGAACCCTAGATTTTATTGAGCTCGACACTGAAACCTCATTGTAATCGAGGTTTTCAAAATATTTGCATGCTTACTTGCTATTCCGTGTTTCTTTGACTTTGCTTCTTACTTGGAATAATTGATTGAACTAAGCATGCATCTTTATGATTTTTGCCTTTGTTACCTTCTTGATTGTCAAATATCATCATATCTTTAACTATGCATGATTACACCTTGTTCTCATTCGCTTCCTTTATTTTAATTTGTTTCCTTTGAATCAATCATGTTTATCTCTCACTTATCTTCTTTGTTCCCTTGAATATGAACATGTTTGTTCTTGTTCCTTTTTCCAAGCATGCTTAATTGTATTTGGTGATCGTTTCTTGACTTGAATTCTTCTAATTGAGCATGCCTAGTTATACTCTATCCCCAATTGTTCCTTAGGATGATAATAAGCCTTCTTTGTTTAAGCATGCTTAATAGTGTTAGTTCTAAATTATTCATTTGATTGTTTCTTTGTTTTTCCAAGAAAGCATGCTATTTGTTCTAACCTTGTCGTTGAAATCCTTCATAATGCTTCAATTATTTCATCTATTTCCTCTAATTCGAAAGAAACATATCATTTCAGTAAGTCGTTGGCATGTTCTTTCCTAATCGAGCATGCATAGTTGCACTTCCTTATTCCCCTCATTGGTTGTTGAATTATATCCATTTATCAAGCATGCTAAGTTGAACTTACTCCCATTTGCTTCGTTTGGAATCAAGCATGCACCTTACTAGCTCTTATTGTCGAATATTCCCTTTTCTTCAAGCATGTATAATTGCACTTTGTTCTCATTCGTTCTCTTGATTGCTAATATGTTCCTTCAAATCAAGCATGCCTAATTGTACCTTGTTTCCTTGGTTTTCTTTGATTTCCCATGTTCTAGCATGCTTAATTGTAACATGTCCTTAATAGCCTCTTTGGTTGCCGATTTGTTCCCTTTCAACAAGCATGCTTAAATTGTCCTTGATTTTTGTAAATTATTGATTAGTCTCTTTCCATCGAGCATGTGATTGGTTCCAATGTTGTTGTTTGAAAGTCCTTCATGATGCTTCAATTATTTTGTTCATTCCTTCTAAACTTGAAAGAAGCATGTTATTCTTTAGCAAATTATAGCATGTCTTATTGTAATCAAGCATGTTTATTTGTTCTACATTCCTTGTCTCCTTTACCATAAACATGATATTCCTTGTGGCAACGTGCCTTAGTCAAATTATGCATTGATTTATACCTTAAGTTCTTGGAAGTCTTCTTCTTCAAGCATGATTATTGATTTCATGTTTCATTCTATTTCTAAGCATGCCTATTATACATTACCATTCTTGATTAATATGCGCATCTATGCCATATTCCCAAATGTTCCATTGATGATAAACTTGACATTACCTTTCATTCATGCCATCTTCTTTCTTATATTGCCATTTCGAAAACTCTATTGAAATTCTATAGGATCATGCCTTATTCTCTTGAAATGTTGAATTCCTTAAAAACTCTATGCCAATTTTGAACCCATGTGCACATGATATTTAAATTCCTTTCTCAATTGAGTCCACATTTTGTTGGTCCTTGAGTCGTATTAAGTAAGATGAAAATAATTAAGAGTTCGACACTTTCCACGACACCCCACACCATCACCGCAATCAAGGTACACCACTTTTACTTGACTCAAATGGATACATGTTATAGCTTTTGACTTGAACAATTATATATAGAAGCATAAGTTGAAATATGCTATCATGAGCTGAGAATTTTGGAAATTTAAAAAGACATGTTTCGAAAATGTTGATGACAAAGGAGAATGGAAATATGCTTTTGTATGCAAGTCATTTGATTACTTGAGCAAACATGTTAATAATGTGGCGTAAACTTGTGATTATCAATTATGATATGTTTAATCTAGGAAAAATATGAGTACTTGGCATGTTAAGGTTACATGAGTTATGCGAAAATAAATATGTTAGATATTTAAGTCAATAAGTGAAATGCATGAGAATTTGATTATGTATGACTTATTAAATGAGCCTCATGTAGATGTAGAAGGAGTAAATAGGAAGATATTAGCCCTAGAATTGTTTTAGGATTAGGTATATAATAGCTAATTGTGGATAATAATAAAATTGTCAATCATAATTAACTTGTTTAAGTCTTAAACAAGTTAATTATGCTTGACAATTTTATTATTATCCACAATTAGCTATTAAAAATTAGCTCCGAAATTCATGTGCCAAAATGAAATGTAACAATTCGGGCGGGACGGAGGGAGTATATGATAATAAAGTATTATCTCGAAAGAATTCCGTGATGGGTCGAAGGATAACCTTGTATGTATGTATATACAAGTGATGGGAACCATTACACCTCGATGTGAAACATCAATCGTCCTAAGTGCCATTTTATTGTACTATTACCTTTATTATTATTATATGTCGTCCACTAACTCGATAGGGCCTCTAATCGCAGGATGATTAGAAATATTTTGGGAAAACGAATTCGCGAAGAAACCCATAGGAGGATCGTGCTAGACAACTACTTCAACGCAATCTACACTAGGTTTCCTACCGTACGAGCCATAGTAAACCAATATTGCAACAACTGGATGAACGTTGTCAATATATATTTAAATTAGAATTTCAAGTTTGGAAACTCTACCCAATCTTCAAACCCATACTATCAAACATTTTTGTATGATTGGGGACCTATTTGTAACCATCTAATTGTGAAAAATTAGTGTTTGAAGTTAATGGAATTGCATAGATTGAATTTGGAGTAGAAATTTGGACTAAGTATGAAAAAGGCTAAAGCCGCAGTCGTGCCACGGGCAAGAGCCGCGTGCGGTGACAGAGAGAAATTTCCACGGCTAAATGCCGCGGTCAGGCCGCGGTCAACCACCGCGGGCGGCGATAGAGAGTCAAAAACAAGGCTAAATGCCGTGGTCGACCACTGCGGGCGGCGACAGAGAGAAAAAAACAAGGCTAAATGTCGCGGGCTGGGCCGTAGGTTCACTAGCAGGCCGCGGTTCGGCCAGAATGAAGCGGGGCGAGCCTAATTGTTTGAAATATGAATTAACGGACTTAATAATCGACACCCAAGGTCTTGAACAAGCGATAAGTGATGTAGTTATCGAATCATGGCGAATTAAAGTGAAATATTCTCAAGATGGGGTAATCTATATATATTTTATTCTTCCCAATATAAATGAAAACGAGTACGCGAGGCTACACATATACGAGTATGCGACATGAGATCAAGAGCACAAAGTAATCCACCCTTGAGAAGGGAATGGTAACATCTTTTGATGAAGGATTAACTTAGCAATCCTAACCTAGTGCTAACCATCCTTTCGTCGAGCAAAGTTGTTGTAACCATGGATTGCAATTCATGTCCGAGCATCGTGCTTAAGTAACAATTAAATGTTTTAGCACCCGAAACTCCTTATGTATTTTCCTAACAGTGGTAATTAAGCTTTGAAGTCAATGGAAATACATGTTTCAGATTCGGAGTTGAATATTTGGCTAAGTATAGACACACTTAAAAATAATTGCGCTCTATTTCAGTCGATACAGAAAAGGTTAACGACCGACGTGCGTGTGTCGATTGACACAAGAAGATGCTGACCGACACAAAACCAACATTCGGGGCGAATGATGAGCTCTCTGTTTCGAACGATGAAAAAGATGTAGACCGATGCGAGTTGTGTCGATTGATGTATGAGGCATCGATCGACGCGTAATGAAAAACCAAACTCAAATTTATGACATGACAATTTTGATCGACACACAATATAAATCGATTGACGCGTGGATATCAAACAACAAAGATGACATCGCTCGACGCCACTTATTTTGATCTACGAAAAATTCATTTTCAAGGTGAGATTTATTTACGGCTAAAAATAGCCACCTCGATAGACACATAGTAAAACTTTTGAACGAGTCAGCGTGACCCTTATTTAGATCAACATAAGAAATCCCAATCAATGCATGTACTCCAATCGATGAATGAGGACATCATTGGACATAATCAATTCGATTGATGTCCCACATTCGAACGACATAGAACGAAGACTCGAGGAATGAAGTTGTAAACTGCCTAAATCGACCGACATAATCCACTCCGGTCGACACAAAAGTATTATAACCAAGGCACAGCGTAGCAATTGACATGACATACCGATGCAAGGATTAAAATTCGTGAACCCTTCACTTACTCCTCGTTATACCTCATTTGATAGGACTAGATCGATCAGTGCATAGTACGTTAATCGGCAAAGAGAATCAAGTAATGTCGAAATGTTATAACTTCGGCTTCAACCAATGAGCGCGAGTTGAATGATGTGTATATCATGACAAGGTTAGTAAATTGTAACCTTAGAACCACATGAGAGGACGTAGCAAATCCTAGTTGATTATTTTGGAAGCTCTCCGACTCGTGCAACCTTCTCGTACAAAATACGTTCGGCATACAACAATAACGACATAGAAGATGTAAACAAGTGTAATCTGCCTACGATGAATATTAGGCGCTATGAATAAGAAATTGTATAGAAGGAGATCCGAGTATTATAAATACTTGAAGGTGATGCGCATGTTTATTTTGTGATTAATTGTGTGACCGAGAGTCATATTATACAAATTTATAAGATGAAATATCATTGGTAAATTTCGTGGGAATTTGTACTGCTAAAAGCAAATTGTAATGTAAACTCGAATTGATTTGATATACGAAATTATAGGGGAATGAGTACAGGTGCACCGTTATAGATCGAGTTATTATGTAGAACTAATCATTAGATAGTGTTCTAATAGAACGAGGAAATATTATCCATTTTAATGCAAGGAAAAGTAACGTGAATTATTTAGCTTGATTAGAACGCATATGTATGGGCCGTATTAAAGCGAATCTCAAGTAAGCAAATTGACCTCGATGCCGAGAACCGAAGGAGTTTCGAAAGCAGAAATATAAGAAACACGACCGCCCTAACCTGTCTAGGTGAACGAAGTATACAAGATCGAATAAGAAAGAAGATATCCACTATTAAAGCAACGTCGCATATGAATACGAGTCCCCGAGCAATCGCCAACCAACAGCCACAATGCGAACAATAAAAGAAGGATCAAACAAAATCAACGCCGTGACTCCAAGTCGGACCATCGATCCAGAAAAGATCATGGCAAGGAGAAATCATGTGGGAAAGGAATGCACGACTAGGGCCGCTACCTGCTATCACTACGGAAAGATACCGCTGATAGGATAACCGAGTTAACTATACCCGAAATCTCCAGAATCAACAAAGGAATCGGACTGGGAATAGATAAAATAGACCACCTCCGCCAAGGAGAGACGCACCGCAGAATCAAACTAAGAACCTTGCACCTCGACCAAACCATCAAGGAAGAACGTTTTGCTTAATGCAAGGAACCGAGAAAGAGAACACGGAAAACCTCATATGTATTATACGATCGTGAACATACCTATCATCATACTATTCGATACTAGAACCTCGCACTCATTCATCTCTTAAGCACGCGTAGAGTTGTTAAAATTGGAAGGCAAGACTAAAGAGAGTACACAAGATATTGCAACCCCCACCAGAGAACCCTCCCGATAGCACGTTGTTGCACGCATTTAGAAACTTAACTAGGAACGAACATCTTCGACATTGAAAATTCAAATGCTAGAGAGCTAGCCAATGTCGATATCATTCTCAAAATGAACTAGTTGACCGAACAACGAGCCACGATAGATTGCAAGGAGATGAGGACCTCGTTCAACAAACCCCGTGGAAGAACCACCAAATTCAACGACCTTAGTGGAAGAAAATGAGTACCTATAGTATCAACATTTTGCATGATCGGAGGAGTGAGGAAACAAGGGAGCTACGCCTACCTAGTATGTTTAGAAAGCGACGAATGAAAAGATGAAGATGTTCGAAACGTATCGGTAGTGCGAGGATTTGAAGACATATTTCCATAAGAGCTACACGGAATGCCATGCGACTGATAATTAAAATCCACGATAGAATTCGAACTAGGAAGCCACAATCACATCGAAAACACCTTATAGGCTAGCAACGATAGAACTGCGAGAACTAAAAGTTCAACCACGAGGACTAAAAGTTCAAACCGCAAGGACTCCTAGATCTCGGTTTCATAAGACCTACCATCTCACCCAGAGGAGCATCAGTACTGTTCACAAAGAAGAAAGACGAACTATTATGCATGAGCATCGACTATCGAGAACTCAACAAGTCGACCTTGAAGAACAAATACCCATTGGCTAGAATAGGCGATTTACTCAACCAACCAAAAGGAGCCGACGTCTTTTTCAATAATCAATCTCAAATCGAGCAACCATCAATTGAAGATGTGAGAAGAGGACATCCTAAAAACAACCTTTCCTACAAAATACGGACACTACGAGCTCAACGTGATGCCATCAAGATTGACGAATGCACCCACAGTGTTTATGGACCTAGTGAACTAAGCCTTTTCCCCCCATATCTAGATCGATTTGTTGTAGTATTCATAGACAACATCTTGGTGAGCAAAAACGTCGAGAGCATCTCAAGATTTTCCTAGAGGTGTTGAAGAACAGAGAAGCCAGATAATACCTTATACTTCAAAGGCAGAATTTTTGTCCCCGATAACGAGGAATTGGGAAACAAAATCCTAAGAGAAGCACATTATACCCCGTATGTTGTACATTCGGGAGGGAACAAGATGTATCAAGACTTAAAATAATCTTTCTAGTAGGAATGAATGAAAAGAGATGTAGCCAAATATGTCAAGAGTCTTTTAACCTGTCAACGGGTGAAAGTGCTACATTAGAGGGGCAGCAGAAAGCTACAACCACTTGAAATTCCCAAAATGGAAATGGGAACACATAACAATGGACCTTGTGACCAACTTATCAAGAACACAAAAAGAGAATACGAGCATATGGGTAATTGTAGATAGATTGACTAAAAGCACCAATTTCTTGCCAATACAAGCGACATATCAAGGTGTAAAGTAGGAGCAAGTATTACCAATGATCAAATTTTCCTATAACAATAGCTACCAGTCGACTATAAAATTGGCACCGTTTGAAGCGCTATACGAAAAGAAGTACAAGTCACCTCTTTATTAGGACGACATAGTCGAGTAAAAAATTCTAGGACCGAAAGCCGATGATAGAATGATTCAAGCGGTCTGACAAATCAAAACGAGAATCAAAGAAGCTCAGGATCGATAGAAATCGTATGCCGACACTCGGCAAAGTGAATTGAAGTTCGAAGTAGGAGACAAAATATTCTCGAATATATCACCCTCGATAGGAGTAACACGTTTCGGAAAGCATGGGAAATTGAAGCCGCTATTTATTGAACTATTCAAAATATTAGAGAAAGTTGGTCCCGTTGCTTACCGGCTAGCTTTACCACCTAGGATGAACAACATTCACAATATCTTCCACGTGTCGCAATTTCGAAGGTAGGTCCACGATCCAAGACACATGATTCACCACCGCGAAGTGAACGCATAACTGAATCTGCAGTACCAAGTGACGCCGAAAGCGATCATCGACTGGAAAGTTCAAGAGCTTCGTACGAAGAATATCTTTATGGTTAAAGTGCATTGGAAACACCGGGATACGGAAGAAGCAACGTGGGAGTTAGAAGAAAACATGAAACATAAGTACCAGTGCTATCCAAGTGAGATTACAATTTTCGGGACGAAAATTTTTGTAAGAGGGGTAGGATGTAACACCCCGCACTTTCCGTGTCATATTATCTACGCTAAATAATTATTTTAATATGCGTAACGAAGAATTAAAGTGCAATTAATATTTATTGGTCTAATTATTAAAACTATGTTTAGCCACCTTATTATTATAACATGGGCTAGATAAATTAATTTAAGCCCAAGTATTAAATCATGAGAAATAATGGGCTAAAGAAATTATTTATATAATTATCCTCTCATATATGTTGACCCAATTAGAAAAAATAAATAGAGTCCAACTAGAAATGCAAGTGAGTGGCCCAATAGAAGGAAATAAATTAAGACCCATTTTACCTCAGTCCATTTAATTAATTTCATGAGGATTATTCAAAGTCCGATTTCATAATTTAATTTGATGTAGCATAATTATTCGAGAATAATTCTGAGGTGAATTTCGGAAATTATTTCCTAAATTTTTTCCCCTAAAATTTTCGACCCCATTAATTAGAATAGGAAAATTATGTAAATTCCGACATTATGATATATTATGGGGAATTATGCAAGTATTTAAAATATCTAGTGTTGTGAGTGTGTGTGGCCTAATTACTAAAATAGGTCTCCTAGAAAGAAACACAAGACTAACCATCTAAATGATTGAAGGGCAAAGTGGAGAATGAAAATAAAAATATCATCATTAGAATTATGGAAAAATGGCATGGAAAGATAATTTCTACACTCAACCTCACCTCTCTCTCCCTCTATGATCGAATCCCCCTCACTTCACCACCATAATTCTATGTTCTTCAACATCACACTCTCTCAAACCTCCATTGACGAACCTTCAAGTTGCAGCCGCAAAAATAACCAAGCACCACCTTCATACTTCAATAAATCACCTCCATTTTTACAAAAACCTTACCCTCTCACCTTCCTCTTTCTTTTGAACCCAACACCACCCCTAAACTCCAAGATTTCAAATTCGACCAAGGCTGGAAAATGAGGATCCAATGAGCTAAATGATAGATCTAGAGACGTGCAAGGGTTAGGAAGCAAGAAGAGAACAAATAGGAGCTATAAAGTGCCATTTTCGAAGTTTGAGGAAGAGAAGCTTAAATCTGGACTTAAACTCTTCAAGTAACCTATATTTACCCTCTTTAGATCTTCTTAAAAACTTTTAGAAGCTTTCATGTAGGATCAAGAGTCTCCTTGTCAAATTTTAGAGCAAATGATGAACTAGGGTTTAAGATAAGCATGTTTAATGACCAATCTTGAATATGTTGATGCTTATTGTTGATATATTGCTTGAATACATGATATACTTTGAGATCTATGGTTTATGAACATTATATGAGATGTGTGATGCCTGAAATTGAGCATACTTGTTGATGGAAGTACATTTGCCACGAATTTATACATGTTAAAGTGAAATGAGCTTGCTGAGATGAAGTCTGTAAAATGAGCTCTCTATTTTCTGTGGAAATCGAGTCAAATGGAACTCAATGGGTCTAAAATTTTATATGCTATACGTGAATGTGATAAGAATATTTTGGCTTTGGTTTAATGATAAAATACGATGTGGTTTGAATGTTATGCTCTTTGCAATAAAATGTGTTATTCTGTATTGCATGTCAAAAACTGATTTTTAAACTGTACTTAGGAACCTTAGAAAATTCGCAAAATTTATATTTAGAATTCTAACACATTATAGAGTCTTCGTATATAATTTCAAGTCTATATCACAAGTAGTTTGGTCAAAATTAATTTTTAAAGTCTGCACCTCTGTCTTAGCCCGTAGCAAAAATATTCAGGAAAATCAATCTCCCCCAGCCCGTAACTTCCAAACAAAAAATGATTTTAACAAACCGTCAATTGCAGCATATTCATATTAAAATCTAGTCTTTGGATAAAAAATTTAATACTCAAATTCTCTCTAAATTTTAAACGACATCATTTTGAAAACAGGGTCACATTTAGATACATGACTAGGAGAATTTCACTAAGTTAAAAAACATAGAGTCATTTGCTTGCATTCTTATATTTTTCTAAAACTAATAAACACATTTTGTCAATTTATGAATATTTTAAAAACATATTGCATCATTAATTGATCACTCATTTACATTTAGAACTAGAACACTAACATGATTGAAAATTAAACTATTTGCACCACTAAGAAAACGGTTATAAATAAATATATGAGCATACTTAATCAAAAGAGGCTAATGAATATTGTGTAATAGCTAAAAATACTTCAATTGTTG
This sequence comes from Plectranthus barbatus, assembly GCA_026898455.1. NCBI lineage: Eukaryota > Viridiplantae > Streptophyta > Magnoliopsida > Lamiales > Lamiaceae > Plectranthus > Plectranthus barbatus. The sequence continues at coordinate 24,134 of JAPKLW010001114.1, forward strand.
AGCATGATAAGTAGAAAATGATTATGCAAGCATGTGATTAGTGATAAATAAAAATGAAAGATAATATTGTAGGCTTAGATTGAAGTGTCACATGAAGCTCATTGGAATGAATATCATGCTTATTTATTGAAATAGCTAATGCATGAAATTACATGAACACACCTAGTAATTTAATGTTAAATAATCTAGGTGTTGGTGATTATCAAAAAGAAGCTTCAACTAGTGGCACAAAGTAAACCTTCACCTCATAATTAAGGTGGGCACTACTTTATCCTATCTTCTTTTGGTTTGCTTTGCAAAATGATTTCCAAAATTTAAAATGAATGATCCTTGTTTTGAAAAGCGATGTGTCACCGTTAAATTATTTTGGTGCTTATGATTATTAATTTCCACGAGCATTTGGGAGAGATAAGGAGGAGAGATACCATCACCCTCTTGTTGGGAGAAATGGGAGAAATAAGGAGGAGGGAGGAGTTGAGACCCTCATGCGTGTCTCTCGCGGTTTATGTGAATTATATGATCGTTGATCGTGAAATGCACCACAAATTAAGTGTTCATGGATCCATGTGAGTATTTAAAATTGTTTAGAGCATGCATGAGTTATTTTTCAACAAAACCCATGTGCTATGCTTGTGTGTTACGGTGACTACATTATATATATTTATTTTGTTTTCAGGACACCGTGACCACGGGGTACGCGGAGTACTCAGCCCTTCGCGTGTTTTCCCTACGTGTAGGTACAAGGTGATGGCGGTGGAGGCGGCGTTGTGGTGGAAAGCTAAGAAGGTGGTTCGATTGTGAACCTCAAATCAAGTGTAATCTTTTGTACTATTTTTGAAACCATCCCTTATTGTCCTTCTTATTTTGTCATGTTTATTTGCACAACATGGAGTTATATGTTAAGTAAGTATATTTAAGTTATTTCTTGACACCTCTTGGAGTTGAATATATGTCAAGCTTGGATTGTGATCCCCCTCTAGTTCATTTGTTTCTAAATGGCATGATCTAGTTGAACCATTGGCATGATTTAAATCCGAACTCACATGGCATCTCCTTTCAAACTTTATTGATCAAAATTTGTTATTTGGTATTGAGGCTCAAGGGGCTATGTCATCATACATAGTACTCATTCATTATTCGTGTTTATTAATTGCTCCAAGTCGCACTTGGCATAAGTCCCGCATGGTGGTCATTCATTGAATTCAATTGTTATTAACCAATTTCCACGCTTCCTTGCGAATACACTATTTGCTTCCGCTATGCTTATTTTTCTTGATTATCATTTAGACTTCAACTCTTGCCTTTCGAAAATATAATTAAGTCCTTTGGAAATGTTTATTTGCTTTCACTACACTTAAATTCTTGTTTATCAATTGAGATTCAAACTCCTATCTTTTGAAATTAAAGCAAGACCATTTGTGAAATCTGTATTCTCTTCCGCTACTCTTTAAATAAATATCGTAAATTATTTTAAACCACTAAAACCCTTAGTGTGCATTGTTCGCACGTGGGACTGTCGCATAGGCCCGGTTTAGGGCGCGACAACCTCTCCTTGCAATCTATCACGGCTTGATGACTTTCAAATTATTGATGACGATGTCGATATTAGCTAGATCTCTGACTTTCAAATTATGTTCGGTCAACCAGTTCATTCCAAGAATGATGTTGATATTAGCTAGATCTCTGACTTTCAAATTATTGATGACGATGATGTTCGTTCCTAGTTAAGTTTCTAAACGAGTGCAACAACGTGTTATTGGGGAAGGTTCTTCGGTGGGGGTTACAACATCTAATGTATTCTCCTTAGTCTCGCTTTCCAAACATAATGGCTCTACGCATGCTTAAGATAAAAATGAGTGCGAGGTTCTAGTAACGAATAGTATAATAACATGCATATTCATGATCGTACTAATACCTGTGAGGTCTTCTGAGTTCTCTTTCTTGATTCATTGTGTGTGGCAAGACACTCTACCTTGACAATTTGGTCGAGGTGCAGGGTTCCAGGTTCGATTTTATGATGCGTCCGTCCTTGGCGGAGGTGGCCTGTTTTGTCTATTCCCAGTCTGATTCTTTTGTTGATTTTGGAGATTGTGGATATAGTTAACCTTGTTATCCTATCATTTGTATTTTTCCGCAGTGATAACAGGTAGTGGCCCTTGTCGGGCATTCCTTTCCCACATGATTTCTCCTTGCCATGATCTTTTCCGTGATCGATGGTCCGACCTGAAGTTACGACATTATACTTGTTCAAACCTACGTTTTTGATCCTGCTGAGGTTGCTGACTAGGAGAGGTTTGTGCATTCAAATGCTTAGGTAATGTTTTCTCAATGGTTAGAGCTCGAAGAAACGCGGCTTTGTAGGTTAGCCCTTTTAAGCAAGCTAGGGCTGTCTGAATTTCTTGCCTTAATCCGGACCGAAATATCTTGGATTTCTTGGACATCAGTGTCAATCTAGTCGGGTGCATAACCCGATAGTGCACAAAACTTGTGGTCATATTCTTTGACTGAGTCATGTCTCTGTTTCAGATTTAGGAACGATGTTTCAATTTCGATCCTGTACGTCTTAGGGATGTACTTCTCGTACAATTCTACCTTGAAATCTTCCCAAGTGAGGGCGACAGCTTGTTCCTCAATTAAAGTACTTATATGACTTTCCCACCAATAGTCTGCTTCATCTTGCAGCTGGTAGGGTACACAAATCATTTTCTCTACATTGGTGCATTCTAAGAAGCGGATGATTCGCTCTATTCATCTTACCCAGATGGCAGCTTTTTTTTGGGCTTTCAGAATTACCATAGGTTGGCGGTTTCTGTTTTGCAAATATCTCCCTGATTTTCCTTGAAGGGGGAGGTGGCGGTGGTGCCTCCATTTCTTCTCATTCATCGCCAATTTCATTTAATAGCCTTATATGTGGGAGTCCTGTGGATGGTATCCTAGAAATTTAAATTACAAACTTTGATATAAATAACTACTATTCGAGTGGTCTCATTCCGAACTCATATGTAACCATCGTAAGATATTTTCTTTTACTTTATCTTATCTCATTTCATCAAGTATCCACTTCAGGTGGTACGCACAACCGTGCTAAATCAATCATTTATCATTTCATATGAAACATTGACTCATGATGTCATTCTATCATATGACTCTATATAACATAGTATTATACTGTAATCATGTGCATCACACTCCCATATGTGGGACATAAAATTTATAATTCCACCCAACGAGGCCCCTATTAGCGATTCCTTTTTAAGGTTCGATACTCACTTATATGGTGTATTACTATGCATATCAATATATATTATCCGTTCATTCCGGTGTTCAGTGATTCTCACTTCGTGTATATTGCATTCTTCGTACTTAATGAAGGATCTCGTTAACTTACGTATTTGATGCAGATTGGTGCTGCACTCTCATGATATTATTAGCCTATCATTCATATCTAGTGTAATTTTCTACAGGCTGCAACGAGTGAAGTTAGAGGATGCACAATTTTATTTATGATTTATTTCTCGTGTCAACCCATCCCTATTCATGTCGATCGATTCATGGGTTCCTGTCAGTTCACACTTTTCTCCCATCGACCAAAATAGAGAGGTCGCAAATTGCTCTCGAAACATTCCTTTGCATCAATCGATATGCTCAATGTCGATCGATATCTATGCATCGGTCGATTTATTTTGTGCATCGACCAAAATACTCATGTCATAAATTCGAGCTTGAGTTTTCATTACGCATTGATCGATGCTTAATATATTGATCATCAAAGCTCGCATCGATCGACATTCTTTTCGTATCATCCGAAATAGAGGGCTTGTCATTTTGCCCCAAAAGTTGGTTTTGTGTTGGTCGACCTCTTCTCGTGTTCATTGACACAAGCACATTGGTCGACATCTTTTCTGCATCGACTAAGACAGAACGCAAGTATATTTTTTTGGCTATTTTTATACTTACCCAAATTTTCAACTCCAAATACGATACATGTATTTCCATTGACTTCAAAACTTAATTACCACTGTTAGGAAAACACATAGAGAGTTTTGGGTGCTAAGATATTTAATTGTTACTTAAGCACGAAGCTCAAACATGAATGCAATCCATGGTTACAACAATTACACTCGACGAAAGGATGATTAGCACTAGGTTAGGATTACTAAGCTAATCTTACATCAAAAGATGTTACAATTCCATCCCTAAAGGGTGGATTACTTCATGATCTTGATCTCATGCCGCATACTTGAATATGTGTAGCCTCGCATACTTGTTTGCATTTAAATTGGGAAGAATTAAATATATATTTAGATCGCACCATCTAGAAAATATTTCCTATAAAATCACCATGATTCTAATACTATATCACTTATCACGTGTTCAAGACCTTGGGTGTCGAGTATTGAGTCTGTTAATTCATATTTCAAATAATTAGGCTCGCCCGACTTCATTCTGGCCGAATGCGGTCTGCTAGTGAACCACGGTCCATGACCGTGGCATTTAGCCTTGTTTTCTACTCTCTGTCGCCGCCCGTGGTACTCGACCATTGATGGATTTATATACTGAAAAGCATTATGATTGGTATATTATGTACAAGGTCTATTGGTTAATATAATGGAAATCATAAATGTTGTATGTTCATCTCCTGTCTGAATTAACAAACATGTGTCGCGAACACTTTTATCCTCTTATCTCATCGATAGGGAGATCATACGATGTGTAGAAGATCACAGAAGATCGTATGGATCGTTTGACCTAGCGAGATATAAATAGTTATCACAGCTGAGACAGTTCCAGGATAAACTATTGGTATAGGCTGCAGCATATGCGGATAAACATCTTATCTTGGATGGCATGGTATGCAGGTGTGGGGCACACATTGATAAGGACCTAAGTCGAGATCAATTCTTTTATCTGACATTAAAAGAATCTAGATCTCTATGACTCGATGAGATCTTAAGCCTATATGAAGGTACATAAGTATACATGGATTGTGTATCACTTTGAGTTGCAGTGAAAGGCTCTAGTTGAGCCTGTATATCTGTAATCTTGGGTGATAGCAATTTGTGTATGACTGTTTGGTACCTGAACTACGTAACCACATCCAGTATAGGATGGTGACATTCTCTGAGCCGCTCAAAAGGTTCTTATGCTAAAGTCCTGCAGGCTGATAAAGTTCAAGCATAAGTGAAAAGGTTTTAAGTGGATTGATTCAGGAATATAAGATGTTAATTAATTAAATAGCTTGTCAGAGCTTAAATTAATTAACGAATGTCTGTAACCTTAAATGTGGGGATAAACCGAGTCTGATGCAACCCGTACCTCAAAACGTGGTAGCAAATAGGTAGGACAATATTGATTCTCTGGTGGCATGAATCAATATAAATTAATTAATTATATTCTGAGGTGAATATGGGAATTAATTAATTGATAGGCCTTATTTTCTATTTGCATTCTGTTCCCTGGTCTGACCCATGAAAACTCAAGCCCAATAGAAGTCAAGAATTTTCCTATAAATAGGCCTCAGTTTCTCAGATCACAACACACCACAAGATCATAAGTTCCACACACCAAATCGGGAATTGGGAGCTGTGGTGATCAACTAAGATCTAGAAATGAGGAGGAAATTCTGCTTCTCAACCGGGCAAGGGATCTGATGGAGAATCTTCACCAGATTTTCAGATCGTGTTGGGATACAGATCAGAAGATCAGAACAGGAGGATCAATCTTTCTTCTCTCTTCCTTCTTGTTTTTCGAAAAACCGTATTATTTTCATAGATTAATTTCCTCAATATGTTAGGGAATTAAATCTTTGTGCGTGGGAAAAGATCAAGGGGAATCTCTGCGCACTCGTTCTTCGGAGATTATCAATCCAGGTTTTCCGCATAAACTATTCTTATGCATAATAATAGGAGCATGCTAGGATTAATCATAGGCATAGTTAATTATTTTTGATATTCCAATTAACGATTCGGGCAAACGGACTTCGTGATTTAGTTTATGAATCCCTTCAATTCGTATCAGAGCCAGGTTCATTAATTGGCTCTATCGGAAAAAATTATTTTGCCTATGATTATGCATGGTTATTATTATTTATTACATGCGATGAATGGTTTAGGATTGAATGTTATGTCTTTCGTCCTCGTGGTTCTCGGGTTAATCTTCCCTTTTACAAGGATTCGTTTCTCACCCACGAGATAAATCCGTGTTTAGATTTAGATTTTTAGAATGTAATTAGATATTTCAAATGTAATATTTTATTTCAAAAATTAAATATGTAAAAAGAAGAACATGAAGAACGAAGAACATGAAGAACGAAGGACCGCGCAACGTCGTGCAACAGCACCGGCATGGCAGCACGCCATGCACGGCGGTTGACGAGGCGATGGACGGAGGCACGGCGAGCGGCGGGCAGGTGGCGGCAGTGGCATTGGAAACCCTAGGGTTTTTCGGCGCGCGTGCGCACGGACCGTGCGACCACAGTCAGCAGGCCGCCACGCGGTGGCTCCAGCAGCGGCCGGCGACGCGAGGGGAGGTAGGGCAGGCGTCGCGCGGCCAGAGCGCGAGGGCCACGCATGACGCGGTGGAACCCTAAGTTCCGCGCACGCACGCGTCAGGCCTGCACACCCTGCACGCACGCCGGCGGTGCATCTCCCTCCCTCGGTCGGCGTCGGTGGGAGCAGGTGGTGGCGGCGGTGGCTTGGGGGCCGAAGATGCGGGCTGGAGGCAGCAGCGTAGGGCTGGGCGTGCGGCTGGGACGTGGAAAAACCCAACGGTTTTTTGCGCGGCTCGTGCGAGTCTCTGATCTCATTTCTTGCGCATTTCCAGCGAGTTACGGAGGCCGAAGTGGAGAAGAAAGATGAACAGCGGTTCGTACGACGGTTGGGGCAAGCCGGGGCAGTGGCATGCAAAATGGGCAACAGCCGGAGGAGGCGGTATTGCGGATTGCAGCCATGCACGTACGTGCATGGCTGTTGCGCATGCCGGGAGCCCTCACAGCGACAGCGAGTCGCCGGCGGCGGAGGTTCGCCGCTGGTGGCTTGTCGGGCCAAGTTCTCGTGGGCTATTGGGCTTGCAATGTGTGCCTAGGCTTGCGATTTGGTTAACTAGCCCAGTTGTCCGATTTTCTGATGGATCAAATCTTGGAGGCCCAATTTTCGAAAATGAATTCAGATCTCAGTCCATGTAGTGGGAGCCCAGTCGAAGATCTGTATAATTAATTCCAACTTGTAATAGTTAGAATTATTTCTATTTTTCTATCATGGGGCCACGAGGACATTTTTTATTTGTTTTATTATTTGTCTTCGCAAATATATGTGTTTAAATTAATTGCGCAGCATATAAGCATGTTGTAGATAATAGAGCACGTTTACTGCCTTTATTTACGACTTTAAAGCATGCTATGTGATTTATTTTGTGTAATTAATTATAACTATAAATTCGGGTTCATGCTTTGCATGATAGAATTTTAGGAAGAGTTATAATTTTGGGTACATAAAATAATCTGTGCAATTGAACCTTATGAATTAAAATTACCAAGCTCATAATTTGATAAGACCTCCACAAAGCGATCCTTAATTAGAATTGGTAATTTATTGGGTATACGTCTACATGTGTAGCTTACTTAATTTATTATTCATAATTTCTAATGGATAGGATTTCTTAAAACAAACATTTAATTCACGTGAGAAGTGGGAGCTCATGCGTAAACGTCTACATGTGTAACTTGCGTATTGGGTTTTTCATAAGTTCTCTAGAGATTAGGTTAAATGAGACAACCTTATTATAGGGATCAGGTGTGTTCTAATTAGATGCTTATATGAGAGGGTTGGCTTTGGTGGTAAGATAGCTTAGATATTGTTCAGAGTATAACTCATATGTGAAGTCCCTGCTTAGTAGGATAATATGGTCTTGGGTTAGGTCTCCAATTATTAATTCCATTTGTCTAAGGAACCCGGACATGGATTGGAATTAAAGGACTGGAATTGAAAGATGCAGTCTGGTTAAGTTTTTTGTTGTAAACGTCCACATGTGTGGCTTGCAATAGTAATACTTAGCAAATTGGAGGAAACATTAATATTGCTTTATCATAAGGTTTCAATGTTTAATTGTTTCAATAGTTTGTGACTATGTTTTAAATTCTGCTTTAATTTATTGTTTTCAGACATGTCTATTCATGTTTTAAACCTCTTGACATCAAATCCCTTAACCGGTCCGATTTTCCTGAATGGAAGTTTTGCTTCATGGAAATACTCTATACTGCAAAACATGCCTATGTACTTTATATGGACCCATTATCTCGTCAGTATTGGAAATGTACTGGTTATGAGCGATAATTCTATGACAGATGGAAAGCTTCTGATGATTTTGCTTACTTTTTCATCATGAACAATCTGTCTAGAGAATTAACGCTCATGTACAAAAAATACCGGACAACTGTTGAGATATGGAGGGACCTTGTGAAAGTATATGGGAAGGTGAGACGAACAATCAGTTATGATCTTGTGAAGGACCTGGTTTGCAAGAAAATGACTGAGGGGAGTTCGTTGGTTCTGCACTTCATCAGTATGATGAGAATCATGAGAAAGTATAGAAAGAGAGGTGGACGAATAAGTAAGCGGGCGGAAATAAACATTGTCATGCACTCTCTATCTGATTCTTATGATGATTTCATTGAATCTCTCAGTGCCAGGCGTGAGTTTCCTTCATGAGTTACTCAGGGCCCTGTTGCGAAAGAAATCTGACATGATGGCATTTGAGTTTGCTCCAACTTTGTCAGCTCTTGACAAAGCAGTTGCTGAAGCAAAAGAAATGCTTAAGAAGTTGGATGAAATAGATGAGGCAGAAATTATCACCAGGCCATGCAAACGCAAGCGAAGTGAAGTAAATTTTCTAGTGCCTAGCACGGGTAGACAAGGTACGTCATGTGCATTTATAACGGAACATGTTTAGCATCAGTCTCTACCCATTCTTGGGTAGTGGATATTGGAGCTACTGATCATGTTTGTTATACTTTGGAGGGGTTCAGGCTGACAAGGCAGCTGATACATGACGAGATTACCATCTCAATGGGCAGTGGAGAGCGAGTCTCAGCGGGAGCCATTGGAGATTTTACTTTATGGTTTGAAAACAATGTTTTGATTTTGAGAGATGTTTTATATGTGCCGGATTTTTGGTGGAACTTTCAGTTTCCAAGTTGTTTAGCGATGGATATTCAGTTATTTTTTATAGTGGAGTTTCTATCATTGATAATAACGGTGTTATCTGTCGTGGTAAACTGATTGATTCTCTCTATATCATAAATTGTAAGCATGAATCTTCCGTAAACGTTGCAAACTCATCCAATAATAATAATCATTTAAATAGGATGTTTTCTTCTGATGAGGATCAAACAAATCTCTGGCACTTGAGACTAGGTCACATCAATCTAAAGAGGATTAAAAGACTAGCGTGCGATGGTCTCTTGGATTCTTTCCAAGTGGTACAGCATCAAGTCTGTGAGTCATGTATAGAGGGAAAGATGACGACCAGGCCTTTTAAGGCAAGTCAGTCTCGAGCAGAGGATGTGTTGCAGTTGATTCATTCTGACTTATGTGGACCAATGTCCACGCAAGCTCGTGGAGGTTATGAGTATTTCGCCACTTTCATTGACGATTACTCAAGGTTTGGATATGTCTATTTGCTTCGCCATAAGTCTGAATGCTTTAAGAAATTTAAAGAATTTCGAACTGAGGTAGAAAAAAAGCTAGGCAAGACTATCAAGACACCACGATCTGATCGTGGTGGGGAATACCTCAGTAACGAGTTCTTGCAGTACTTGTTAGACAATGGGATAACATCCCAGTGGACTGCACCGGGAACCCCTCAACAAAATGGTGTAGCGGAAAGAAGAAATAGAACTCTCTTAGAAATGGTCAGGTCGATGATGAGTTACGCAAGCTTGCCAATTTCGTTTTGGGGATATGCCTTGGAGACAGTGGCCTATTTGCTTAACCTGATACCTTCTAAGTCAGTTCCTAAAATGCCTCTAGAGCTCTAGTATGGGCGAAAGCCAAGTTTGAACAGAGTAAGGGTTTGGGGTTGTCCAGCGTATGTGCTGACAAAGGAACCTGACAAGTTAGAAAGTAGGTGTAAGCTGATGCTGTTTGTAGGATATCCCAGGCAAACGAAAGGTGGTTTCTTTTATTGTCCTAAGGATTAGAAAGTCGTTGTCAGTACCAACGCGAGATTCTTGGAGGATGAATATGTAAGAAACCACAGATCCAAGAGTGAAATTATCCTCTACGAGCTTGAGGATAAAGAAGAAATTTCATCAAGAAAGCCCAGTGTAGTGGTAAATCCACCAGTAATAGGTGAGGCTATACCAACACTGCCACTAATGCAAGGTATGGGACCAACGCGTACTGTGCCAACTACTGACACGGCTCAGATGCCTCGTCGCAGTGGGAGGGTTACCCACCAGCTCGAGAGGTATATGTTTGTGGGAGAGTCTTCTGACTTGATCCCGAAAAATGGACTTGATGATACCGATCCCTGGACATATGACGAGGCGGTATCTGATAATGATGCGGACAAATGGCTGATCGCCATGGATTCTGAAACAGAATCCATTACTGCTATGGATGTATACCAGAAAATTGATTTTCCCGATGGCCATCGAGCAATATGGTGCAAATGGGTATACAAAAGAAAGAAAGGATCGAATGGTGAAATTACAGCTTTCAGAGCAAGGCTGGTGGCGAAGGGTTATAGTCAGAGAAAAGGTGTAGACTATGACGAGATCTTCTCACCGGTAGCCATGCTTAAGTCATTCAAACACTGCTGGCCATAGCAGCACATAAGGACCTAGAAGTCTGGCAGATGGATGTCAAAACCGCGTTTCTAAATGGGTACCTTGAAGAAGGTAGGGACATCTATATGCAATAGCCAGAAGGTTATGTGAAGAAGGGCGAAGAACATTTGGTCTGGAAGCTAAGGAAGTCACTGTATGGACTTAAACAAGCTTCGCGGTCATGGAATCTGAATTTTGATGAAGTGATTAAATCCTATGGATTTTCATAATGTTCAAACGAGAGTTGCGTGTACCGTCTATGTGTCAGTGGAAGCGTGGTGTTCCATGCACTTTATGTAGATGATATTCTCCTATTTGGCGATAATGTGGAAGTATTGTCGGGCATAAAGGGGTGGTTATCCGAGCAGTTTCATATGAAGGACCTTGGGGAGGCAGGATACATCCTAGGGGTAAAAGTATTGCGGGAGCGCAATAAGAGGATGCTGACCTTGTCTCAAGGGTCATATGTGGATACTGTGATTGCCCGTTTCAGCATGCATAATGCCAAGAAAGGTCTGTTACCCTTTAGACATGGCATACATCATTCCAAAGGATCAGTGTTCGGTGACACAGAGGGAGAATGATGAGATGAGAAATGTGTCGTATGCATCGGCCGTGGGGAGCCTCGTGTATGCAATGCTATGTACGAGGCCAGATATCTGCTATGATTTAGGCATGGTAGCGAGATACCAGTCTAACCCTGGACAGGTGCTTTGGACCGCAGTAAAGCACATACTTAAATACTTGAAAAGGACTAGAGACTATTGTCTTGTCTATCAGTGTGAGGAGTTATGCCCTGTGGGTTATACTGATTCGGATTTCCAGGCAGACCGAGACGAAAAGAAGTCCACCTCTGGCTATGTGTTTACATTGGGAGGTGGGGCCATATCATGGAGGAGTGCAAAGCAGAAGTGCATTGCGGACTACACCACGGAAGCAGAATATGTGGCAGCTTCTAAAGCTTCGAAAAAAGCGGTATGGTTTCGAAACTTCCTTCTGGAGTTGGACGTGATTCCTAAGCTGCCCAAGACTATCACAGTGTATTGAGATAATTCGGGAGCTATGACTAATTCAAAGGAACCACGAACTCACAGAGCAACAAAACACATTGAACGAAAGTAACATATTATACGAGAAATCGTAGCAAGGGGTGATGTGCTAGTAAAGAAAATTGATACAAAAGATAATCTAGCGGATCCATTCACAAAAGCTCTACCTCAGAAGGTCTACGAGATGCATGTACGTAACCTTGGGCTGAGGGCAAAGCCATCCACGTAGATGTTTGATGTAATAGCTAGATTAGTTTAGATGTGTTATACTCTGGAAAGCAAGTGTATAATGCTTTGAGTATAAGTGGGAGATTGATGGATTTATATACTGAAAAGCATTATGATTGGTATATTATGTACAAGGTCTATTGGTTAATATACTGGTAATCATAAATGTTGTATGTTCATCTCCTGTCTGAATTAACAAACATGTGTTGCGAACACTTTTATCCTCTTATCTCGTCGATAGGGAGATCATACGGTGTGTAGAAGATCACAGAAGATCGTATGGATCGTTTGACCTAGCGAGATATAAATAGTTATCACAGCTGAGACAGTTCCAGGATAAACTGTCGGTATAGGCTGCAACATATGTAGATAAGCATCTTATCTTGGATGGCTTGGTATGCTGGTGTGGGGCACACATGTACAAGGACCTAAGTTGAGATAGATTCTTTTATCTAACATTAAAAGAATCTAGATCTCTATGACTCGATGAGATCTAAAGCCTATATGAAGGTACAGAAGTATACATGGATTGTGTATCACTTTGAGTTTCAGAGAAAGTGATACACAATCTGATAACCAACCTGTTCCTGAATATCTCCGACGTTAGAAAAGAAAGAAGACAGATCATGATGAGCCAATCAGGCCAATTGCCAAGAAACTGCATTTTGATGCTACGCTTAAAGGGGCGGGTCAATCCTCCAAACCATCTAAGACAGTTACGAACCCCAAACTAATACACCCTGCAGTGATGGAATGCTCATCATCTAGCTCTGAGCAAACCACATCTCGTAGACAAGCACAGCTGGAGGATGACCACACTAGTTCCAAAGATTTTTGATGAGGAAGAGAAATCATTAAAGGAAGCAGAAAATGAGAACGTACCCCTATTGGATTCAGGGGGAATCTATCATTTTGACTCTCAACAAGAGACCACTAGAAGCGAAGCAGCATCACATCTCGAAATCATCAGAAGAAAAACCATTGAATATCACGCTACCCTTGAGCAACTATTTGTCCAACGATAAAATTTTGATGCCAAGGAGCAAAAGTTCAGAACACATCTCTCTTAGCTTCAAATCAATGAAGAAGCAGCAGAAGGTGGGCTTAAAAGAAAGCAAGAAGCGGAAGCTGCTGAACTAAAATGAAAGCAAGAAGCAGGGGAAGCAGCTGAACTCAAGAGAAAGCAAGAGGAAGAAGCTGCTGAGCTCAAGAGTGTAGAAGAAGCTGCAGTTGCTGAGGCACTTTGAAAGGCAGAAGAAGAGGCCGCTGCTGAAAAGGCTAGAAATGAAGTAGCAGCAGCAGCTAAGCAAAAGGAGGAAGAGGCAGCAACAAGCAGGGCTCCTCCTCCACCTGAGCTTTCCACTACCTCACAAAGTCAAACACATGAAGACTCTAGAGCACTAGCAACAATTGAAGGAACCATGTCTCCCGATCTCGTTTTGTCGCTGCAACCCTTCTTCCCTATAATGCTCTGAAATAAGAGATAGATCAGCGAATGGATCAGCAAATGGCTATTATGTTTGATCTTGTCAAAAAGGGGGAAGAGAGAAGAGATGAAACCTTGAAGCTGCAGTTGACATTGATAGATCGTAGGCGAGAAGAGGAACAGAGATGAGGAATATAGAAAGCAAGAAGAAGAGCGCAAAAAGCGGGATAGAGAAATATCAATGCAGTTGGAAGCACTAATGGCTTCCATAGAACAAGAATTGAAATACTTCTCAGGAGTAACCGCAGTTCTTAAGGCGCAAGTTGGTCTGCTTTCCACGTCTGGCGCAACCTCCTCAAAGCCAAAAGAATCAGATCCCTCGAATTAAGAAAGGGAGAAGGACAAGGATCAAGACAAGTAGAACAAAGTTTATAGATTTTTATGTTTTTTGTTTTGTATGTCTTCTTTTATTACCGCGGTTTTAAAGCTTTTCATGTACTTGTAATCAAACATATCTAGTGAAAAGTGAAAAACTGTTGGTTTGAAGACAACTACCCATTGTCTCTTACCTTGATTCTTGACTGGCTGAATTCTCATTTTCCAGTATGATCAGCAATCTTTCTTCTCTTATCGCTCTAATTTGATTAATTTAAATCAATAATTATTATCCCATTAAGGGGGAAGATCATTTAGAGTAGGTCGAGTGTAGAAGAAGCACAGTTCTGAGAAGTATTAGATAGACAAATCTTGTAAACTCAGATCAACTGCATCTTCTCGTCGACTTAGATAGACTTAGAGGTATGGTTTTGACAACATCAAAAAGGGAGAAATTGTTAGGTGTTGATGTAGAAATCCTACCTTAATTTGATGTTTTGATGTGTTGGTCCCTGATCAGAGTCGTGATAAGTAGCTGAAGACTACTTAGCAAATGCAGCGGAATATTAAACGTTCTCTTGCACACTAAGTTCTTCTAAAAGTTGTTTAGCTTCAGGTAGGTCTTAAGTTTGTTTCAGAGATATACTCTAGCAACTTGAGGTTGCTGGGTTTCAAATCAAACAGGAAACAATAAAACAATAAACAAGAAACAATGTTTATAGTGGTTCGATCCTAAAGATCTACGTCCACTCCTCAGTCGTATCACTGAAAATTCACTAAAGAGATATTTGAAGTACAAGGAATCGCCGAACACTTATAGTAGGTGGTGAGCTTTCGAGCCAGCCACTACAAAGCTATCCTCCGATGCTTCAATCTCTCCAGCCAACAGCTATGGCCAAGCCAAGAGCGGCACCTCTTAAAACTTATCTTCTGCTGTAATGGAAGTGTTTATAGTTCCTTCCTGAACTCTCCTGGATTTTGGCAACAACCCGTGATAGTCAATCTCTTCTCAGAGATGTGATTGTTGGATGCTTCCGAAGATGGAAGTTATCCCAATGATTAGATTCTTCAGCAAAGTCAAGGAATCTCTTCAATGTAGTGTCAGATATTCAATGTGGGGGACACTACTGTTGTTGAGAGCTAGAGAATCTTCTTTGTCTCTTTAATGTGCTCCTCAACTGACTACTTTTCTCTTTGATTCGCTTTAGAAAGTTATCTCTTGCTTTTCGCGAGTCGTTCAAGTGTGTAGTAGTAGTCTCTCTCTGTTTGGACTCGTCTTTTATATCTGGAGATTAAAACTTTGAATCTCCATACCCGTTAGGCGCAACGGATTTCTACGTCCAAAAGAGTGTCTACTTTTTCCTTTCTTTCCGACTTCGTACAGTGCTTTTCCACCTTCTTCGGGAAAGCTTTCATCCTTGGTTGTAGTTTTGTCAAAACGGGAGTCTTAGCAGTCATCGCTTGATGTTTTCCTTGCTTAGAATTCTAGCGGAGAATGCCAGGAGCCGTCTGCTAATCCTCTTGACTTTTGGACTACTGAGATCTTCTTAGCAGTCTCTCTTCGTAACCAAATGCTGACGGATCAACAGTTGCGTATTTAGCACTTGAGTCTTTTGTTGCTGATTGCTATGATTTCTAGCAATCTCTCGGAGTAATAGCGATTGCTGACTCCTTCGGCATTCTTCTATCTTTTTCCTTCTGACTGCTGAGCTAGTACTCCTAGCAGTCAATCTTCTCAGCATATGACTTGCTAATACCTTAGCAATCCTTCTTCTTAGCACTTGACTGCTACTCTCTCTAGCATTCATTCTTGTCTGCTGACGTCTCTTAGCAGCCAATGTCTTTTCGACTGCTGAGAACACTTCTACCATCTAGCATTCTAATATATTACAACTCGATATTTTTCTTAAACAGGACATTACAAAGGAGTTGCTAGACTATACTAGACTTCAACAATGATCGACCAAACACTAAGGCTTTGATTCAACAAAACCTTTTACAATTTGATCCTAAAGGAGATTTATAATACAAATCAAGGAATAATTTCCCAACGATTTCCCCCTTTTTGGTGCAATCAAAGCCTACTATCAATTGTTGAATCTAAGAAGGAAGAATTTCCGAGTTTACGAAAATTCTAGTAGTCTACCTCAGAATTTAACCAGCTTAGTTCTAGTAGGGATTAATTTTAATAAATTCCCCCTCAACAAATGTTGGTAAATATTTCTCGATTAAAATACAAGTAAATGGTACTTCGGAATATGCTAGGGACTCTAGCACCCAAGTAATCAGCAAGCATTTTACCACCAATCCAAAGACATAAAAACTCGGCATCCACATGCAGTTTCATTGAATACACAAATAATGTATATCAACTAAGACACGTAAAAATCTAAAGTGGACAATGAGTGATTTTCTAAGTCTGATTCAGTTTCATTTATGATTGAGAGTTTACATGTACAATGAAACTGAAAGAGACAAAAAGAAATACAGAAACTTGCTAACTTCTTCAATTTTGCCTCGAGAGTCGGGAGCTGGCTTCTTCTTGTCATACTCATCAAATTTTCCAATGGCCATTTGCACGAATTTGTCCAAGTATGCATTGCTTTCTTCACGCTTAGCAGCCTCCCTCTCTAGTTTCTTCACAAGCTTCTCGTTCTCCATATCGAGCTTCTTCATCTTGAGCTCTATCTCTTTCTTCTTTAGCTCCTCCTCTGCTAGCCTTCTCTCTTCTTTAGCAGCAGCAATTTCCTCCTCTTCTTTCTTTCTTTTCTCTGCTTCAGCAATTCTTCTCTCTTCCCCCTCTTTAATTGCAGCTAAAAAGGTGGTTGAGAAGGAGTTAACACTTTGAGAAAGCTTTTGCTGAGAATCGGCAACTTCAACTTTCATCACTTCCATATATGTCCTTACTCCAGAAACGTCTCCTTTCACCTCAGCTACCTTTGCTCTGACTTCGGAGACTTCGCTCCTCACCTCCGCAACTTCTTTCCTTACTTCAAATAGAGCATTTTGGAGGGCATATTGGACAACAGTACCCAGATAAGAGTGAAAGTCTGAGAGCTTACAGGTAATGCATCAAAAGATGTGATTGATAGCACAATCTCGCGGCTTCCAGCAGATTCAGCTTCTTCCATTTCAACATCAATGTCGCCACAGGTAGCAATATATTGAGCCTCCTCTGCTAGGCGCTCTGCCTCTTCTATGCTCCATGCCTCTTCCCGAGCCTCAACAAGTTCGGTTGTCCTTGCTTCATCGGCATGAGCCTCTAAGTATTGATTTTCAACTGCTAGGCACTCTGCTTGCTCCAAACTCCATGCCTTCGCCTCTGCCTCAGCGAGTTCAGCAGCCTCCGCTTCATCGGCATGCACGGCCATGTAGAGAGCTTCCTCTACTAAGCGCTATGCTTCATCGATATTCCAGGCCTCCATTAATGCCTAAGCAAGCGCAACGGCCTTAGCAAGTCTATCTCAGCAGCACATGCATTCCTTGTTACTTCCAGAATATCATCCTCCAAGAAATGAATAAGCATCGTATCTTGGGGGTCAAGATAAGTGCTCAGCTCACGACACTTGTTTTTCTCCAGCTCTTCTTGCTCGCGCGCAGCAATCATCCTGGCCAGCAACCTTTCCTTCTCTTGAGCCTCATACTCTGCTTGGCTTCTTTGATATTCAGTAGCTGCTCTTTCTTGGGGCTTGGAATCTCAATGTGAGCGTCAGAGATGCTATCAAGAGCAAAGCTTGACTTCGGCAAATATTGGGAAGTGGAGAACAACCTGTGGGCTTGAATAGCTTGAAGACGAGTAAGCACTTGTTTGTCAGAGAATTGCTTAGTGTCTGGCACTTGATCAATCCAGTCGTTAGCCCATTTCTCCTCTTTCCTCCAGTAATTCAGACCCTTGGTGGTTATGATTAACATCCTCTCCTCAAAGCAGAGTTGATGCATGAAGTGATCAAACCTCTTTCATTGCCTAAATTCATCGCTTAGCACCTTCCCTTCCTTCGTTGATTCATCCAACTCAACATAAAAGATATTTGCAATGTCGCGCTCAATCTCAGCCAAGACAAATTCTTCTATTTCAGAAACCATAGGGAAAAAGGTCAGCATTTACCTCTTCCTCGAGATAGACCGGGGCACACCATTGAGCGATCCTCCTGGTCTTGAATCTGCGTCCAGGTAGGCCATTAAACGGAACTCGCACTGTCTCGTTGGTGCCGATAGGAATTTTTCTTAGAAACCTTGCATCATAGACATCTTCAGATTCATCGTCGGAGTCAGAGTCAGAATAGCACGAAGTTAAGAAGCCTTCATCTTGTTCATCTTCGTGCATCGGCTCAGTAGAGGGAATCTCAGTGCTTGGCCTCTCTTCAGCATTCGAGCCCTCAGCTCCAGCAGCAGATATGCTAGCCTCTTGCTCAGCATTCTGACCCTCAGCAATGCTAGCGCCCTACTCAGCATGCGGTCCTGAGCTTCCAATATCCACAATATTTTGAGACAAATCCTCAGCATGTTGAGCGCTGCTACTACCTCCTTGCTCAGCATCAGGCTCTCGAATGAAAACTCCTCCTAGACCTTGAGGTCATTCTGGAGCATCAAAAACTCCGGCTTCCAACAATTTATTTAATTCTTTATCAGATAGGGCATCCTATTCTAGCACGATATGCTCAGCGACATGATGGGTGGTGATGGGAACTTCAACAACTTGTTTCCCTTTCTGTTTCTTTCGCTTTGCAGCCTCATGAGCCTCATGCTCAGCTGCTAGCCTAGCACCTTCCTGGACTGCTTGCTCTAACAGCTTGGTAGCCTCCAAAGCGGCTCGCTCCTCAGCGGTCGCCTTTAATTGCTCAAAATTCATCTCTCATGTTTGATACCAGCTTCGGTGCAAAAATCCATTAGAACTTCAATGCAAAATTCATTCCCGTTGTCAGATCTAATCCTTTTAACAGTGACTTCTTTGTTATTCTGCTCTTTCAAGATTAGCTCGGGTAGGATGAGTTTTACTTCATCCTTGTTCTTTAGCAACCTGACCCACGTGTACTTGGAGAAATCATCCACAACCACAAGAGTATAAATCTTTTTACTTACAGTGGGTGGAGTGACTAGGCCAAATAGGTCCATGTGCCAAAGCTCAAGGATCCTCTCATAAGTGGCCTTCTCCGGGTTTGACCTGAAGGATGCCTTGGTTTGCTTCCCTTGCTGGCAAGCTTTGCAATTGCCTTCTTTTCTAAAGGTCTCTTCAGGCAATCCTACATCAAGTTTATGCTTGGCTAGGTGGTTAATGGTCTTGAAATTCAAATAAGTTAACCGCTTATGACATAGCCAATTGGTCTCTTCCTTGTTGAGTGCTACGAAGCATGAATGTTGTTGACCGCTTTGCCAATCAACAATATATAGGCCACCCTTGCGGATGCCTCTAAGCTTTACTTCACTTGTAGCATTGTCAGCAATAGCACAACCAGGTTTAACGAAAAAAATATTGTACCCATTTTTGCATAGCTGGCTGATGCTTAGCAGATTGTGTTTGAGATTTAAGACGAGCGCAACATTGATGATCCTTAGTCCATTTCGCTCGATGCATCCTCTCCCAATCACTCTGCCTTTGCTGTTGTCACCAAACATGACTGTGGGACCATAAATTCTTTGAATGTCTGAGAATAGCTCTTCTTGCAGCGTCATGTGCGCTGAGCAACCACTATCTAGGATCTATTCATTTGACATTCCTGATGTCTTAGCACTTGAATCCTATTCCAACAAAAATCAACAATTTTGTTTAGGTACCTGCTTAGCATCGGGTCCTGCAGGATTAGCATGGATCATGGTCCCTTTTGGAACCCACTTCTTGGTGATTTTCTAGATTTTCTTCTTGACATCACTCTTCACAACCTTCTCGACCTTAGTTGGATAAGCAAATTTTGCGTAATTAGAACGAGGTGGAGTGGTGTTCTTAGCCTTCATAGTCCTTTGAAAAGGAAAACGTTTGGACTCAGGCCTCACATAGGTGTTCCTCCTATGTGGTGTGTACCATTGATACTGTTGTCTTACAGCATGGTATTGAACTTGCTTGCCCCTATGGAAGGAAGGATTTGTTGTCCTAGCATTGGAAACGTAATGCTTAGCATTTATACTTGACACTGCTGGGGTGGCTGCTTAGAATGTATTTGTTGGGTCCTCTGCTGAGGCTCAGCAGATGCCTTTTGCTTGCGCCAATCCTTCGGTTTAGCATTTAGCTTAGCAGTTGAGGACTCAGCAGTCGTCCTTTCCTTACCCTTAGCATTCAACTTTCCAGCAGAAATGAATGTAATCATTTTCTGCTTAGAAGGTTCAGCCTTTTCAACCACAACCTTCTTAGAGGTTTCACCCACGGCTACAACACTACCAAGCCACAAGCCAGATCGATCAGAATGAGATCTTTGCTGGCTAACAATCTTTATTAGCTTTGTTCTTCAAAGCTAGATTCTCATTTTCAAGATTTTGAAAATTTTCAGAGAGTTTGGAGTAATCAGCTTTGAGTTTTAAAAGTTCCTCGCTATCAGACCATAGTCTTTCGACTTCCTCGGTCAAAGATGTTACTTTGAGTTTCAGCGAAGTGTTTTCTCCTACGATAGCATCTTTCATTGCATACATTTTCGAAAATTCTAATGAAAGCTTAGCAAGATAATCATCCTCGAAATCTAAAGAAGAATCCTCCGATTGATGTATGACTGCTGAATGAGATGTGATAAGAGGAATTACCTCCTGAATATCCACTGCTAGTGCTGACTCAACACTTGGTTCAGCATCAGCATCCAAATCATCAATAATATTAGCCATCGGGACTAGCACGGCCTCTTCATCATCCTCTTCTGAGGAGTAGTATTCCTCATCATTATCAGGGATGTCGGGCACTTCGGTCCTTGTCAGCAACGCTCTGGTTACAGCTTTGACAGCACTCCTTTCAAACCTTTGCTTGAGGCGCTATCTCTCTCCTCTTTGCTCACTTTAAAACATTTATGCGTAAGATGATCTGGCAAGTTACACTCAAAGCATGTCCTTGGCTTTCTATCTGCTGAGCGAACGGATGATGAGAGCTTTGCTTCTTTAGCTTCCTTCTCGTCTTTAGCTCCCATCATAAGCTTCAGAAGCTTTCGCATCTGCTCTTCCAGCTCACTGATCTTTAGATCTACTGGTTGTGAACCTGGAGCAGATCTCTCATGATTGCGGAAGGGCTTCTTTGGTTTCCACTTGCTAGCATCTTTCTTAGTAAAATATGCTATGTCCTCAGAGTTTACAGCAGGTGTTAACGAAGCTTGAGCCACGACTGCTTCGTTCTTCTTTGATTGGTGTATAATAAACTCGTGAGTTTTGAGTTGAGCAAATACCTTGGATGTATTCATCTTGTTGAGGTCTTTCTCACTCAGACTCGTCATCTTCACAAACCAGTCCTCCCTTGGAAAGAGCTTTGAAATGATCTTGTTGTTCATCTCTCCATTATCATATGTCTTATCCAAGTTCCGGATCTCTCCGATTATGGTGTTGAATCTTTCTTCCATAGCTTGTATGGTTTCTCTTGCATGCATAGAGAAAGATTAATACTTATTAACACCTACCTGGAGTTTGTTTCGTTTCATCTGCTCGGTCTCCTGGGAAGATGCGCAGACATAGTCCCACATCTCCTTAGTTGTTTCTTTGTTCAGAGCTTCATCTGCCATCAGCGGAGGTAGGCAATCCAGGATCAGCTTCTATACTAGAAACTCTAGCTGAGCTCTTTTCTTGTCCTCTACTGTCCATTCATTAAACTTCTTCTCGACCATTTGAGGAGGCCTTGGTTGTCCCTTAGTGACTGGACCGACGAAGGTGTTGACCTTCATAACCCTTATGGGACCTTTGGAAAGGACATCCACCATCTCTGGATGTATACTCTGGAGCTGGATGGTGGCAAGCTTCTGCGATGAGTTGAACTTCTCCTTGGTATACTTGGGAAGTGTATGATTCATCTCGGCAAGTTTTACGTTCCTAAGCTAAACAAACAACAGAATAGTGCAAGGAAAATATAGATTTGGTCTTAAAGCAACTCAGAAGCAGTCAGTCTTACGACCTCCTGCTCTGATACCACTTGTTGGTCCCCGATCAGAGTCGTGATAAGTAGCTGAAGAATACTTAGCAAATGCAGCGAAATATTAAACGTTCTCTTGCACACTTAGTTCTTTTCAAAGTTGTTTAGCTTCAGGTAGGTCTTAAGTTTGTTTCAGAGATATACTCTAGCAACTTGCGGTTGCTAGGTTTCAAATCAAACAGGAAACAATAAAATAGTAAACAAGACACAATGTTTATAGTGGTTCGATCTTAAAGATCTACGTCCACTCCTCAGCCGTATCACTTAGAATTCACTAAAAAGATATTTGAAGTACAAGGAATCGCCGAACACTTGTACTTGGTGGTGAGCTTTCGAGCCAGCCACTACAAAGCTATCCTCTGATGCTTCAATCTCTCTAGCCAATAGCTACGGCCAAGTCAAGGATGGCACCTTCGTAAAGTTATCCTTCGCTATAATAGAAGTGTTTATAGTTCCTTCCTGAACACTCCTGGATTTTGCCAACAGCCCGTGATAGTCAATCTCTATTCAGAGATGTGACTGCTGGATGCTTTCTAGGATGGAAGTTATCCCAATGATTAGATTCTTGAGCAAAGTCAAGGAATCTATTCAATGTAGTGTCAGATATTCAATATCGGGGACACTACTGTTGTTGAGAGCTAGATAATCTTCTTTGTCTCTTTAATGTGCTCCTCAACTGACTACTTTTCTCTTTGATTCGTTTTGGAAAGTTATCTCTTGCTTTTCGCGAGTCGTTCAAGTGTGTAGTAGTAGTCTCTCTCTGTTTGGACTCGTCTTTTATATCTGGAGATTAAAACTTTGAATCTCCATACCCGTTAGACGCAACAGATTTCTTCGTCTAAAAGAGTGTCTACTTTTTCCTTTCTTTCCGACTTCGTACAGTGCTTTTCCACCTACTTTGGGAAAGCTTTCGTCCTTCGTTGTACTTTTGTCAGAACGGGAGTCTTAGCAGTCATCTCTTGATGTTTTCCTTGCTTAGCATTATATCGGAGGATGTTGGGAGCCGTCTGCTAATCCTCTTGACTTTCGGACTACTGAGAACTTCTTAGCAGTCTCTCTTCGTAACCAACTGCTGATGCCTCAACAGTTGCGTATTCAACACTTGAGTCTTTTGTTGCTGATTGCCATGATTTCTAGCAATCTCTCGGAGTAATAGCGATTGCTGACTCCTTCAGTATTCTTCTATCTCTTTCCTTCTGACTGCTGAGCTAGTACTCCTAGCAGTCGTTCTTCTCTACATATGACTTGCTAATACCTTAGCAATAATTCTTCTTAGCATTTGACTGCTACTATCTCTAGCAGTCATTCTTGTCTGCTGACGTCTCTTAGCAGCCAATGTCTTCCGACTGCTGAGAACAATTCTAGCATCTAGCATTCTAATCTATTACAACTCGATATTTTTTCTACATAGGACATTACAAAGGAGTTGCTAGACTATACTAGAATTCAGCAATGATCGCCCAAACACTAAGGCTTTGATTCAAGAAAACCTTTTACAATTTGGTCCTAAAGGGAGATTTATAATACAAATCAAGGAATAATTTCCCAACATGATGTGTCAAAACTATATACCAAATTCTAGGTTTTAGAGTAATTACCTCATGTAATCCTCGGATAGGATGATCGAGTTGTAATAGTCTAGGAGAAGAGAACCGTCAAAACTGTGGAACAGTTACTGTGGAACAGTTACTGTGGAATAGTTTTGAAGAAGACATCATTCAGACGAGATAACTGTCAATCATAAAGGATGAAGAAAACAGAGCAGGGTAACAGTTATGAAAAACTGCGCAGACCTTTTTTCTCCTATCAAGGTTTAGTTATCAAAGAAAACTGTGGATACAATTTTCACAAAGAAACTACCGAGAGACGCTCACAGTTTCACGTCAAGGAATGCGTACACAGCAAGATGTTGAACAGTCGCAGAGAAACTTTAAGGAAGTTAATGATAAAAGACAAACAGACACTCAGTTGCGACTGGCGTACAACGTTGTTCGGCGTCTGACACATCAAGTGCAAACTGCCCTGAAAAGCAAGACAGAGTCGCAGAAAAAGCAAGGGAGCAGGCAACTTTTTCAGAGAAGGATGGACTATGATTGGACATCCTTCAAAGTGTCTCTACCAGCTATTTTCTGGTCTCCAACCTATAAATAGCAGGAACAACAGAGACAGACTACTTCTTGAACCTTTGAACCTTTGACGTTTTATTCTTGTCGTCACTCTGTTGAAATTAAAGCTCAAGCATTAAACGCTCTCAAGCAAGAAGTCATTAACTCCATGGTTCATTTGTTGAACACGAGGCATTTATATCTTAAAGAATCTTCGAGATTCACCGTGTAACCTTGTCTACACGAGGATTAAGTCTGCTGACTTAATCTATGTTATTGGTGTTCTTACTTTTCGAATAAGAACACAGTAGTCTGATCTTACGAAGGAAGAGAAGGTTATTACGGGCAACTGCCAACCAGTGTAAGTTCTGGGAAGAACTCAACTATCCAATCTACCGAAGAAGGAAAAGGGAGGTTTGTCCTCAGTCCATCTTCGACGACTACCGGTCCATAGAGAAGACGCATAGCCTTCTACGGAGTGAAGAAGGAGTGAAGTACAACTGCCTGGGCGAGTGATCCATTGTGCTGTGGATGGAGGTCTCTACAGCAACTGGCTATAGATCGTGAGGATTGTATCTTCATAATTTAGTGAATTTTTGGATCAGATATCCGAAGAGTGAACGTAGGACTTAAGGCTCTGAACCACTATAAAATATCATGTCTCGTTCAGAGTTTTACTTACTTTACGTATTTTACAATTTTCAATTTTATCTTGAAACCTTCAACACTTGTCCGGAAGTGTTGAAGTATATAACTGTTAACTGTTTATCACTGTAAAACTGATAACCTAAACTGTTGATTAACTCAAACTGCTGTTTTTAAAACTGTCACATATAAACTGAGTTAAACGAAAACTGAACTGCCCGCGAATTAGAGTGTATTTAATTGGCTTAATACTTCCGCTGCACATCATACATACTCTGATCTGGGACCAATAGGTTTCAAGCTTAGGATTTGGCTGATACCATATTATGATAAAATAAATGTTCTTCTGATTTATTTCTATCTTAATAAGATATATATATATATATATATATATATATATATATATATATAGATGAGGGATCATGTAAAAAAAATCTCCCTGTGAGAAAAAAGAATGAATTATATCCATCAGATCTAAAAACATCAATGGTTGATATTGAATCAAGCAACTACTAAAACGCAATCAAGCAACAAAATAATCAAGCAGCAACTAAAGCACAATCAAGCAACATTGCAATCAAGCAACAACCTGAATACAATCAATCGCCGTGAATGCAATCAAGCATCTTTCTCACTTTCTCACATTAAGAGTTTTTTCACTGGTTCCGCTCCCTATATATATATATATATATATATAATTACAACCATGAAAATAGGAAAATACAACAATCGTATCTAATCAAATAAATAAACTAGGTAGCTATATCTTCGGAGATATCTTCGCGCATATCTTCTTTATCATCAACAAAAACCTAACAAGGCTTCTTTCTTTTTATGCTTCTTCCCGGTTGCCCGGAGGGCATCTGCAATTCTGCATTGCTTCTTTCTCTCCTTCATTTATATTTTTCTTTTCCATAACTGTTTCCATCACTGCTCTCTCCTTTCTTTGACGATAATGAAATATGTGCATGCATATATCTATTTAGGTTGTTTTTTGAATCACCGTGAGGTCGGCCACCTCCTACAAACCCTCGTTTGGCGTTGGCTCTGTACACCTTCAGCTTCAGGGACCTGGCAATCATATCTTGCAAAATCTATCTTCTCCAAATTTATCTCTTATAAATTTCCTAACGTATCTCTTTGTTTACTTGTAACTATATATATCAAATTGTACGTACTTATTCACAATCAATAAGTTTCAAAATTTCTTATTTGATTTCGCTCCTCATTAAATTTTCAAATTTAATACTCCCTCCGTCCTTTGAAATAGTTTCATTTTCTTTTTTTGTCTGTCCTATAGAATTGTCTCATTTTCCTAAAATCGCAAACTTTTTCACACTCACCAATAAAATATTAATTTCACTATACTCATAATCCTTAATTCTCGTGCCATAAAAAAATGAGACTACTTCACCGGGACGGAGGGAGTAGATCCTATGCCTTGATTATAAAAGGCCTCATTGTAATAAACAAACAAAATGTTAAAAAGAAAACATATATATAACATTAGATTCTATGCTTGCTTAAAGAAGATTTATCATTTTATTTCAATTTTAAAATTTTAATCGTAAATTTTTAGAGTAACTGCATGATGGGCGTGCCTTGTAATTCTCTCCATCTTTTTAATTTTTGTGTTGTCGTCACAATCAAACTGTATCGCCGTCATATAGGTTATATTAATATATTTTTGATTAAGCGAAGAAAAATGCTAATAGAAAAATTAAAAAATATTGTTATATATAGAGTATTTAAAAGTATTGTTGTATGTATACGCTGAAAGATAAAAGTTTTAAATCCTATCTTTTCTACAACAATAGCTTGTTACTTAAGTTGTTGCTTTATCTATCTCTATTTTTATAGAGGTGTTGATTAGTCACGTTCTTACAACAAAAGAAGCAGCTAGAAAATGAAAATGTAGGTTTCGAAGTGTAAAATCACCTAAGTGTGAAGATGGAGTTTTTCTGGCCGTGTCCTCTCTCTCGACCGACACGCGGTGTGTTGGTCGAAACAACTACTGAAGAGGATGGTGTCGAGATGCAGGTTTTCGGACGACATGGCATCCGGAGAAGTGGAAAGACAAATGCGCACATCGGTTCAAAATTGGGGCAGTGTATCGATCGACACACGGGCCAATTATGAGGATTTTCCAAGTTTAAAATTAATTTCCATGTTTAATCATTTGAACTTATTATATATATTTGTAATTTGGCGAAATTATACATCAATGCCACTTTTTAGACCTAGAGTTATAGTTTTCATTGTTCTTAAATTATTTATGCTTTGGATTGGAGATTTGGCTCACGACTTCTCAAGATTGGATCCAAATTAGCACTTATTTTATTTATGAAGAACATTTACATGTTTTATCTTTTCATATATTTGTTTAATATTAATATGTGTAGGTAATCCTTTAATCTGATTCTAGGGTTTATGTGTATATCTTGGATGCATGTCTAGGTTATTGAATCGATCAATATCTTAAAAAGGTTTATCAATTCTTGTGCTTTTCTAAATCTGATTAAGTTGGCCATTTGATTAGGTTTTCATAATTAATCAATTTGAGACTGAAAGGTGAAAATTAATTAATCGATTTAAGAATTGCTAATATAGATTTTTATTATATCTGAAAAGAAGAATTTATTCCATAGGAATGAAATCTGATGTTTTTGGGAGTTATTAATTTTTCTAGAAACCGAGAAGATATAAGAAATTGATAATCTACTTTATGAATTGTCAAACCCAGGAATTTGGAATAATTTTATAATATTCCACCATAATCTTCATTTTAATTGATCGTTGATTTCCTTGCATGTTATCCAAGATATGAACTTGCCATGGAATCTGAACTTTTCTCTGATAGCCAAAAACTTGGTTTAATTCTCGTTTTGATTTAATTTCTTGCAATTTTAGTTTCAAGTTATAAGAACCCCTTTTCAAATTCTGATTTACTTGGACAATAAACCCAAAAATAATATTTCAGTATATAGGATGTTCTCTTATACAATCTTTGTAGGATCGATAATTTTAATGTGCTACTAAACTATAGTATTACTAAAAATTTAGTGATCAGGTGATAAAGGGTTATAGTCAGAAAGAGTGCATAGAATATGTTGAAACCTTTTCACCCGTAGTCATGCTCAAATCCATCCGAATACTTCTTGCCACAACAACGCATTTGGACCTCGAGATTTGGTAGATGAATGTAAAAACTGTTTTTCTAAACGGTTAACTTGAAGAAGGTAGGGACATCTATATGCAGCAACCCAAGGGTTACATGCGCAAGGGCGAAGAACATCTTGTCTGGAAGCATAAGAAATCCTTGCACTATGTGTAGACGACATACTCCTATTTGGAAACAACGAGGGAGTGATGTTAAAAATTAAGAGTTGGTTACCCGAACAGTTCCAAATGAAGAATTTAGGAGAAGCTGGGTACATCCTTGGGATTAAAGTTTTACGAGATCGTAAGAAAATGATGATAAGCTTATACCAGACATCCTATGTGGATACTGTGATAGCCCAGTTCAGCATGCAACTCGCTAAGAATGGGTTGCTACCTTTCAGACCTGGCGTACATCTTTCGATTGGATAGTGTCCTGAGACACAAAAAGGAGAAAGAAGACATTAGTCTTCTACCATACGCTTCTGCGGTGGACAGTCTCATGTATGCTATGTTGTGTTCCGGGCCATGTATCTGTTATGCCTTTGGCATGACTGGACAGGCGCATTGGACTGCGGTAAAGCACATCCTCAAGTATTTGAAAAGAACTAGGAATTATTGCCTAGTTTATCAAAGTGAGGATTTGTTCCCTGTGGGTTACAAAGATTCGAATTTCCAAAGGGACCAGGATGAGAAGAAATCGACCTCAGGAACACCTTGGGAGGTGGGGCTGTATCTTGGAGGAGCGAAAAGCAGAAATGCATTATTGACTCCACCATGGAGCCAGAATATGTCGCTACCTCCGAAGCTTCGTAAGAAGGGGTATGGCTCTGAAATTACCTTTTGGAGTTGGATGTGAATCCAATTTTGCCTAAGAGGATCACAATCTATTGTGATAATTCTGGTGCAGTGGCAAACTCGAAAAAACCACGGACTCACTAGGCGAGCAAACACATAGAGAGAAAGTACCACATCATTCGAGAGATCGTATTGAGGGGCGATGTGCAGATCAAGAAGATTAACACTAAAGAAAACCTAGTTGATCCATTCACAAAGTGTTTGCCATAGAAGGTTTATGAAAGACATATTTGGGGACTAGTTCTAAGGTGGATGCCTACCACTAGCAGTGGTTAATGTAATAGCTAGGCTAGATAGACGCACTGTATACTCTGAATAGCAGATGTAATGCTTTGAGTATAAGTGGGAGATTGTTGGGTTTTGTATACAGAAAGCATTTATTACAATCAGTATACATTCACTGTTATTTCCTATCTGTTAAACAAACTTACATTCGAGTAATAATGATATCCTCTTATATCACCGATAGGGACGATCTATAGTGTGTTGTAGATCGCAGAAGACAGTATGATCACTTGACCTAGTGAGATATAAATATTATCACAACCAAGACAGCGTATGAGGATAAGTTTGTCGGTTTAGGCTGCTGCATAATCGAAAAGAAGTGATCTGTTTTGATCACTTGATATGCTGGTACGTGTGATTGAGTATTGATTGGACCACAGTGAGATGTATTCTTCTGTCTGACATCAAAAAATACAAGATCTCGATCTTGATTGAGTTAAACCCCAACGAAGGTTCAGGGGTGTGCACGGGCTGACTGTTGCTTTGACTTGCCATGGTGGAGAGCCTGAGTAACGTGCTCGTATACCTGCATCTTGGGTAACATCAGTTCGTGTATTACAGTTTGAGACTGGAGTTAGGTTACCATATCAAAGTAATAGGATGGGGACAATCCCTGAGGAGCTCAATAACATTCATCGTGCTAAAGTCATGCAGGCTAATTAAGTTCAAGCACGAGTGATAAGGTATGACTGGTGTTGCTCAGAAAAACAAGAAATTAATTAATTGTGGAAGTTTGTCAGGAGCTCTAATAACTTAATGATTGTCCAGTAACCTTAAATATGGGGATTCTCATGTAATTGCAGCTCGTTCTCATAACGTGGTAATAAAGGGGTAGGCCAGTATTAATTCTGTGGTAAAAAATAATTAATATTAATTAATTAATTGCGTCCTGGGTTGTGGACATGGCAATTAATTTATTCATAGGCCCACTTTATTATTTGCATTAGCTCCCAAGTTTGGCCCAAATTAAATATGTTGAAAGGAACCCAGTAGCCTATTAGGGTTTGCAACCCTAGGTCTATAAATAGAAAGTTCTCTCTCACAGTTCATATTATCACAATTCAAATAAGTTGAAACCCTAAGTGAGAGAAAGAGTGGGGCGGCGCATGTGTGTTTGGGAGAAGGAGAAATTTGACTCCAGCTTACACATTCACAGTCCCGTGGAATCCTCACCAGTAGCAGTATTGAACAACGTTGGGATACAAATCAGTAGATCTTATGTGGAGAATAATTTTCTCCCTTTCTCTAATTTCCTTTTGATTGATTCTTTAAATTAGATCTACTTCTAGTTTCTCTTTCATCAATTTTAATCAAATCGCATGGTTGAATCAAGTGATTGGAATTGAGACGCGAAAGATTGGATCAGACTTTACGGAGTTCAGGTATATTCGTAATCCACTGCATTTAATTCATAGGAGCATGCTATGGTTTGATCATTAGTTAATTGTTTTTAACATCCATGAACGGCCCGGGTTTATTTGGTTTTGGCAATTTGGTTTGCCTCGAATCCCTATACATACGCTCTTAGAAGAAGCTTATCTTGGTTGCCGTGTATGATGGTGCGTGCAGTACGCATCGATAGTGTAGGGTTTTTCCGTGAATCGAATCACCAAAACCAAACTGAACCGGATCGGATCTATGGATATTGCTCACAATTCAAATTCTCAAAACCCTAGCATGCTCCTATGAATTTAATACGAAGAATTGTGGATTTAGGGATTACCGTAACTCTGTAGTCTCTGAACCGATCTTTTGCGTTTGAATTCCAAACTTCAATTCAACCACGCAATACGAATTTGTCTGCGGAAACAGAAATTAGCAGTCTAATTTCTAAACAAATTCGAAAGCAAAGAAAGAGCAAGAGAAAGAAATATGTTCTCCAGATTAGATCTTCAGATCTGTATCCTGGCGCTGTTCAGATCTACTACTGGTGAG
This sequence comes from Plectranthus barbatus, assembly GCA_026898455.1. NCBI lineage: Eukaryota > Viridiplantae > Streptophyta > Magnoliopsida > Lamiales > Lamiaceae > Plectranthus > Plectranthus barbatus. The sequence continues at coordinate 55,110 of JAPKLW010001114.1, forward strand.
GACTCCGTAGATCTGTGGCTTGAGCAGGACCAGAATTCGAAAATTCTCCTCCTTTTTCTTTCAAAATCGGCGCCTCCCTCTCTCTCTCTCTAGGTTTAGTGTGTTTCAACTGTCATACAACTTATGAGAGAGAGCTGTGTATTTATAGACCTAGGGTTGGAAACCCTAACGGGCCATTTTGGGCTCAATTCAGCACATTTGTTGGGCCAGACCTGGGACCTAATGCAAATAATAAAGTGGGCCTCCAATTAATTAACTCCCATGTCCACAACCCAGGACACAATTAATTAATTAATATTAATTCTTTTTCACCACAGAATTAATACTGACTTACCCCTTTATTACCACGTTGTGAGAACGGGCTGCATTAATTGAGAATCCCCATATTTAAGGTTATCGGACATTCATTAATTAATCGAAGCCTCTGACAAGCTCTAACTACAATTAATTAATATCTTATTATTCCTGAGTAGTACCACTCAAACCTTATCACTCGTGCCTGAACTTAATTAGCCTGCAGGACTTTGGCACGATGAATGTTATTGAGCTCCTCAGGGAATGTCCCCATCCTATTACTCGGATATGGATACCTAAACCCAGTCTCAGGCAGTACTACACGAACCAATGTTACCCAAGATATGGATATACGAGCGCGCTGTGTTGGCTCTCCACCATGGCAAGTCAAAGCAACAGTCAATCCGTGCAAACCCCTGAACCTTCGTTAGGGTTTGGACTCAATCAATATAACGAGATCTTTTATTCGCTAATGTCTGACAGACGAATATATCTCAACGGTCCATCAATACGCCACCTCTTGCGTACCGGCATGTCAAGTAACCAAGACAAGCTACTTATTCCGACAATGCCGCAGCCATCCGGACAGTTGTATCCTCATACGTTGTCTCGGCTGTGATTATGTTTATGTCTCACTAGGTCAAGTGATCATACTATCTTCTGCGATCTACTACACGCAACAAGATCATCCCTATCGATGAGACAAGAGGATACATTTGTTCATACATGCAGTTTGTTAAGCAGATAGGAGATATAAACTGTTGTATACACATTGTAATATATGCTTTCAGTATACAAAACCCATCAATCTCCCACTTATACTCAAAGCATAACTAAGCTATTACAGAGTATACACTCCGTCTATCTAACTTGCTATCTCTTTAACCTCTATCCGTGGTCGGAATCCACCTCAGACTAAGCTCACGAATATGTCTTTCGTAAACCTTATGCGGCAAGCACTTTGTAAATGGATCAGCAAGGTTGTCAGCAGTGTCAATCTTCTTAATTTGCACATCGCACCTCGATTCAATTTCTCGTATGATATGGTACTTTCTCTCTATGTGTTTGCTTGCCCTGTGAGACCGTGGTTCCTTTGAGTTTGCTACTGCACCAGAGTTGTCACAATAAATTGTGATGCTCCTCGGCAAACTCTGAATCACGCCCAACTCTAAAAGGTAATTCCGGAGCCATACCCCCTCTTTCGAGGCGTCGGAGGCGGCGACATATTCCGCCTCCATGGTGGAGTCAGCAATGCATTTCTGCTTTGAGCTCCTCCAAGATACAGCCCCACCTCCCAAGGTAAACACATATCCTGAGGTCGATTTCTTCTCATCCTGGTCTCCTTGGAAATCCGAGTCCGTATAACCCACAGGGCACAAATCCTCACCTTGATAAACTAGGCAGGAATTCCTAGTTCTCTTCAAGTACTTGAGGATATGCTTTACAGCAGTCCAGTGCGCCTGTCCAGGGTTAGACTGATATCTTGCTACCATGCCAACGGCATAACAAATATCAGGCTTGGTACACAACATTGCATACATGAGACTACCCACCGCTGAGGCGTATGGTATAAGACTCATATCATCTTTTTCCCGCTGTGTCTGAGGACACTGCCCGATAGAAAGACGAACGCCATGACAGAAAGGTAGCAAACCTTTCTTGGCGAGTTGCATGTCGAACCTGGCAATCACAGTATCCACATAGGATGTCTGGGATAAGCTCAACATTCTTCTCTTACGATCTCGAGAGACCTTAATCCTAAGAATGTAGCCAGCTTCACCCAAATCCTTCATTTGGAACTGTTCGGATAATCAAACCTTGATATCCGACATCACTCCCTCGTTGTTTCCAAATAGGAGTATGTCATCAACGTATAGTGCAAGGAAAACCACGCTCCCACTGACACAAAGTCGGTAAACACAACTTTCGTTCTCCAACTGTGCAAATCCATAGGATTTAATCACATCATTGAAACGTAAGTTCCACGACCTCGAAGCTTGTTTAAGTCCATACAAGGACTTCTTAAGCTTCTAGACAAGATGTTCTTCGCCCTTGCGTATGTAACCCTCGGGTTGCTGCATATAGATGTCCCTACCTTCTTCAAGGTAACCGTTTAGGAAAGCGGTTTTGATATCCATCTGCCATATCTCGAGGTCCATACGTGCAGCTATGGCAAGGAGTATCTGGACGGACTTGAGCATGGCTACGGGTGAAAAGGTTTCGTCATAGTCAATGCCCTCTTTCTGACTATAACCCTTTGCCACCAGCCTGGCTTTAAAAGCCGTAACCTTTCCATCCGCCCCTTTCTTTCTTTTGTATACCCATTTGCACCCTATGGCCCTAAAGCCATCCGGCAAAACGGTTTTCTCGTATACATCCATAGCAGTTATGGATTCTATCTCAGAATCCATGGCGATTTGCCATTTGGCAACATCCTTGTCCTGCACTGCCTTATCGTAAGTCAGTGGGTCAGAGTCATCATGTCCATCTTCCGGGCTCAAATCCGAAGACTCACCCACGAACATGTATCTTTCCGGCTGGAAAATAACTCTCCCACTAGGACGTGGCATCGTGCCGTGTCAGTAGTAGGTGCAGTAACTTGTGGCTCTGCACCTTGCACTGAAGAACGCGCATGTGGTGCTGAACCTCCCACAGGTGCACCCACATTCGCACATTCCCCTTCCCTTGGAATTGCATTCTCGTTCTCAATTTCTTGAAGAACGATATCACTCCTTGACCTGTGATTACTCACATACTCGTCGTCCAAGAATCTAGCGTTGGTGCTAACAACCACTCTTTGACTCTCAGGACAGTAAAAGTAACCACCTTTCGTTTGCCTGGGATACCCTATGAACAACATTACCTTTGACCTGCTTTCTAACTTATCAGGTTCCTTCGACAGTACGTGTGCCGGACAGCCCCATACTCTAAACTTGTACAAACTGGGTTTGCGACCAAGGAAGAGCTCAGCAGGCGTCTTAGGAACTGATTTAGAAGGCACCACATTAAGCACATAAGCTGCTGTTTCCAATGCGTAGCCCCAAAACAAAATAGGTAAGCTTGCATAACTCATCATTCTCTGACAAATATTACAGGAACTCGTTACCGAGGTATTCGCCACCGCGGTCAGATCGCAGTGACTTGATAGTTTTCCCGACCTTCTTTTCTACCTCAGCCTTGAACTCTTTGAATTTCTCAAAGCATTCAGACTTGTAGCGAAGCAGGTAAACGTATCCGTACCTTGAGTAATCGTCAATGAAAGTGGCAAAGTACTCGTACCCTCCACGAGCCTGGGTGGACATCGATCCACATAAGTCAGAATGGATCAACTCCAACACATCCTCTGCTCGAGACTGACTAGCCTTGAAAGGCCTAGTAGACATCTTGCCCTCGATGCAGGATTCGCAGACTTGATAAGGTACAGCCCGGACTAAGTCCAATGTACCGTCATTTGCAAGTCTTTGAATCCGCTTCAAGCTGATGTGACCGAGTCTCAAGTGCCAGAGATATGTAAGATCCTCATCAGAAGAAGTAAGTTTTCTCTTCTTAGGATTATCAATTACGGATGAATTACATGCAATGCTTGCGGAAGATTTATGATTACAGTTAACAATATAGAGAGAATTATTCAGCATCCCACGACAGATAACACCGTTATTACCAATGATTGAAACACCACTATCAAAAATAACTGAATATCCATCAACATAAAGTTTGTAAACTGAAATAAGGTTTCGCCGAAAATCCGGCACGTACAAAACATCTCTCAATATTAAAACTGAATTATCAAAATACAAGGTGAAATCTCCAATGGCAACTGCACTCACTTGTGCTGCATTCCCCATTGAGATGGTAACCTCGTCATTCTTCAGCACCCTCCTCGGTGTGAATCCCTGCAAAGTGTAACAAACATGATCAGTAGCTCCAGTATCCACTACCTACGAATGAGTAGAAATCGATGCTAAACATGTTTCCGTTACAAATGCAAATGACGTACCTTGTCCTTTACTTCCGCATGCTTTCTCACTTGAAGTGACACGAACCACTTCTCTTTCTCCAGACTTCCTTACACACCTTTTCTGACCAACCAGTCTCCTGCATTGGTTATTGACCGCAACTGTCAATGCGTTCAAACCATGCACCAAATCTGATACCTCAGAATGGTATGAAGGTACATAGGACTGTTCCGCCAAGAGATCAGTTAGCAACTGTTTAAAAGAATACTCACTTCTCCCAGCAACAGCCTTTTTAAAGTCATAGAAAGTAAGTGGCAATGAGTTCAGGATAATATCGATCTTGGCCCGATCGCTGATATTTCCACCTCTGCGTGTGAAACGATTCATGATGTTATCCATCATCATCACATGCAATGTCACCGAACTTCCCTCAGTCATTCTCTTGCAGACAAGATCTTTCACAAGTTTACAACTGACAGTTCTTTCCACACTTCCATACGTACACACCAAGTCCATCCAGATCCCTACAGAGCTAGCATAGCCCATGTATTTCAGTTTCAATTCTCTAGACAGGTTATCTGAGATCAACCTGTAGGTAAATTGCTCAGATACCATCCATCTATCATAGAATTCAATCTGATCTCTGGAACCACTACGGTCATACTCGGCAAGTGGCATCATAGTGAGAAGGAACATGTGTTGTTTAGTCAATAGGATATACTTAATGCAGTATCTCCATTCAGGAAAGTTTGGACCAGTGGGAGGATTGAGAGCAAGTAAATGATCGACAGTAGACATAGACATATCTGAAAACAAATAAAATCTTAAATAAGAACATACATGTAGAACTTCGAAAACAAATGCATTGAAAACCTTTTAATAAATCAAATACAAATGTTTTCCACTAATTGCCCAAGAGTTCCCACCGCAAGCTACACTCGTAGACGTTTACGATGTCACCCTCGACCAGAACTGTGGGTTTTAAGCCCCAATCCATTTAATTTCACTACCATGTCAGGAACCTTTTGACACTAGAAATTAATAATTACTGAAAACCTTAGACCAAGCCATCCTTACAAGAACAGGGATGCGATTCATGCATTATATTCTAAGATGCTTCTAAGCGATTAACCACAAATTTAACTCCAGCCAAGAGAGACAGTTTAGCATGGCACGTAACCATACCGCACAGCCCTCAAAGCTTTTGTTATCTAAAATTTAAACCAATCCTATAATACTTGTGAAAGAGATCTACGCAAGCTACACTCATAGACGTTTACGCAAACCCCTCCCACTATTCACATGATTTAAATTGTTTGTCTAGAAATCCCAACAACTGTACCCATGCACCTCCGGGAACTAGCAAGCTACACTTGTAGACGTTTACTAGAGCGAGAGATACACTTACAGCCTAGGATCGCTTTGTGGAAGTCTGTTGATTTTAATTAAAAAATCCGCTTAGTATTTTTCTTTTAAAAGGTTTCTTTATGCGCACACATAATTTCTTTTTGTCATTATATTTCCCAAATTTTTGCATGTAATAATACAAGCCCATAAATTCCCAAAATATAATCCAACAAAAGGAATTAATCACATAAGCATGCTTGGAAAGCTGTAAATAATAAAAGCAGTAAATCATGCTTTTCCTATTATCTACACATGCTTAATTGCACACATAAATAAATCACATATCATACGAGGACAATTAAGACAAACAAAAATTCCTCGTGGCCCCAAAAATAGAAAAATAAAATTCTATTCTATTACAATTTGAATTTGAATTAATTTGGATAAGTCCAAATCTTTTCAAATCTTCAAGGGCCTTCAAATCTTCAAAACATTAAATCTTTTGGGCTTTAGGCCTTTGTAATCTGATGATTTGCCCTAACCCTAATGCAAACCCTAGGGTTTACACAGGATTGTACAAACCACCAAAAAAACACGAGCCACCGCGACGGGACAACAGCAGCCGACGATGACCGAAGCCGCCACCGACCGCCGACCGCTGCGCCTGCGCCCAGCGCCGCACGCTCGCGCGCACGCACCTCGCGCTGGCAGCCGTGCGCCCGCACGCGCTGCGCCTGCGATCGCCGTGCAGCGCGCGCGCCTGCGCCCGCACTGCCGCCGTGCCTTGCCGTCGCCCGCCGCCGTACTTCGCCGGCCCTGCGTTGGCTCCGTCTTCGTTCTTCATCCTCGACCCGTCCAATTACATAATTTAAAAATTACAGAAAATTCTATTCTATTACAATTTTCAAAAAACTATTCTAATCACGGATTTTCTCTTGATTTTACAAAATAATTCAGCCCTACACAGATAAACCACCGCGGGCTGAATCAACGGGTTGCCACGAGGAACAAAAACCAAACATCCACAATAAACAATAAATTCATACATGCATATTGAATTTAATTATGAACAACAGAGCCATAAATCAGCAACCTGGCTCTGATACCAATTGTGGGGTTTTTCCGTGAACCGAATCACCAAAATAAAACTGAACCGGATCGGATCTATGGATATTGCTCACAATTCAAATTCTCAAAACCCTAGCATGCTCCTATGAATTTAATACGAAGAATTGTTGATTTAGGGATTACCGTAACTCCGTAGTCTCTGAACCGATCTTTTGCGTTTGAATTCCAAACTTCAATTCAACCACGCAATACGAATTTGTCTGCGGAAAGAGAAATTAGCAGTCTAATTTCTAAACAAATTCGAAAGCAAAGAAAGAGCAAGAGAAAGAAATCTGTTCTCCAGATTAGATCTTCAGATCTGTATCCCGGCACTGTTTAGAACTACTACTGGTGAGGACTCCGTAGATCTGTGGCTTGAGCTGGACCAGAATTCGAAAATTCTCCTCCTTTTTCTTTCAAAATCGGCGCCTCCCTCTCTCTCTCTAGGTTTAGTGTGTTTCAACTGTCATACAACTTATGAGAGAGAGCTGTCTATTTATAGACCTAGGGTTGGAAACCCTAACGGGCCATTTTGGGCTCAATTCAACACATTTGTTGGGCCAGACCTGGGACCTAATGCAAATAATAAAGTGGGCCTCCAATTAATTAACTCCCATGTCCACAACCCAGAACACAATTAATTAATTAATATTAATTCTTTTTCACCACAGAATTAATACTGACTTACCCCTTTATTACCACGTTGTGAGAACGGGCTGCATTAATTGAGAATCCCCATATTTAAGGTTACCGGACATTCATTAATTAATCGGAGCCTCTGACAAGCTCTAACTACAATTAATTAATATCTTATTATTCCTGAGTAGTACCACTCAAACCTTATCACTCGTGCCTGAACTTAATCAGCCTGCAGGACTTTGGCACGATGAATGTTATTGAGCTCCTCAGGGAATGTCCCCATCCTATTACTCGGATATGAATACCTAAACCCAGTCTCAGGCAGTACTACACGAACCGCTGTTACCTAAGATGCGGATATACGAGCGCGCTGTGTTGGCTCTCCACCATGGCAAGTCAAAGCAGCAGTCAATCCGTGCAAACCCCTGAACCTTCGTTAGGGTTTGGACTCAATCAATATAACGAGATCTTTAATTCGTTGATGTCAGACAGACGAATATATCTCAACGGTCCATCAATACGCCACCTCTTGCGTACCGGCATGTCAAGTAACCAAGACAAGCTACTTATTCCGACAATGCCGCAGCCATCCGGACAGTCGTATCCTCATACGCTGTCTCGGCTGTGATTATTTTTATGTCTCACTAGGTCAAGTGATCATACTGTCTTCTGCGATCTACTACACGCAGCAAGATCATCCCTATCGATGAGAAAAGAGGATACATTTGTTCATACATGCAGTTTTTCAAGCAGATAGGAGAAATAAACCGTTGTATACACATTGTAATAAATGCTTTCAGTATACAAAACCCATCAGATAGGACCTAAGTTAAGACCAATTCCTTTATCTGACATCAAAGGTATCTTGATCTTGGTGGCTTGATGGAATCTTAAGCCTAGAGAAGTATACACAGATTTGTATGTCACTTTGAGATGCAGTGAAAGGTTCTAGTCGAGCTTGTATATTTGTATCTTGGGTGGTAGCAGTGTGTGTATGACTATCTATAACTAGAAATAGGTAACCACAACCAGTATAGGATAGTGACATTCCTTGAGCAGCTCAAAAGGTTCGTTATGCTAAAGTCCTACAGACTGATTAAATTCAAGCATAAGTGAAAAATGTTGAGTGGATTGACTCAGGAATATGAGATGTTAATCAATTTAATTGTTTGTCAGAGCTTAAATTAATTAATGAATGTATGTAACCTTAAATGTGGGGATATACTGAGCCTATGCAACCTGTTCTTCATAATGTGGTAGCAAATAGGTAGGACAATATTGATTCTCTGGTGCCATGAATCAATATTAATTAATTAATTATATTATAGGATGAATATGGGAATTAATTAATTGATAGGCCTTATTTGCTATTTGCATTCTAGTCCTTGGTCTGGCCCATGAAAGCTCAAGCCCATTTGAGATCAGATTTCTCCTATAAATACCCCTCAGGCACTTATATCTCAACACACCATATCATAAGTTGCTAAGCAGCAAACCAGTATTTGGAATCTGAGATAGGCGACATTGATTTGAGCAGAGGGAGGAAATTCTACTTCTCGATAGGCATGTAATCCAAAGGGAATCTTCACCAGATATTCGGATCGGGGTTGTGATACAGATCAGAAGATCAAATCTCGAGGGTCTTTTTCTTCTTCTCTCTCTCTAATTTTCGAAATTATCTTCACAATTTCAGAAGATTTAATTATTTGTCTTGTAGGATTAAATCTTGTTGTGCAAGAAAGAGGATCGAGGATCAAATCTCTGCGTATCGAGTTATTTAGTTTCTACAATCCACGTATTCCGCATAAACCTTCTTATGCATATTCAATAGGAGCATGCTAGGATTTATCATAGGCATAGTAATCTATTTTGATATCTAATTATCAACCTGAGCTTATATGGATTAAGTGATTCAATTCACGACAACGAAATCCCTTCAGTTCTATGAAAATTGGGGATGAGACGACGCCATTCGGGAAAGCGTTAATAACATCCAATTGATGGAGAGTCTAAGAGTTTATGACAGCGAGAGCAAGGATGATTTGAATGTTGGATGCTTTGATGATCGGACTGAAGGTGTGAGTAAAATTGAATCCTGGCACTTTACTGAATCCTTGAGCCACGAGTCTGGCTTTATACCGATCAACTGAGCCATCAACAAGTAGTTTAGTGCGGAACACCCATTTCAAGCCAACAACATTTGTCGAGGAAGGTCGTGGAACCAGCATCCAAGTGTTGTTCGTTGTTAGAGTAGCCATCTCTTCTTTCATTGCTTTCACCCATTCCGGAGATTTGAGAGCGGATTTCTGTGAGGTTCAGGAACAGCAGTAAGAGGTGAATAAGAAGAAACACACATGAGATCATTAGGATACCAAGTTTTAAATATGTCAAACAAGGTGCGAGTGCGCATAGGATGAGTGTGAACAAGAGGAGCAAGATCTTTTTGGAGCATGGTGTCAGGCTACTCGCTATGATCGTGCAGTAGGGTGATCCTGTGGTTGTGCAGTTGGAGGTTGTTCGTCAGTAGCGGGTTGTGGTTCTGCACGGGGTTGAGGCATGCTATTAGATGCACATAACCTAAATGATGAATAGTTGTTCGACGAGGGAATCGATGGGATAGCTGCAGTTGGTTGAGGTGGCGAGGAGAGAAAACCTTCAGTACATTCAGATGTTATTAATTGAGATAGCAGGGTAGCAGACCTCATACTGGAGAAAGGAAAACAAGCTTCATCGAGTTTTGTATTGTGAGATACATAAATGCGAGAAGCAGAAATATCCAGGCAACGAAAACCTTTATGCGTTGAACTATAGCCAATAAATACGCACGACAGACTTCATGGTTGCAACTTGTGCTTCATAAAATCACGTAAACAAGGATATACACGACAGGCAAAAACATAGAACATGTCGTACGAAGGTGCTTGACCATAAATGCACTGAAAAGGTTAGATATTACCAATGACATGAGAAGGAAGTTGATTGATAATATAAGTTGCCATACTGAACCCTTCCACCCACAAATGTAAAGGTGCAAAAGAGTGAAAAAGATGAGCTAGACCCATCTCTGTGATATGCCGGTGCTTTCGCTCTGCTTGACCATTTTGTTCTGAAGGATATGGACAAGAAACTAGATGATGAATGCCATGTTTTGCAAAGTGTGAGGCAAGACGAGAATTTGTGAACTCGATTCCACCATCGCTTTGAATCTGCTTTATTGTATAATTTAATTGATTTTAAACAAAGGCCTCAAATTGAATGAATGTATCTTAAAATTCTGATTTAGCACGGAGAGGATAAAACCAACAAAACCGAGAGTATCATCTATAAATATTGCATAATAGCAAAAAAACACTTGAAGAGGTAACTGGGGACGGCCCCCATAAATCACAGTGCACCAAGTTAAGTAATGAAGAAGCTTATTTATTATAAATCGGAAATGACAAGCGTTTACTCTTAGCCAATTGGCAAGAGGAGCAAACAACTAGAGATGAAAGTAAAGATGTAACAGAAAGTAATCTAAGTTTAGCTAAATGAGAGATGAAGGCTGGAGCAGTGTGACCAAGACGTGAGTTCCATAATTGAAAGGATGTAAAATGCAGTTGTGAGGATGTGTGAGCTGAGAATGTCGTGAGTTTGGAATCCAGTCGGTAAAACCCGTGATTACGCACGCCCGTGGATAGGAGATGACCTATTTTTCTGTTCAGAATTTGACGACCATCATCAATAAATAAAACATGCACAAGATAGTCACATGCTAGTTTACTAACAGAAAGAAGGTTCTTAGTTATGCCGGGAACAACTTGAACATCATGTAAAGAGAGGTCATTAGATAGAGAAAGTGAACCCGTATGAGAGATAGCAAGTTTGGCATCGTTACCAACTATCACTCGTTTAGAGCCAGGATAAGTAGCCACATCCTTACGTTTCAAAGCATCAGATGAAATATGAGCCATGGCGTCGTTGTCCAAATACCAATCAGAGAGATCGAGCTTAGTAAGTGAACAACTTGAAGAAAAAGCTTCAGCGAGTTGGGCTATCGAGGCTGGACGAGCACTCCTATCATATGATCAATCAAACCTCTTCGGACAATCACATGCATCATGATCTTGAGCATGACAGAAGTATCACCAAAAAGAACGACGTCATTGCCCGCATCCTTTTTTCCATCGACAAGAACCTAAAGAGGAGCCACGACCTTTAGGGGCTGGGTAAGAAACCACAGACTTTGGTCAGGAGGAACAGTCAGGTGATTTCTAAAATATTTCATCACTTTCAGCCCGAGCAAGCAGCATTTCAAAGTCGGGAAGAGGATCTTGAAGAAGTTGAGCAGACCAGAATGTAGAGAATGGTGAACCTAATCCACGGAGAAACCAGTGCAATTTACTCATAGGATCAATGGAACGTCCGATAGCGGCAAGCTTGTCACAAAGAGATTTAAAACGTTGGCCATATTCGGTAATAGATAAATCGCCGCATTGAACCGTCAATAAATCATCATTCAGACTCAATTCTCGTGCTTTAGAGGCATGACTGTATGCATGTGAAAGAGATTTCCAGACCTCACGAGACGTTTTACACCCAATAATCACAACCATCGATTCTTCAGAGAGGGTCGAAATAAAGAAGAGTTTTATCAGCTGGTCACGGGAGTACCAAGAGGAATACGCCGGATTAATAGTGGACACGTCTGCAGCCGTGGTGATGTTTCGCGAGGGTGGGGACATGAGCCATCGAGATGAGGAAGAAAATTCTGAGTGATGAGCGATGGTTCGATTTGCACGTGCCAAAGCAAATAATTTGATGAAACGAGTTTGATAGTAATCATGTGTATCATCGTGGATAACAGAAGAGAGGGAAAGCCATTATCAGAATCGGCCATGGCAAAACAGAAAGGCGCAACTGAAAGACGCGAGAGAAAAAAAAAACGGGTGAGGGATTTTGCCTATGGATTTCTGGTTGATACTATGTGAAACTTATGATATTATTGATTTCACTTGAATAAAATAGGGTTTGAGAGTACATATATATAATAGTTGAGTATATCTATGTGCTGAGAAGAATTCTATCATCTAAGATATATACAAAAGATATGATCTAATCTACACATATATAAGCTATATGAAGAAGATATGTATATTATCTAACACAAAAGAAATGTAAAAAAAACATATATATTACATTAGTTTCTATGCTTGCTTAAAAGAAGATTTATCTTTTTATTTCTATTTTAAAACTTTACAAGTAAATTTTAAGAGTAACTGTATGTTGGGCGTGCCTTATATTTCTCCCCTGTCCTTTTAATTTTTGGGTTGTCGTCACAATCAAACTATATCCCTGGCATATAGATTATATTAAAATATTTTTGATTAATTAAGCGCTACATGAAGAATTTTAAATAAAAATAATTAAAAAGTATTGTTATAGAGTATTTAAATGTAGAGGGAATAATTTTAAATAACAAAAGTTATAAAACACATCCACCAAATAGCACCTCTTATGAAAAACTCCACAAAATAGCAAAAGTGTACTTTCTCTGTCAAAACTGTCTCAACCTCCCAATCATTTTTGTCGATTAGTGTGAAAGTCCAACTGTTTGATTATTTTATTATTATTCATTTAGGGTTGAATTTAAAATGTAATAAAAAATTTGTGCGGACTTCAGATTTGAAAATGGGATGGAACTCGCTTTGAATTGGGCTGGAAGTAAATCAATTCAGATGGAAGTCGGCCATTTTAGCTGGAATTCGGTACTTGGTTAAATCCAAAATTATTTCGTATGGAATTCGGTTTATTTCTGCTTTATTGTATGGAATTCGTATGAAAATCGGTTGGACTTCGTATGGAATTCATATGGAATTCGGATTAAATCAGATGGAACTCGCTTAAATGAGGTGGAACTCAACAAAAATGGAATGGAAGTCCATTTTAGGATTTAGGGTCGTGTGGGATCTTTTGAAAATTACATTACATGTTGCGATTCTCAAGTAATATAAATCATGTAAAATTTGTTTGTATTTAGAAATGAAATACTAAGCACATAAAATATAAATTATGGGAATCACAAGCACATTCAATCGGAATTTCATGTCCTCAATTTAAGACAATTAAATCAAACATATTACAATACGTTATGCAATACATTTCCTAAAAACCAAACAAATTAATCAGGCGGAACTCTTTCTGGACAGCCACGTTTCGTGTGACTTGTAGATCCACATATATTGCATTTCTTTGTAGCTCGTCGTCTAGTGGTTGATGTTTGTCCCGCCTCTGCTCCTGAAGGACGACGACTATTTCTGGGTCGACCAGCTTGCCGATTCACAATCGGCGGCAAAACAACACAAGCTTGTGCTTCTGGTGATACAATCCACTCATCTTTGGGAGGCAGTGGGTGTATGACCCCTCCATATATTTCTTGCCAATTCGATGTCTTGTAGTATGACCAAACGTAGTCATATATACTCGTACCCTTGAAGCTGTGTCAACAACAAAGATTAAGTAGTGAACATTATAATTAAAGAATGATGTATTTATATATTTACTAACCGAATTGCAGCAATAGCATGCGAGCATGGAATAAGATCCAGCTGAAATTCACGACAGTCGCACAAGTTGTCTTGGAGATCAACCTTCCACGTTGTATCTTTGAGGCTAACTTTAAATTGATCATCACTAATAGCCACAACAGAGTATTTGTTTGAGAGCTCCAGCATTGGAGTCATTTTGGCCACGCATTCCTCAGTCAACTCTTCGGTTCTTGCAAACACCTTAGCACGCCTTTCGTCAAACCATTTTTCTACAATGTGCCTATATAGCTCGACAACGGAACAGATCGGCAAACGTCTAGCATCTAACAGTCGGGAGTTGAATACTTCGGCTGCATTCGATGTCATGAAGCTAAATCGGCGAACTGGGCATTTTGACCTTGCCCACTTTGCCGGTCCGAGCATCATGAGTTTGTCGTAAGCAGCCGGGCAATATTGTGCAATCTGGTCAATTGCCTTCTGATAGATTATAGGACGGTAAGCATAGGCTGCCTTATGGTATAACCTCACAATTGGAGCAGTGAAGGTTGTCAACTTGCTCTGGATATGGTAACAACACAAAGCGTGTGTTGCCTCTGGATAAACCGTACTTACTGCGTTTGCTATGCTGATGTGTTGATCTGAAACAATCAGCAAATGCTCATCAGAATTGAAAGCCATCCGGATCCGGGACATAAACCAAGTCCAGCTCTCATCATTTTCGATCGGTGCAAATCCAATTGCCAGAGGAAATATCTGCTCGTTGCCGTCTTTGGTTACAACAACCAATAGCACAACTTTATTTCTGCCCTTGAGGTGTGTGGCATCAACGACAATCACTTGCCGTAATAAAGTTGAGAATGCTGCACGCGACACACCCAAACAAACAAAAAACTGTCGTAGTCATCCATCTTCGCCGATATTAAGATTGGTAATGGTGTCGGGATTGTGCTGTTCAAGAACATAAAAATATTTTGGCAGCAAGTTGAAAGAATCCTCTAAGCCACCATATATCATAGCTATGGCTCCATTTCGAGCTCGTAGGGCATTGCTGTAGCTCACCTTAATTCCAAAATTACGTTTCAGCTCCGCCATTATATCTCACGGTTTCAGATCGATCCTTGTCGGCGCATTCTCCGGGCAAAATATGCAGAGATAGCCTTCGAGCGTATAGTTCTGCTTCGGATTTGTCCATACTTGTAACACAAGTATGACTCGAGCAAAATTTGTATACAATCCAACATCCATCTGAATTAGCGGCTCGAATCATGAACGAACAGTTATCACTGCGGCTGCAACTATATTCCACCCGAGTTTTGGTAGATCGCGACACTTTAAACTCAACTTGATGCTCCATGTGCCAAAGTCCGACAGCCACATAAAAGTCTTCTTTAGACCAAAACAATGATCCTTTTTGCAATTCCTCGTCCAATACTTCTTGAACATCTCGTGATATAGGTATGTCAGATGTATCTACTGGAATTATCGGCAATAACCAGTTGTTCATTTGATGACTTAGGACATCAACTGTTTCAGCCGGTAAAGGCTGAGTCGGGACCAAGCTTGATACAATGGCACCGATACTACCTTGTTCTCGGACCCAAGCGGTGAAATCTTCAATTGTACAATTGAATAACGAAGCATTGTAATTGTGGCGTTCATCACCATCGGATGATTCCGTATCGAATTCTGCTTCGTCGTCCTCATCTGACTGGACAACTACATTCGGATTTTGTGTGTCGGCACCATCTTCATCATCATCACCCTCATCACCACCATCATGGTTTCCATCATCATCACTATCATTTTCAGGTGCATTGTAGTTTAAATCGGGGACTGGAGAACTTCGACTTCCACTGCTTCCTTCTCCAAACATCATGGTTGTAGAAAAATGATGTAGTTCTTCTGGTGTTGGACTATAAGGGTTGTGCGGTTGTGGGCTCAATGAAGCCATGTATGGCCTGTACGGAGATGGTTGTCGACGAGAGCTTCCAGCAGCTTCATTTGATTGCATGTCCATCACTAAATAAAGCTTCGGCTCCCACAACATGTTACAAAGCCGTTGAAGGTGTGTATCCGTAGCCAGCACTGAAGGAACCGTCCTCCCACTTCTTGTTTCAGCTAGATAATAAGGGTGTAAGAGCCCACCATGGCATGAGCATCTAGGATGTATTGAACATTTCTTTGGAGACCTTCTATCGTGATATCATGAGTGGATATCATGATAACTCGTTCTTCTCCGCCGATGTAGTTGTATGCATTGTCCCATTGACCATTGTAATGCAAAATGATAGAACGAAAATTTTCCATATTTTTTGAGAGCGTATTTGATTTTTGAGAGAGTTTTCTGAGAATGAGTATTCGATTGCATGAGAGAGTGTTTCAAATTGAATGAGTGTTTCACTTGCGACAAAATGTTTTCAGTCATGAATAGTAAGTTTGAATAGTTGTAATAGTAATATTTCTGCATCTTTGTACTATTAAATTCAGAAATACATGTGATATTTATTCCAACTCCGCAAATGTTGGCTTTATTCAATTGAATAAAGTTGAATTGAATGTGTTTGCATGCATATGAATTAAATTTGAGCCAGTTCCATCCCATTTGGCCGAGTTTCATCCCAATTCGTGTAGTTCCATCCAATTTATCAGAGGTCCATTTGTTAAATTAATTGCGAGTTCCATCCCAATTTTGCGAGTCCCATCCAAAATCGGCGAGTTCCATCCGCAATGGGCGAGTTCCATCCAATTTAACAGATTTCCATTTGTTTAATTAAATAGCGAGTTCCATCCAAAATCGGCGAGTTCCATCTGAAATTGGCGAGTTCCATCCAAAATTGGCGAGTTCCATAAGAAATTTGTTAAGGTCCATCCCATTCGGGCGAGTTCCATCCCAATGCTATTGACTTAATGAAGACCAACATCCATCTATGCGTATTATTTTGTTTTTTATAAGATTATAAATGATTAACATCGTAAATTCAAGCACACTCCCAATTTAATTTACGTAAATAATAAAACAATTTGCTATAAAATTTGAAGCAATAAATTACAAGCAAACTCACAATTTTATTAATAATTTTCTAAAATATTACCCAATTTGATACACATTTTGATAGACATTTTGATAGAAAACACCGAGCTAGTGAAGGAGATGTTGTATTTGTTCCTTCACCTTGATGTCTTTTCCAGAAACGAAGAAGCGGACGCGGAGGTTATATATCCATAACGTGATCGCTACTCCATGTGACGTAGGAAAAATCTTCTTCCGGGGAGGAGATAGCAGTGCCGTTGGGTCTCCTTCATCTCTTTCGCTGCTTAAATATATTAATTAGTGAGCACCGAAATTGTTAGTCGGTGGAGAGAGTTTCTGCTTCTCGTAAGCCACCGGGTTTCCATCAGAAATAGCTATCATTGATGCTCACTAACTAGAACCTTTCATCTCTTTTCTCGTAACGGAGAAGCAAGGGTTGATCGGCTGGAACCCTCTTTTGGTGGCTTTCCTTATTTCTGGTTTTGGGAAAATGAGAAAGATGTCAAGGAATCCGGATGAAGGATTTTAACTACATGTGACGTAGGAAAAATTCTCTTCCGGATTGTTTGACGTAGGAAAAATCCTCTTCTAATTGATTGGAATCAAAAGAAATATGGGACATATGATTCGAATCAAAAAATGAATAAGAGCAAGAGAATAGTCATTTCTTGTTGTTATGGTTTTGGAATGAAATGATATGAATTTAAATAGAAGGGACTTAGTGGAATGAATGTGAACAATCTACTTGGTCGATAAATTATGTGTGCATTTATTTACTGAAAAGTTAAATTTGCACAGACTTTGATGTGTAAATGCAAGAGTGATGTGATATGTCAATGACTTGCAAGTGAATTATTTTGATCAATTTTGGCCTAATTCCATCTCAAATTGTCGATTTCCATTCCAAAATGGCGAGTTCCATCCAATTGGGACAGAGTTCCATTTGTTTAATAAATAGCGACTTCCATCCGAAATTGGCGAGTTCCATATCAAATCGGCAGAGGTCCATCCCAAATTGGCGAGTTCCATCCCTATTCTATTGACTTAATGAAGACCGACTTCCATCTATGCGAATTAATTTATTTTTTATAAAATTGTAAATGAATAACATCTTAAATTCAAGCACAGTCCGAATTGAACTTTATTTTTGTTTTAATTAACGATATATAATTTAATAATTTGCTACAATATTCGAAGAAATAAATTACAAGCACACTCACAATTGTATTAATTTGAATTCGAATTTTATTCCACAATATGCCTAAAATATTACATATTTTGATACACATTTTGATACTAGTAGTCGGCGAGCTAGTGAAGGAGACGTTGTTGCTGCTCCCCTTAATTATAGTAATTTGTGAGCAACAAAACTGCAAAACGGGTGATCACTTCCTAGTTCGAGCTCACTTATTATAAGCGTTCATCTCTTATCCCGTAAAGAGGCTAATGCCGATGTCCTGGAACATCAGGTGATTGCTTGCCCCATTTGTAGTTTCGGGAAATAAGAGACAGTGCGGAGGAATCCGGACCAAGGACACCTACTCCATGTGACGTAGGAAAAATCCTCTTCCGGACTGTTTGACGTAAAAAAAAATCCTCTTCTATTTGAGCAAGCGCTCACTAATTCTTTCATCAATATTCATAAAGGATGATGGAATAAAGAGAAAAAGAAATAAAACCGCCATTCGTAGTTGGATTATTTTAGGAATCAAGAAAAAATGGTTTGGAACTATACAAAATCACATTTATATAGAAAGGAATAGTAAATGGCTTGGTAGACAAAAGTGTAAGAGTCACATGAATTATATGAGCAATTTTTCAGAGTTTCACTTTCACGTGAAACTGAAATATTTCAGCATTTATTTACTCAAAAGATAAATTGGCACATACATTGATGTGTAAATGCAAGAGTGATGTAACATGTCAATAACACCCATTTATGAACGAATTTGGACAAAATATTGATAATTTGGCCGAGTTCCACACCAATTTAGCGAGTTCCATCCCAATTTACATAATTTCATCCGAATTGAGACTAATATTATTCCTTACTATCGAGTTCCATCCCAATTTACACCAATTTAGCGAGTTCCATCCCAATTGGGACGAGGTCCATCCCAGTTTAGAGAGTTCCATGCCAATTTGGACAAAATATTGCTAATTTGTTTACATTATAGTTGAAATTAAACTATAATAAATGTTATTAATTCGTACATTATAGTTTTATCTCAACTATAAT